>CAIGQZ010032119.1:1600210-1612722 GCA_903798205.1 Danio tinwini | reverse complement strand
AGAATTAGATTTTTAACATCTCATTTTCCCTGTATAAACACTGTCAGTATTTATTATTTTTTTTTTAATCTAAATTTTTTCTTTTCTGTATTTGCCAGTATTTGCTTTTGGAAAAAAATCCAAATGTTATTTTTTCTACTAATATCAGTATTTGATTTCTAAAAATACACTTTTTTTGTATAAATACTGTAATCACTCGTTTATTTTATTCAAATGATTTTCTGCATAAATACTGTTAGAATTTGATTTAAAAACACACAATTATTTTCCCTGTATAAACACTTTCAGAATTACATTTTTTAAAATTATTTTTCCCTGTGTAAACACTGTCAGAATTAGATTTTTTTAATCTAAATGTTTTCTTTTCTGTACAGATACTGTCAGTGTTTGATAAAAAACACAACATTATTTTCCCCCTGTATAAACACTCTTAGAATTTGTTGTTTTGTTTATTCTAAATGTTTTCCTTTCTAATAAACACAGTATTTTTTTCTTTTGAAAAAAATCCAAATTAGATTTTTAAAAATCCCCATTTTTCCGTATAAATACTGTCAGTATTTGATTATTTAAAAAACAAAACAACTACATTCTGTATAAATAAAATCCAAATGTTTTTTCTGCATAAATATGGTCAATATTTGATAAAAAAAACACTAAATCAATTTCCCCCTTGCATAAATACTGTCAGAATTACGTTTTTTGTTTAATCTAAGTGTTTTCTTTTCTGTATAAACAGTATTTTCTATTGAAAAAAAATCCAAATGTTTTTTTCTAGCAATATAAGTATTTGATTAGTATTTCTGTTTAGATACTGTCAGCATTTGTTTTATAAAAAATATTTTTTTTCTTCATAAACACTGTCACTACCCCCCCCCCCCTGTTTAAACACTGTATTTTTTCTGTATAAACACTGTCAGTATTTTAGATTTTAAAAAATCCACCTTTTTTCTGTATAAATACTGTCAGTATTTTATTATTTAAAAAATAAAACAACTAAATTCTGTATAAATACTGCCAGTATTCATTTAAAAAAAAAATCTAAATGTTTTTCTGGATAAACACGGTCAGTATTTGATAAAAAAACACAAAATTATTTTCTTCTGTATAAACACCGTCAGAATTAGTTTTGTTAAATCTAAATGTTTTTTTTCTGTTTTGATACTGTTAGTATTTGTTGTATAAAAATTCACTTTTTTATATACAATTCATAAACTGTCACTATTTTGGATAAATTTTAGATAAACACTCTCAGTATTTTAGATAAACACTCTCAGTATTTTAGATAAACACTGTCAGTATTTTAGATAAACACTGTCAGTATTTTAGATTTTAAAAAATCCACCTTTTCTCCGTATAAACACTTTCAGTATTTGATCTTGTTTTTTTTATCCAAATAGTTTTCTGCATAAATACTGTCAATATTTGATTAAAAAAACCAAACAAACAAACTTATCTATAAATGAATATTCCTTTAAAAAAAATCCAAATGTTTTCAAATCATTTTTCCCCCTGTATAAACACTATCAGTATTTAATTTTTTTATCTAAATGTTTTCTTTTCTGTACAAACATTGTTTATTTTCTTTAGGAAAAAAAAAATCCAAACTAGTTTTTCTAGTAATATCAGTATATCATTTTAAAAATCTTTTTTTGCCATGTATAAACACTGTCAGTATTAGTGTAACACTGGTCTTTAGTTTGTGTTTCACTGGGTTCTGCTGTTACAGTACTGTGAGATGTGATTGTTTTAATTTTTTATTTAATATGATTTATAAAGTTTGTTTCTACTTGATGTACATTTGAAATTCTGATTAGAAGTCAACAAAATACATTTATATACTGAATGAGACGTTTAGGTGGGTGAAATGTACAAATCAAATAAAAGGTTTAACTTCACTAAACGAACATCTCTAAATGCGGCTGAGCTCTTGCTATCATTTCATAGTTTTTGTCATAATATTTTGTATTTCATTTTTAACTGTGATCCTTAATAAAGTAAATTCATGAAGGGAATGTACAGTATGAATTATTAAAATGTAAGTTGTATTGGATGAAAGTGTTTGTCAAATGCATAAATAAAAATGTGAAGAATTCCAGCATTGTTTATTTTATTTCTAATGTATTTTTTTATGTATACAAATTGTTTTCATAAAAAATTTGCCAAAAAATTAAAATTGAAATAAATAAATTTGTTGTGAACTAACAATGAACAACTTAGCTTTCTATTAACGTTAAGAAACATGGATAAATGCTGCAATAAATGTATTGTTCATGCTAGTATAATACACTACCTGATAAAAGTCTTGTCGCCTATCCAAGTTTTAGGGACAACAAATAATAACTAAACTTCTAGTTGATCGTTTGTATCAGAAGTGGCTTGAAAGGCAAAGGCCTCTAGATTACGCTTGTTTGACCAAAATAAAAAATGCCTTTATTTTATAATGATTTAATTAGGACAGTAAGGTATGACTTTGCTTAGACAATAGTCTTGTCATTAAACAGAAATAATTTCCAGTATAGAATATAAAGTCATGCTGCAGTGGGAAATGAATGAATATTTTGTACACTCAAACTACTTATTTAAAATGAGCTGAAACACAATTCTTGAGAATTCATTGGGACAACTTAATTTATGTTCAATCCACATAAATTTGTTAAGTGTTAAATTTTTTTGTTTTTGTGGTCTACAAAAAAAATACCACAGTATCAATAATTTGCACTTTTTTTAACAATAACTAAGAGTAAATTAGAACATTCAAAAACCCTCAGTCACCTATCTCACCCTGAAGAAGAAAAAAAACACACAACAACATTAGCACCTACAAGAATTGTCAAAGCAACTAAAAAAATACAGGGAGTGCAGAATTATTAGGCAAGTTGTATTTTTGAGGATTAATTTTATTATTGAACAACAACCATGTTCTCAATGAACCCAAAAAACTCTTTAATATTAAAGCTGAATATTTTTGAAGGTAGTTTTTAGTTTGAGCTATTTTAGGAGGATATCTGTGTGTGCAGGTGACTATTACTGTGCATAATTATTAGGCAACTTAACAAAAAACAAATATATACCTGTTTCAATTATTTATTTTCACCAGTGAAACCAATATAACATCTCAACATTCACAAATATACATTTCTGACATTCAAAAACAAATCAGTGACCAATATAGCCACCTTTCTTTGCAAGGACACTCAAAAGCCTGCCATCCATGGATTCTGTCAGTGTTTTGATCTGTTCACCATCAACATTGCGTGCAGCAGCAACCACAGCCTCCCAGACACTGTTCAGAGAGGTGTACTGTTTTCCCTCCTTGTAAATCTCACATTTGATGATGGACCACAGGTTCTCTATGGGGTTCAGATCAGGTGAACAAGGAGGCCATGTCATTAGTTTTCTTCTTTTAAACCATTTCTTGCCAGCCGCGCTGTGGAGTACTTGGACGCGTGTGATGGAGCATTGTCCTGCATGCAAATCATGTTTTTCTTGAAGGATGCAGACTTCTTCCTGTACCACTGCTTGAAGAAGGTGTCTTCCAGAAACTGGCAGTAGGACTGGGAGTTGAGCTTGACTCCATCCTCAACCCGAAAAGGCCCCACAAGCTCATCTTTGATGATACCAGCCAAAAACAGTACTCCACCTCCACCTTGCTGGCGTCTGAGTCGGACTGGAGCTCTCTGCCCTTTACCGATCCAGCCACGGGCCCATCCATCTGGCCGATCAAGACTCACTCTCATTTCATCAGTCCATAAAACCTTAGAAAAATTTGAAAATTCAAGAAAACCTTGAGATATTTCTTGGCCCAGTCTTGACGTTTCAGCTTGTGTGTCTTGTTCAGTGGTGGTCGTTTTTCAGCCTTTCTTACCTTGGCCATGTCTCTGAGTATTGCATACCTTGTGCTTTTGGGCACTCCAGTGATGTTGCAGCTCTGAAATATGGCAAAACTGGTGGCAAGTGGCATTTTGGCAGCTGCACACTTGACTTTTCTCAGTTTATGGGCAGTTATTTTGCGCCTTGGTTTTTCCACATGCTTCTTGCGACCCTGTTGACTATTTTGAATGAAACGCTTGATTGTTCGATGATCACGCTTCAGAAGCTTGGCAGTTTTAAGAGTGCTGCATCCCTCTGCAAGATATCTCACTATTTTTGACTTTTCGGAGCCTGTCAAGTCCATCTTTTGACCCATTTTGCCAAAGGAAAGGAAGTTCCCTAATAATTATGCACACCTGATATAGGGTGTTGATGTCATTAGACCACACCCCTTCTCATTACAGAGATGCACATCACCTAATATGCTTAATTGGTAGTAGGCTTTCAAACCTATACAGCTTGGAGTAAGACAACATGCATAAAGAGGATGATGTGGTCAAAATACTCATTTGCCTAATAATTCTGCACTCCCTGTATACATAAAATATAAATAACGCACACATTAATAAAAAGGGCAGAGATCTTTCTTGAAAGACAGTTTTTAAAAATAAAAATCTTATAAATCAACAAAGAGGTGTGTTGTATTCCTGACAAAATTAATTATAGGATCCCAGTTTTTATTAAATTTTTTCAGTGGAACCTTTTAATGTAAATAAAATTTTTCAATATATAGAAAATACATAAAATCTTCTAACCATGAGAGAGTGGAAGGAGGTTTAGAAGACTTCCAGTGTAATAAATTCAATCTCATCAGTGATGCAAAGGCTAGAACATTAGCAAGGTTACCCACCAAAGCCGTTACACCAAAAATAGCAATCAAGGGGCATAGTTTAAGAGATATGTTGAAAGTTGTAGAAAGAGTATCAAAGAAAGAACTCCAACATCAGAGAAATTCTCCAACTTTAGACAAGAAAAAAAAACATGTGGATATGATCAGCAGGAGCCAGAGAGCACCTATGTGTTAAGTTAACTTAATCGATTTGTGTTGGGAAACATAAATAAATTGTGTGGAACCATTTTTTACAGTGTATGACTCCCATGAGCTCGGAGGACTGCATCCATACAATTCTGCAATGACTCAAATAACTTATTAATAAAGTCATTTGGAATGGCAAAGAAAGTGTTCTTGCAGGACACAGAGTTCATCAAGATTAATCTTCAATGCCACCTTCATCTTACTCCAGACATGCTCAATAATGTTCATGTCTGGTGACTGGGCTGGCCAATCCTGGAGCACCTTGATATTTTTTGCTATCAGGAACTTTGATGTGGAGGCTGGAGTATGAGAATTTGCTGAAGTATGAGAGTATGCTGAAGAATTTGCCCTCTCCTGTGGTTTGTAATGTAATGGGCAGCACAAATGTCTTGATACCTCAAGCTGTTGATGTTGTTATCCATTCTGCTGATCTCTCACACGCCCCCATTCTGAATGTAACCCCAAACCATGGTTTTTCCTTCACCAAACTTAACAGATTTCTTGAGAATCTTGGGTCCATGCAGGTTAGAATAAGTCTTCTGTAGAATTTGTGATGATTGGGGTGCAGTTCAACAGATGATTCATCAGAAAAATCTACCTTCTGCCACTTTTTTTCAAATGATCAACTAGAACTCAAGTTATTATTTGTTGCTCTTACAACTGAGACCGACAACAAGACTTGTGTACTTTAACTAATACAACCTTATTGTAAAGTGTTACAATAATCAAATACAAAAAAAAATCACCCAGAACTGAGGTGAAAATATCTGCTCATAGAAGTTAATTAACTTTTTTTGTTCGTTTATACTCCCGGCAAAAGTGCTGATCGGAAGGGAGTCTCAGAAAACCCCCTGAAGACAAAGAAAATATTTACTGAACGCTTCACAGAAGACAAGCCTTCATTTACAGCATGAAGTCTAACCGAAACTATTTAATAAGGAAAGCTATCTTTAAACAACACCATGAAAAAAAATCATAGAGTGTACTATAATAATCATATATTAATAAATGATTGAGATAGCACTGCACAATATTGGAAATATCTGATATAGTTTTTTTTTGCGATATATATTAATACAATTTGTGGAACAGTATTGAGGTACAGAAATTTTACAATCAAATGTAAAACAGCACTATATAGTCTTCATTGAATAAATAATTTAATAAAATTAATCTTTGTTATGTTATAATTTATTGTGCCCAAAAAGTTATGAAATTAGATTTTGCATGCAAGACATGAATATTTTTGACACCAGCAATAACAAAAAGAAATTCTACCATAATTTTCATTTTCTTGCTTAGTTTACTTTGAACATCTACTAGAACTAAAATATAGCTAATAAAAATACAATGACAAACTTTAAAAAATGGAAAATAGTAATTATTACAACAGACATTAAATTAAAATTAATTTAAAAATTAAAACATTTTTGCTTAGTTCACTACTAAAAAAATACCAAAATTTAAAAGAAAACATCTGATCAGTTTATAAAACTAAAAATGAAATAAAACATTTAAGTAAATAACTCAATAAAAGTCAAATAAATGTAAAAATTACATAAAACTAAAACCATTTCTAGTTGCTATAATGATTTTTTGTTTTAGAAATGTAGTGTTTTACTAATTTACTCTTTTTTTGCTTTGTTTTTGTGCAGCACACCTTCAAAGCAAACTAAAGGTAAGAGGGGCGTGGGTTTGAATGCCTGACGCGTCAAACTGGACCGCCTACTCCAAACATATGAGATGCTCACACTTTGATTGAAGATTACCAAAACAAACTTATAAAATACTGTAAACTGATCTTACAGACATTAAAATTTAAAAAATAAATAAATAAATAAATAATAAATATATATAATAAATCAATTTTTTTAATGATTTTTTTAGACTTTTTGCTTACTTTGAAGCACTACTGACAAAAAAAATATATTTTATATATGAGCAATTCCATGCAAATGTCAACCTTGCCATGAAAAAAATTAAGTTTAAAATATCAAAACCGTTTCTGCGTTTTTTGTGTAAGCAAGTATTTTACAGTGCTTTAAAAAATAGTCAGAAATATCTCTGTCAATGTTGTATAACTATATTTGATTTACCAAAATCACACAAGTGCCAATTTCACACATTTGTACCTAAAGGGTCCATATTGGTACCTCAGAAGTATATATTAGTACCTACAAATTTTAAGAGCAACACTTTTGTACTTTTTAGGTACTAATATGTACCCTTTAGGTATTAATATGGACCTTTCAGGTACAAATTTGTACCTTTTGTAAAAGGTACCACCCCAGTGACAGCTCGCATATACCTTTATTTCTGAGATTGTATATAAATAATTTTCAAGTGGTCCAAAAGGCACCCGCTAGGCTTCTTATAGGCACCCGCAAGTTTGAACACATTACTCCTATCCTGTGCTCCCTAAATTGGTTGCCCATATGTTTTAGAATTTAGTTTAAAATTTTAATGTATGTTTAAGGTATTAAATGGCCTGGCTCCGTCTTATCTCTCTAATCTTATTACTGTTAAAATATCTGGCAGATGTTTAAGGTCATCGAACCAGAAAATGCTATTCGTTCCCATCCAAATTGAAGAAAAAACAAAATTGAGGTTTCTCTGTAGTAGATCCAAAAATGTGGAACGGGCAACCCATGTCAACTAGAACAATTTCCAATTAATCTTTGCTCAGAGAGAAACTGAAACTGCACCTCCTAGAAAGAGTTTTTAAATTGGGAGAAAATGCATCCTTTCGTACCTATCTGGTGTCTTGTTATTTATCGTTGATGCTGTGTGGTATGTTAGATGTATTCTATGTTGTTTTATCTGTTGCTGTCTATTTTTGATCATTTGCTTTTAGGTTTGTACAGCACAATGGTCAACAACTGTTGTTTTTTGCACTTTAGAAATACATAAAACTAAACCAAACTAATTAAATTAAAATTTATTAAAAAATTAAAGCGTTTTTGCTTAGTTTTCTACAAATTGAAAAAAAAATATATATAAAGAAAACATCTGCTTAGTTTGTGAAACTAAAAGTGAAATAAAGCAAATAAATAAAGTAATTTAATAAACGTCAAATAAATGTATAAAATGTCAAAACTAAAATGTAAAACATTTCTCATTTTCATATTGATTTATAGATTTAGAAATGTAGTTCATTCATTTTCCTTCGGCTTTGTCCCTTCATTCGTCAGGGTCACCACAGTGGAATGAACCGCCAACTTATCCAGCATATGTCTTACACAGCAATGCCCTTCCGGTAGGATGCCAAATTCAAAAGTCCAAAAATAGAAAAGTTAACATTTACCATACACCACACTGCTTTCAATGCCGACTGCAGACGTCTTTGGCTAAAAGGGAGCTGAATGAAGTGATGCCCTAATTAGAAATGCTCGACTCTGCAGTTCTCATGTTATATCAGGTAAGTTCACGGTATGCTGAATCATATATATTACTCGTTTTTGATTGCAGCAATGATTTCGGCAAAACAGTTACATATGGTTAATTAAACTGCGACCACTGAATGCTAAGAATGAAAAGTAAAAGTTATTAAAGTTGGTTTTATATTTACACATTCATTCAGTGACAACTTGTGACACACTCCCTATATTGTTTACCATGACACTTTGAGTATTCGGTCTGAAATAACCTGCAAGTGTGACTTGAAAACAACATGAACACTGTTTATTGACTGTGAAAAATGTTGTACTTTAATAGTCATTGGCTGCTAATATGATTTCGCTATTTAGAGTTTGCAAATAATACTGTTATGAAATTATATTAAGGAAAAAGTCTGAATGTGCGAATATAAAACCAACTTTACCTTTATGTGTAAGTTCACATACCCTGGGCCTGCCGTACAGATGTACCCTTAGTTATTGTCAGAATGCAGTTTTGCTGTTGATGATTAGGGCCTACCCAGGCCTTGTATAATGTTAGCTCCGTCTTTTTTTCCTCGTCTTTGGCTCTGCAGAACCTCGGTTTTTAGCACTACATAGTTTTGAATCTGGTAATCAGGAAACATAATTTCTTGCACATGACCACACAGAACACAATTGTTGGCATCCAAACACTTGTAGACCTTTAACTTCTCTTTTATAAAATCCCTTGTAGCTTAATGAGATTGTATATTTGGGGCTGGATGCTTGGTCATTTCGTCTTATTCAATATCCATTGGGTGCTATCGAAAATGGACCTTTCAGACGAACGCCGCTCACTTTAATGTTAATTTGGCCAAATCACTGTGCTTATCACTGGGTAACAAGCTGTTATAATACGCTGAAAGCATTATGTAAATAATATATATAATATGTAATCAATATATCTTATTTCAAACACAACAACAAACTCCGTACCGCATCGGATGTCATTCTCTCGCTGTAAATTGTAGCACTCCCGGTTTTTCTGCCACCTCCCTGCGCGTACATCCTGAATGTTTACAAACATGGTAATTGGTCTATAGTGCATGTTTTTGGACTGTGGGGAAACCGGAGCACCCGGAGGAAACCCACGCGAACACAGGGAGAACATGCTAACTCCACACAGAAATGCCAACTAAATCAGTCAAGGCTCGAACCAGCGACCTTTTTGCTGCGACCGTGCTGCCTTAGAAATTTAGTGTTTTACTTTTCTTAATTTGCTTTGTGCTTCTTTTTCTATTTGCATGTGTTTTTCTTAATTTGCAATACGTTAAGCACTCTGTGCATTTGTCTATTTGTGTTTGTGTATTCAGTCTTTGCAGATCATTTTCCGTGCTTGCATTGTGTATTTGTATTTGTCTTTGTGTTGTCAGGCTTTGCAGAGTGTTTTTCTATTTGTGTTTGTGTTGTGAGGATTTGCAGAGCATTTTGAAGGTGTTTTCTTAATTGCCTTGTGTTTCTTTTTCTATTTGCATGTGTTTTCTTAATTTGCAAAGATCTCTCAGCCACCATTTAATGCACTACACTATCTTTGCATAAAAAAAATCACCTGTACAGTATATTGCTGCCCTTATGAAGCACCTGTTCTCCATTCTTTGTGGAGGCACTGCTCGCTTTACTGAAAGAAAGAGAGAGAGAGAGAGCCTGATCTTGATGTGACAGCTCTGACAGATTCATGGATGAGGATTGGGGCTTCAGCTGGTAAGTATCATGTCAGATATGATGGCTCTCGCTCCGTCTCTAATGAGGGAGATCACCGGCTCCCACACCGCATCAGGAAGCGCCGACAAATCACGCCGCGGCCCGGAGATGATATGTTGACAAATGCAGAGAGTTCACTCTTTTAATTGACACTAAGAGAGGCAAGCGCTCCCGCTGCCGGGAGACAAGCGTGGAAAAAAACAATGCAAAAAGGAGGGATCTGGAGGAAGAGGGAAGTGTCGGATGTGCATTGTTGGCACTGCATGTCATTCTCGGTGTTTGCGTTCAGACACCCTGCCGTGATTAGAGCCGCGTTTCTCCAGCTCTGTCAGACTGAAACTGAGCATGATTGAGGGATCTTATAAACATACAGCCATTGCCCGTTCATTTGAGGTAAACAGAGGGACGTCTTTATGATGACACACGTGCACAAACTCCTTCAGAAGAGCCGTATATGTATATATTCCCAGAGAGGGGTGGGGAACATGAAAGCTATTCTATGGATGTCCCTTTTTTCTTTCCTTCTTTCTCAAGCGCAGCACTTTTTACTTGCAATAAAATCGCTAGTAGCTTAATACAAACTGCACGTTTATGCAGATGCAGATTTCTGAAGGCCTGTTTTGCAGTGTGGATTTTTCACCAGCAGAGGGCAGAACTAACACACGGGGGATCAATGGGGGAAAATAAGCTTCTGAGATGCTCTTGAACAAAACTGCACTATGATATTTGGCAGTGTACTGTGATAGTACAAACTTAATAGAGTGAATAATCATTTCAAATAATAGTTCACACAAAAATTTACATTTCCTCATTTACTCACATTCGGGTGATTCTAAATATTTATTATTTCCTTTTTTTGCTGAAACATGAACAATGAACAGTGTTAGAAAATAAAACAGCCATTAACTTGCATTGTAGCAACAAAAGAATACTATGGAAGTCAATGACAGTATTTCTCCAGCATTCTTCAGTATATCTTCCTTTGTGTTCAACAGAAGCAACTCAAGGTTGAAGTGGATGATGAATAAATGATGACAGAATTTAACTATGGGTGAACTATCCCTTTAAGTAACTACTCTTAAATAAAACACACAAAGTATCAAGCTATTGGGGCCTGAAGCATGGCAATGTCATTATATTCTGCAGTAATATAAACATATGATATGCATACTTATGCTATCATATTGATACAAAAAACTGCATTAATTATATAAAGTTGATCAATAGTAAACTTCTAGTTACTTGAATAAAGCACTATGCGGTGTGTTGGTTAATATTACCAACAATATTATTATAATGAAGCATTTACCAATTGAAATAGCAACCAAATTAGATCCCATACTTCAAAAATAAACCATGGTTTTACAGAAATAAAGGAAATATATAGCAAATAATCCATGCTAACCACAAATTAATTATGGTTTTATTAACCTCAGGCTATTGGTAGTAGGCTAAGTGCAGGGGCGAATTTAACCAATAAGTGAAGTAAGCGGTCGCTTAGGGCCCCAGGAAATTTGGAGGCCCTAATAAATACCTATAAGTATTAATTATGTTTATTAATTTTAGATATAACATTGCTTTTCTCTCATATTTAGTAAAGTCAAGGGTCTAAGAAATAAAAGTGCATCACAATTATTACGTCTGTGCAAATTTGTCCCCCAACCCCCAATAATAGAGCAGTTCAGCAATCAAATCAGATAAAGATTTATTTTTAAAGAATTAAACTATTTATTTATTTATTATTTTTTGTAAGAAAAAGTCAGCAAAACAAACAAACAAATGCATAAAAAAGAGTCTACTGTATATTAAGACTTTTGGGTCCCATGACTAGAATTGCTTAAGGCCCCCAAATCACTAAATCCACCCCTGCCTAAGTGTAACTGTGTTTACACCAATGGCAATCAATGTTCCAAAAACATGGTTATAGTATATAAGGGGAAAGGAATTTCAATAGTGGTGGTTCATTCTGCTGTGGTGACCCCTGATAAATCAGGGACTAAGCTGAAGGCAAATAAATGAAGGAATGACGATTTCAATAGTCATTTCAAGTAAGTGCATGAAACAATCATTTCATAGCACTTTTAAACTACAAAATGTGCCATGGGCATCTACTATAGTTTTCGTTCTGGTAAAATAACAATATTCAAACAATTCCATTCTGTTATTATCCATATCTGATACAGCCTAATGGAGAAAAGCATTTCAAATTAATATTTTAAAAGGTTTTTAATGTTTAAAAAGCTTACAATGTTTGTTTGTTTGAGCATCAACATTTCGTCTAAAATAATATTAAAATCCTACTTTCAGAGCATTTAATATTTTCACACTTTAAAGATGAACAGTTTTGCCCATTAAACTGTTTTCTTTCTCCTCATTACCAAGCTAAAATAAAGATATCTGTCAATGAAATATTCGTACTTTCAAATTCCCACTCACAAACATGAAGCTGAACGCCAAAGCCTTACCTCACCTCAGAGCGCTGAATCCTC
>CAIGQZ010032119.1:1569523-1599470 GCA_903798205.1 Danio tinwini | reverse complement strand
TTTGTTATCTGAATTAAAAAATAAAACAAAATAAACCTTAAATGGCCAGTTGTATGTTAATTATAATACGTTAAACTAAGTTAATTTTGTTTCTAGTGTAATTTATAAACTATACAAGCTGTTTTAAGTTAGTTTAATGTAAAATCAGTTTTAAGACAAATGAAGTTAATTTCACTATAAAAAATGGCAGGTTATTTCAACTCAATTCTGGGTGTAATATAGACTAACCCAAAATTAATTAAATTGCTAGAAACAAATTTAACCCAATGTTTGAGTTCGCCAACCTGATTTCACCAGGTAGGACATGTGTCTGGATTAACATCTATGTTGAACAAAAATGATGTTCCAGGACCAACATACTGCAGATGTTAATCCAGGATCTTATTGTAGTCTGCAAAATCATGACGTGCTGTTTGGGTTAGTCTATATTGTACCCAATTTCAGTATAAATAACCCATTTCTTAGAGTGTTTATTTTTTCCCGCAATTTCTGTTTAACGGAGAGCAGATTTTGAATTTAGATTTGCCATGATGACAGTAAATAATATTTGACTAGATATTGTTCAAGACACTTCTATACAGCTTAAATTAACATTTAAAGGCTTAACTAGGTTAACTAGGCAGGATCGGGTAATTAGGCAAGTTATTGTATAACAATAGTCTGTATAGACAATCGGAAAAAAAAAGCTTAAAGGGGCTAATAATTTTGACCTTAAAAAGGTTCTTAAAAATTTTTAAACTGCTTTTATTCTAGCTGAAATAAAGCAAATACGATTTTTTCAGAAAGAAAAAATATTATCAGACATACTGTGAAAATTTCCTTACTCTGTTAAACATCATTTGGGAAATATTTAAAAAAGAAAAAAATTCAAAGGGGCGCTAATAATTCTGACTTTAACTATATATATATATAAATATTTTTTTTGCTTCAATTTAAAATATGTAATATGATTCATCTGAGGTTAGTTTCATTCAAGCAAACCTTTTTTTGTAAATCCTCATGGGAAAACAGAAGAATATTTCTGAAAACCAACAACACTAAAAAAGTCAACAGACATGCTATCACTTTATCCAATAAATTCCCAAAGAAAAAGCTTTCATCTCATTTTTACAGACAGATTTACTTAAATTTATTAAAATACTAACATCAGCCAAAGCGTTTTGATACCAAATGAATTCAGTTATTAACTGGTTAAAACTCCCTTAATCATTCAGTGACTTAATATGGTGTGCAGCTACATTAATGTTTATAGTCTGTTAGTTGTTTCTTACTTACAACTTAGACCAGTGTTGAGTAAGATATTTTAAAAAGTAATTAATTACTAATGTATTTGCATACTGTCTGAAAAGTAATTCAATTATGCAATAAGTATTTTGATATAGTATACATTTATTCATTTTTTACATTTAATTACAATAATATTGTTGAATAACATGCAAATGTTTATGCTTTATTTACAATAGAGTTTGTAAAGGAACATTTTCCATCTTTTACTAAATATATTAAATGTTATTTTCTTATTTATCCTAACAAGTAGATCTAGTTGGATTTACATTTTAAACCTTAAATAAAAAGTTATTATTTTTTATTTCATGTTTTAAGTTTTTTGTTATAGTTTTTAGTTAGTTTTAGTTACACTGTTAAAATGCTGGGTTCCACACAATTGATTTGTGCTTGGGGCAACATGAAAAAATTAAGTTAACATCATTAATTTAGAACATCATTAAATTAACTCATTACTTTTTACTAATTTAATTAGATTAAACATAAAACAATCAAGTTGTCCCAAAAAACGCAAGTGTGTTGTTTCAGCTCATTTTTAATAAGTCAGGGGTGTCCAAGCTCGGTCCTGGAGGGCCGGTGTCCTGCATATATTAGTTCCAACCACAATTAGACACGCCTGAACCAGCTAATCAACTCTTTCTAGGTATCCGCTTGTTAAGTGACGTGTTGGTGACGCATGTTTCCGGGTCCAACCGGGTCAGGGAATTTTATATAAAGTCATAGTGTACACAACAATCACTGGGCTTGCTGCATCACAAATACCAACATTTTAACAATTTATAAAAAAATATCACGTTCTGGCCATCATATGTATTGCGATCGTGATTTTCGAAAGTATTACGTCGCTTTGTAAGCGTTTATTATTAGCATTTGATGAGTTTTCTAATTTAGTTTCATAGAGCACTTGGACCCTGAAGTCCCTTCGCGTGACGTCACACTTAACAATCAGATACTAGAAACTTCCAGGAAGGTATGTTGAAGGAAGTTTCACCGGCCCTCCAACACCCCTGAATTAAGTAGTTTGTACAAACAACAAACATCTTATTTTTTTGTGTACTCATAAAATCCCTCTGCATAAATCCAAAGATTTATTAGGGACCGAGAACCGGAATGGTGCGTAGGCCCTATTGGAATTGCTCCGTTTATTAGGGACCGAGCACCGGAATGGTGCGTAGGCCCTGTTGGAATTGCTCCGTTTATCAGGGACCGAGCACCGGAACGGTGCGTAGGCCCTATTGGAATTGCTCCGTTTCTACTTCTTCTTCTTCTTCTTCCACGGATTGAATCGCGACTTTGAGGGGCTAAACATGCCTGAAAACTCACAAAACTTTGCACACGCCTCAGAAGTGGCGAAAATTTACGTTTGTTATAGGTTTCGGTAGTGGGCGTGGCAAAATGACTCGACAGAGCCACCTATGCACTTGTGACGGACTAGCCCTCGAGCTACGAATCACGTACACACACGAAAATTGGCACACACCTCAAACATGCCAAACCATATAAAAAAGTATCTTGGCGCAATATCTCAAACCCAACAGGAAGTCAGATATTTTTAACTTCCTGCGGCGAAAAAGTGGCGTTTTTGCCATTTCTAGGCGTTGTATTTGAACAATCTCCTCCTAGGGATTTCATCCGATCAACACCAAAATTGGGTTTTGTCATCTAAATGCCTTGGCGATGTTAAATTGCAAAGCTTTAGAGTTTTCGTAGATGGGCGTGTCCATGGCGGCCTCACAAACTTTGACGATTCAACATGAAACAGGAAGTTGCTATAACTCAGGCATGCATTATCTGATCTGCCTCAAAATTCACACGTATGATAACCGTCCTGACCTGAACACGTTTACATGCCAATATTCATTTAAAGTTATAGCACCACCTGCTGGCAACAGGAAGTGATGTGTTTTACAGCATAACAAACTCCTTCCACAAATTTTTCATTTTGTTTTTACAAACTTCCGCAGAGAAATAGCAAAAAATATCCACAGATTCTGTCTGCTGCTGACTCAATTCATTCATTTATTTTCCTTCAGCTTAGTCCCTTATTTAACAGAGGTCGCCACGGTAGAATAAACCGCCAACTATTCTAGCATGTCTTACACAGCGGATGCCCTTCCAGCCACAACCCAGTATTGGGAACACCCATACACACTCATTATACACACACCCATACACACTCATTACACACACACCCATACACACTCATTACACACACTAATACACTACAGCCAATTTAGTTTATTCAATTCACCTATAGCGCATGTGTTTGGACTGTGAGGGAAACCAGAGCACCTGGAGGAAACCCACACCAACACGGGGAGAACATGCAAACTCCACACAGAAATGCCAACTGACTGGACTTGAAAAAATCACAAAATCACTCTGCAAAAATCTGAAGAATAGTTTTTTTTTACTAACTTCTGCAGAATCTTGAATCAGTCAGAGTCTTCTACTGACTGTTCTAATCCATAAAGATACCATCATTCCACTGTAGTGTGATGTTTTTTATGTACTGGTGGCCGTCTGTTTGCTATGCCTGATCCATCCCTCTTTGCATTTCCCTCCTCAACTTGAAACAGGGAGGAAATCTCAGGGAGGCAAAAGAACAACAGAGCTAATTAGCCGCGCAGAGCTGACAGAGCGAAGCCAAATGGCTGCCAGCCAAACCCGGCAGAGGAAAGAGACCCAATGTTCAGCAGGATCGATGGAGGAGACCACTTCATTAAAGACCCCCTGGAACAGAGCGAGAAAGAGAGGGTATGTTTAATTAAGTCTGTGCTTCAGGGTCTAACAGCAGCCGTACAGCCACTGCTGTCACTGATTCGGCCCTTCATAGTGTGGCTCTCGTCTGCACACCAGGGGCCCCTGAAAGTGTGTGTGTGAGAGAATTACACTCATTTAGGAGACCCGAGGCTGTATACGGTACATCAGTCTATACCGTTATACACCATGTAGATATGTGCCAATAAATGTGTCATATAGTGGCCGTCCAAAAATTTAATCAGATCAGATGAAGCACTGAAGATGACAGGGACTGAATTGCAAATTAAGAAGATGTGAATGTTAAAGAAACACCCCACTTTTTATGAAAATAGGATAATTTTATACCTCCCCTAAAGTTAAACAGTTGAGCTTTACCATTTTTTAATCCATTAGACATAAAGCTCTACTGGGGCACAGCTCTCCTTCAAAAAAATAAAAAATAAAATAAAAAAAAAAATAATATATATATATATATATATATATATATATATATATGTGTGTATATATATATATATATATATATGTTATTTTCCAATTATTCTAAATAGTGGAGAGAGGGGCACAAAGTAACACGGGGTTAAATGTAACACAGAGTTTTAGGGTATTTGCTCAGGGTTAACCATGGCATGCTTCAGGGGTTTTCACCACAATGTCGGCAGGCGTCTTCCTGCCAATTATTGAAAAAGTTAGGTGAAATTTGGATGAGAAACACAGGAGAAATCATTTTTGCAGCATAAAATAATTTTTTATTATATTAAATATTTTTTTTTTTTCAAAAAATCTGTGAAAGTATGTTAGTAAAAGCACATATTGTTGTGATCACCGACTTCTAGGCTAAAAGATGAAACCATTTTAAAAAATGTATAAAACACACAGTGACTGCTAGCCAGTTTTGAGGAAAACATGACACAGCGGGGTTAGTTGTAACAGGGTGTTACAATTAAGCCATACACCGTTGGACACTAATTAAACTAACAAAATCATTTTTTGAACTTTGAGTGTAATGTTGAGAACTTTTTTAAATAAAAATGTATTTTAATAGAAAATATTTTTTATAGAAAACTTTTTTATTGCTAATAATGCAAATAAATCCATTGCATAATGATGGATAAATGGATAATGCAAATAAATTCAAATGTGTTTATCCAATAAACAAATAAATAAATAAACATACTGTGCTATGTAGAATAAAAAAGAAATGAGCCAATTACTGAGGAAATATAGCTTCTATTTAAAGTAAACTGAATTTAAATTAATAGTGTGAAATCTGCCTTTATAAGCATGTGTTACAACTAACCCCCTGTTTGTTACAACTTGCCCCACAGATGGGGTAAATAGTAACATTTTTACTCCTCGCACTTTTGACAATACTGCACAGAAACCACAGGTCCTGCGATCATAATTTCAGTGCTCATTTGTAGGAGAGACTTGTGTGTTGCTGGTAAAAAAATATGGTTTGTC
Source organism: Danio tinwini (assembly GCA_903798205.1). Taxonomy (NCBI): domain Eukaryota; kingdom Metazoa; phylum Chordata; class Actinopteri; order Cypriniformes; family Danionidae; genus Danio; species Danio tinwini. The sequence continues at coordinate 1,593,962 of CAIGQZ010032119.1, read as the reverse complement.
TAACCCCATTACTTTGTTTATTATTTGACCAAAAAGTGTTATTTCGTGCCCCACTCTCCCCTAAATAACAGAAATGAATCCTAAATTTAACTGGAAAACAATCCAAAAAATAATCTGTTGTGCGTTGTCTTAGACCCGACTCATGGCCGAGAATTAGGTTTATAGTCTTACCTCTCTGATTCATCATCCTTCCTTTTAGGAGGCACGCATAGTCTAAATAAGATCACCATCATATTATTTAAACTTTAGTTCTGCCGACACCTCCACATAAAAGACTGTTATGGCGGTTTCACAATGCATGAGCAGCGCAGCTATTTTTTTGGCGTGCATGTTCACAACCCGGACTTACACCGGGAGCAGAGCAGCGTGTCAGCGTCAAGCAGGAGAGGTGCGTGAGGCCCGCGGGTATGTTTTTTTTCTGTGCACATGCTTAGTTTTGTTTATGAGTAAACTACAGCCAGTGTAGGTTCGGGTGCACATAGATAATAATGACTGAAATCTGGGATTACCACTCCTAATAAATACACTTGCATATAATGTTTACTGGGGCACTGCCGATTTTTACTGGGGCACGTGGCCCAGTAAATGGGGTCTAGCTACGCCCCTGCATTTAGCTGATCTCCGGGTTGGGCGGAAGCTCTTTTAGCTTAGCTTAGCATAGATAATTATATCAGATTAGACCATTAGCATAGAGTTTTGATAAGTGTCCTATTTAAAGCTTAACACTTCTGTTGTTACATCCAGTATTAAGGCTAATGGAAAATAAAAAAGTTGCACATTTCTAGGCTGGCGTAATAATCAAGGAACTTGCAGCAAGCGCAAAGACTGCACACACAGCAAGGGCCCTTGAAAGTGTGTGTGTGTATATGTGTGTGTGTGAGGGAATTACACTCATTTAGGAGACCAGAGGCTGTATACAGTACATCAATTTATAATGTTATACAGCATGTAGTAGGGGTGTTCGGTTTCGGGTTTTTTGGAATCGACTTCGATTCTGGACTCCTATTTTTGGAGTCGGTGGAATTGACTTCGGAATCAACTCCATTTACATTAATTTAAAATAGTGCAAGGATTAAACATGCTGTATCACATTGCGCTTTACACAATGCTACTACATCAACTGCAGCGTTACATTGGGCAGTTCTCCTCTGGTCAGACAAACCAGCAGTTTAAATTATCTGTAGTCAAAATAAAATAGTTATCAGCCTACATTTGTTAACAGCATATTTTAATTGTCTATTAGGCTTTTTTAGATAATTTCGATTATTTTATATAATTGTCATATTTTAAAAGTTAAAACGTCAATTTATTATCGAAACGTTTAATGAAAAGATGTGCAGCAGTTCATTAACAAAGAAGAAAAAAACAATTGAGCATACCTTTAAAAAACATAAAATACCCTAAATGTTATTAATATAAATGTTTGATACTTGAATACTAGGCCTACCGAATGAATGGAATAATCTGGAGTAGCAGACGGGCACGCAAGGCATGAACCAAATCTGCGGTTGTTCATGTCTTTATTTTTTTAACGGCAAAAGATCAATAAACAAAATAGCTAGATTTTCAATTTGATTTAATGACCAGTTAAATATTAAACCCCCTTCACGAAATGTTTAACTTAATTCATGCATTAACAAACCTAAAGTGAAGTTTATTTATAAACTAATTTCGAGAGGATCACGTGCTTATGATTTACTTGCAGCCGGCTTCGCATTATTCAATTGTTGATTTACCAGACGACTCCTAAGCCACTACAAATACCCTTAGTTCCATATAACAGCCATCTTCGTTTTAAAGAATCCCCCCTTCCACCCCTACACCTCCCCCACCTTTCCTAGATGGCATGGTGGCCCAGTGGTTAGCACTGTTGCCTCACAGTAAGGTTCTAGTTCTTACCAAGCAAGCCGACGTGTCTGTGCGGAGTTACACGTTCTCCCCGTGCTCACGTGAGTTTCCGCCGGGTTTCCCGGTTTCCTCCCACCGTCCAAAAACATGCAACTTAAGTTAATTGTTTAATCCAAATTGGCACCATAGACATGCTCCTATAAGTAGTTATCTCTTAAGAGCAATCACTATCTGTTCATTAGCTACTACAGTAGGGGAGTTCTCGAGATCTACCTGAGCTCAAACTCCCCTCTCGCCTTGCAAACTGGATGGGGCCCCAGACTCGAGGATATTATGAGCTCAGGGCTCTCTCCCGGGACAGCATGCCAAACAAGCTTTATAATCAATCATCAGCTAAGTGTAAACTCTTGAAATAAAAAATAAAAGCAGCGTGACAGACTGTGCCTTAAAACATATCATATTCCTCTCGTAAATGTGATTTTTTTTAAGTGTACTTTTAAATAGCCTATTACTGTACTTTAAAACATCACAGTTTGTTTTATGCGATTTGTTCATTGATTCGATAAGGTTATTAGGGATGTGACAAGATCTGGTATGACAAAATCTCGTGAGATTAAATTGCGACAAGATTTCTCGTCGAGGTGAAAAGTTGTCTTGTGAGTTGTGATGTTATGATGAAGCATGAGGGGGAATTTAGCACTGAATATTGGAGGCAGGATTTGATTTGAACTGCAAATCAAGTGCTTTGCACACACCTGGCAACCCAGGGCAGGCTGGCCTTGGGAGTTGCGTGTGTCACTCGGTTGGGTGGGCGGGTGTGATGTAACTGCTTTTTTTTCCTTTCTTTTTTACCAGAGTTTAGTGGCTGACGTGTCAAGCAGAGGCTACAACTGCAGCCACACACTTTGGCTGCGTCCGAAACCACATATTTCTATACTATACAGTACGCTAAAATCAGTATGCAAGCCTAGTAGTATGTCTGAAATCATAGAATTTGAAAATCAGTTCTGAGTAATAGGCGGTTTCGGATGCAGCCATTAACCATGCTTCATGTCCATGCAATGGAATAGCACTTTAGATATGCTTAAAGTCGTAAACACAAATTAAGACATGTGGAGTATTCCTATTTCAGCCGCATTATTGAAGTGCAGAGTATAGACCGTAATCAAACTATTACCATTGTGTAGGTCTTTTAACCGCATTTTGCGACAGGATAAGACATACACACACGGTTCTTTAAGTTAGTAAAAGACCACAGACACATACAGGGTTTCTGCAGATATCATAATGTCAAACTTAAGACTTTTTAAGACGTTTTTAAGACCATTAAGTATTAAATTTAAGACCTATATCACAAGATCAAAAACACGCATACACATAAAGAGAATATACAAAATCACTAAATTAGTGGTAAAATAAATGTATTCAAATTGAACAGTACTAAAGACAGGTTGGATGCACCATTAAACTACAGAAAAAACAAACAAACAAAAAAATTTAAATGATGCATCACTTGATTTGTTTATATCTCGGACAGTTCTATAATAAGTAACATATTAATGGCAACAGAACTTGGGTTGCTCTACAATTATATTTTTTATTATGGCAAGAATAAAAACAAAAAAGAAGTACACTTACTAAAAATACTGACTTTTTTATTTTGCCCACTCAACAATTCACACATTATTGTTTGGCTAGTTTCTGTCCTCTACTTATAACAAAGTTTTTTGCAATTTCTGCTGAGAATTTTGGTAAAAATCTGTGGATTTCTGCGGAATAATTTTGGGAGTCTCATAACTTAAACCTTAATATGTGAAATATGTGTAATTTAAAAACTGAATAAATGTGTAAGAAAAATAAAAACAGATAATAAAAAACAGATAAAAACAGGAAAAAATGTGTTCAAACTAGTTGTAAAAGAATGAAAAAGAAGAGAAAAACATAATAGTGCGATCTGTTGGACATAGCACAGTGCTTATTCAGTAAAGGCACAGCTAAACTAATGTGTTTTCAGTCTTGATTTGAATGTGTCTATAATGTTGGAGCACATCTGATCATTTCTGGGAGCTGATTCCAGCAGTGAGGGGTGTAGAAGCTGAAAGGCGATTCACCCTGCTTTGACTGAACTCTTGGATATTCTAGTTTATATGATCCTAGAGATCTGAGTGCTCTGAAAGTGACTTAGAACATTTTATTCAATATATTGTTTTCTGTGAGCAAGTAATCAAGATGATTTTCACATAATTTTGAAGCAAAAACACTATGCTACAATATCCAGTTCTCAAAAGTCTTGTGAACTAATGTTCTCTATGTGTTTCAAGGCCTTGTTTCAGTGACTTCAAAATTTTAGTTTTTCACTAAACACGCATAAACATTTCTTTCTCTAAAACACAAACACATACAAACATGCTGCTTGGGTATTATTGTAGCCCAGCTTGTGCTGTTTACAGTGTTATCCCACTTTAGCTATTATGTTTTTAAGATACTGAAAACAACACAAATGTCAGTGCATGACAAAACTTCTTCACAGCCCCAAAACACCCTTAGACCCCTGGGGGTTAATAGGAACCATCCACTTTAAAAAAAAAAAGAATAGGATCATTTTACAGCTCCCCTAAAGTTAAACTGCTGAGCTTTACCATTTTTAAATGTATTTAGCTAATCTCTGGGTTTGGAGGAAGCACTTTTAGCTTAGCTTAGCATAGTTAATTGAATCAGATTAGACCATTAGCATCTCGCTCAAAAACAAGCAAAGAGTTTCTGTAATTTTCCTATTTAAAGCTTGACACATTCTATATTAAGACTGATGGAAATGAAAAGTTGCTATTTTCTAGTCTGGCATACTTTGCTGCTGTACCATGGCTGCAGCAGGCGCAACGATGTTATGCAGCTCCTGAAAATTTCTTGATTAATACGCAAGAATGAGAGTATAGTTCCATAACAACCTAGTAAATAGCAACTTATTTTTCCCCATCAGTTTTAGTACACAATATAACTAAAGAAGAGTCAAGCTGTAAAAAGTAAAGTTATCGAAGTGGAGTTTAATATTAAACTAATTTCGAGAGAAGCGCGCGCTCATGATTGAATCAGCTGGCTCACATTAGTTAATCATGATCCTCAAATCAAAAGATCCCAAAGTTCCTATAAATATTCAGACTCATCTCATTCTTACAACTATATTTGTTTAGAAGAAACCCACCTCCTCCCCTTCTTCCACCTTTTTATCCAGATGGGCGGCACGGTGGCCATCTGGTGTTTCTGTGTGGAGTTTGCATGTTCTCCACGGGTTCCCCGGTTTCCTTCCAATGTCTAAAATGCTCCATATCATAACAAAATAAATCTAAGCCCCCTTTTTTAGTTGTCTCGCGCTCGGGAAGTTCACCTTAGCCTCAGCTGCGAGGGAGTTCTGAGATCGTCCTGAACTCAATCTCCCCTCGCCCTGCAAAGGGAGGGAGCCCTGGACTCGAGGATGCCTTGAGCTCAGGGCTCTCTCTCCCAGGACAGCACGCCAAGCAAGCTTCTTAAATTATGAGCTGAGCGTGAACTCTTGAAACTGGTCTTTTTGAGCAAGATGCTAATGGTGTAATCTGATCCAATGATCTATGCTAAGCTAAGCTAAAAGTGTTCCTTTAGACCCAGAGATTGGCTGAAGGAACTCAAAAGAGGTAAAACTCACCTGTTTAATTTTGTGAGCACTTAAGTCTGAGTAAAATGAGCCTAATTAAAAAAGGAGTGTTCCTTTAAATCCAGTGCTAAAAGAAATTAATGTGGATGTTGAGTCCAAGAGCATAAATCAAATATTGTTGAAAGACTAATGTAAGAATTCAGTACTCAATTTTCTCTCCAATTTTACAGATTTGAATGGGAAATATTCTGTCATTTAAAGTATAATGTAATTCCTAATTGAATATAAGAAAACGTTTACATTCCCTATTTATTAGCCATACCCTCATCAGCCACTTTATTAGGTACACATACTACTGTAGTACCGCATTGAACCCCGTTTTGCCTTAAGACCTACCTTAATCCATCGTGGCATAGACTCAACAAGGTACTGGAAATATTCCTCAGAGATTTTGCTCCATATTGACATGATAGCATCACAGTTGCTGCAGATTTGTCGGCTGCACATCCATAATGCCAATCTCCGGTTCCACCACATCCCAAAGGTGCTCTATTGGATTGAGATCTGATGACTGTGGAGACCATTTGAGCACAGTGAACACATTGTCATGTTCAGGAAATCAGTCTGAGATGATTCTTGCTTTATGACATGCGGCGTTATCCTGCTGGAAGCAGCCATCAGAAGATGGTTACACTGTGGTCATAAAGGGATGAAAATGGTTAACAACATTACTCAGGTAGGCTGTGGTGTTGACACGATGCTCAATTGGTACTAATGGTGTGCCAAGATAATATCCCCCACACCATTACACCACCACCACCAGCCTGAACCGTTGATACAAGGCAGAATGGATCCATGCTTTTATGTTGTTGGCGCCAAATTCTGACCCGAACATTTGAATGGTATCAGACCCGACAACGTTTTTCTAATCTTCTATTGTCCAATTTTGGTGAGCCTGTGCAAATTGTAGCCTCAGTGTCCCGTTCTTAGCTGACAGGAGTGGCACCTGGTGTGGTCTTCTGCTTCCTTGTTCTTCAAGGCTGGACGTGTTGTGTGTTCAGAGATGCTCTTCTGCATACCTTCCTTTGTAACGAGTGGTTATTTGTGTTACTGTTGCTACTCTCCTCTGACCTCTGGCATCAATAAGGCATTTGTGCCCACAGAACTGCCACTCACTGGATATATTCTCCTTTTCTGACCATTCTCTGTAAAGCCTAGAGATGGTTGTGCATGAAAATCCCAGTAGATCATCAGTTTCTGAAATACTCAGACCAGCCCGTCTGGCACCAACAATCATGCCACGTTCAATGTCACTTAAATCCCCTTTCTTGCCCTTTCTGATGTTTGGTTTGAACTGCGGCAGATCGTCTTGACCATGTCTACATGTCTAAATGCATTAAGCTGCTGCCATGTGATTAGCTGATTAAAAAAATTGCGTTAACAAGCAGTTGGACAGGTGTACCTAACAAAGTGGCCGGTGAGTGTATATATATATAGGGTTATATGCAAATTTGAATTATTAGCCTTTTTTAAGTATAGTCCTAACTAGGGTTAGATCAATGCTATCTCACAGCAATTCGTAACTTTTTTTTAATTTAAGGTCTAATTCATAGAAATTTGTGTGATCTCATTTGTACAATTTAGTATGATATGCTCATAACTTAGATTTGAACAATGTTGAAATACGAGTACAAGATTAGTTTGTGCTAGTAAATACATTAACTAAAGGACCATTGTTTTAACGTGTTACCATTTCTTAATAACTGTAAGTTTACATGAACTAACAATGATGAATAAATACTGTAATAAATATATGTAAATAGCCTACAACTTGACAGTTTTCCCATTATGCTCACAACTCATCCTTTTAGTCAAATTAAAAGTCCATAACATAAACCATCCGAACTTAAGCCTGACTTTGAATCTTCAAACAGCAGCATAACAATATTTCGTTTTATTTTTTTGGTGACCCCTGAAGCATGTGAACAGTATGTGCTCCGTGTGCCAGCCTGTATACTGACCACCTCACGCCACCCACCAGGACAGACAAAGAGAGCCAACAGCCAACATGAAAAGGGCTTCATGCATATTGAAACCACAGCAGGTTTTCTCAGTCAAGAAAAAGCGAAGATGGAAAGAGAGAGAAAAAAAAAAGAGGCAACGTCTCAAAGCTATTTCAAACACCTAATGTATCGCCCCCCTGTCTAATCCATATTTCCCTAAGAGCTTTATGGAACAAATTGCTGCTAGACTTTGCATTTCAATGGAATTCATTAATGCATATTCAGTTTGCTTATGGCAGAGCGCAGAACGTGCCCACCGGGACTCGTGTCTCTCTCTCAGTCTCCGCCAATGAGAAAAAGCTACATCGTGTTTCCATTTTGGTTTAATGCGAGCTAACGCTAATGCATTCGAACGGCAGGGTTCCCTCTCGCTTTGCATCTTTGCATCGGTGCAATTAGGATTTCTTATGTCTGTCAGTGTGCGATCAAACACCGTGCCAGGACCTGCGCCTGAAAGCACGTCGTTTAACATCTGGCTTCATGCATTTCATATGGTAAGCGTATAGCTAAGCTACAAGTGGCGATATTGTGCGAGTTCATGCTATGAGAAAGGTACACTAAAAAATTTAATGAGAGAAAAAAAAAATCAAGGCAACTAATATTTATGTTGCTTTTCTATTCATATTCATTTATTTTCCTTTAGCTTAGTGTCTATTTTAGAGGTCACCCCAGCGGAATGAACCGTCAACTATTCCAGCATATGTTTTACACAGCGGATGCACTTCCAGCCGCAACCCAGCACTGGGAAACACCCATAAACACTCATTCACACACACAGAAATAGCGCATGTGTTTGTACTGTGGGGGAAACCAGAGCACACAGAGGAAACCCACACCAACACGAAGAGAACATGCAAACTCTACACAGAAATGCCAGCTGACCCAGCCGGGACTCAAACCAGCGACCTTCTTGCCGCCAAAGTTGCAAAGTTTAACTCAGTCAGTTTGATTGATGTAAGTCGAAATGATTAAAAAACAAGAAGTAGAATCGGCCACTCAAGACTTACTCATATTTATTAAAAAGGAAAGAAAAACCCATGTAATATCATCACTAGTGGTGTAATGGACCACAAATCTCACGGTTCGGATCACATTACGGTTTTTTAGTCCCTGATCGGACCATATTTTTGGATTGGCCAAAAGGGGGAGGAGACAAATGTCATTTGCTTTCCATTAATTACAAAAACAGTACTGCAAGACACTTTTGGTTTTAACAAACAGAACCGAGAATAACGAAAATAAAACAAATAAATAATCAGCTGAATAAAATTAAATTGTAAAATATTCAGTGCTGTGAAAATTCACTGTTACTACTACTGTTGCTGGTAATGCTAAATGTAGAAATCTATCGTTATAATTTGTACAACCCATATTTATTTTTAGTCATTTTCAATAAATGATTCAGTTCTTCACTCATAAAACTTCATGTTTCATTGCTAGACAATTATTTTTAAAGAATTATTCAGTGGCATATTTTTGATGGCTGGTTGTCTCCACCTATTGGTTAAATAATGTAACTGCTGCCTACCACTTTCATTTTTGAGCGTCAAATTAAATGCATATGACAGTGATTTTAATCTTTACCATAAACATCAGTGGTTATGTCTACCTATAAACTGTTTTCCCAATGCTGCTGTGTTATTTGACTGTTTATAACGTCATAACTAATTTAAAAGACTAATGCAGCAATTTGAATAATTAATAAACATAAAAATCAGCATCATTTATAATTTATGTTGCGTGGGTGTTAAGATCCTGATCTTTTAATGATTAATCGTGCAGCTTACACTGAATGCAATAATGCAGGCTAAACAAGTAGTGACAGAAAATACCTTTAATAACCTCAGAAACCCACCACATTTCCAATAACCCACCTCAACTTCTTCCGTCATCATTATATTTTACAGGAAAATCTAAATGCTGTCATACATGTGATTTAAATGATGCGAGAGGCGATCTCTCTGTGATTGTTACAAATTTAGGATTAATCTACAAGTAAAAAAAAGTATTAATTTGCTGGTCACGTGTGTTCCGAACCGTGTGGGCCTACTTATGACCAAACTACCAAATACTACCTGCCATGAGCAGGGCCGAAGCAAGCTGAACTGGTGCTCTAGGCGAACTTCGATTACGCCGCCCTCAATCCGAAAGTAAAAAAGAAAGTTTGTGGATGTAAGGACGAAGTGAGGACTGGGATGGAGGGGGTAGGCGTCGCGGATGAAAGTGAGGACCAGACGCCACCCTCACTATTCTGCCGCCCTAGGCGGCCACCTAGGTCGCCTCTATGGACACGCTGGCCCTGGCCATGAGTATAACAGCATTCACCATCGGGAGGCGCTATAATGACACTTGTAGGAGAATTTTGCTTTCACAATCCAAAATAAATAAAGTTATCTAACATGTGCACCCGATAGCTCCACTCCCTCCGCTTCGTGAGCAAAGCTGCAGTTGTTAAGTGCGTGAAGTGTCCATCACTCCACACTTCATTTTATCGGTTAAATGAGTGCATCATCCGGGTAATTAAAGTGCGCTTATTATTTTTAAGTTTTCAGTGTGAACGCACTACTATAACTATTTATACTACAAAAGGCGTAGAATAGTGCATGAGTAAATTCTAATTCAAATGCAGTACCTACTGAGTAGTAAGCGGTTTCGGACGAAGCCTTAGCAGTGGGGGAGCTAGAATGTTTTACATGGGGTGGTCAGGGGGTGGCCACTGCTATTTCATTCTGCTATTATATCACAATGACAGGAATAGATTTTTTGGTGGAACGCTTCTGAAGCTCAGCTTAAATTCTAACATTGGTTGAAACATGATTGCCTAGTAGATGCTCTGACCTGCTGGTGGACCTGAAGTCTGACCTAGTTTGGATATGCACAGAAAAACAGCTGATGGAAACACCAAGATGCACATAAATTTTGAACATGCGCATAAAAAACTCATGCGCATAACTGAGAAGAATAAGCTTTTTTATTCTATAAGAAAAGATGTGCATCAACTACAATGGAATTAAAAAAGTCGTGATGTTTTTATGAGATCATGTGATGATAAAAATGTGTGTGAATAGACAAATCAGCAGGCTGAGCACATTGTAAAACATCTGAAATGTTGTTTTGGTCATTGTAAAACGCCTTAACCATTTCAGTATTAGTGTTATTATATTATTATATTATTAATTAACTCCAAAATCAAGAGCGTCTGTGCTCCGCATCTCACAAACTCCTTCAAACGCCACCGCACGTTCACTGCGTGTCAGAATTCTCTTCTGAGGCGCAAATCATTTATTACATGAAGAAAAGATTAACGCAGCTTCTCTTATCGCAGCAAATTCCGTTTTACTTTTGATATTTGGCGCCAGTTAATCAGGAAGTGACGATTTTGTTCTCTTTGACTCGTTGGATGGAAACGCTGCTTTATTCGCTCATCTTTTATGTGATTATCCAGTTTTGCGCATAAAGTTTATTCACATTTTTGGACAGAAACATAGGCTAGCTGGTATGTTTGAACCTGATCTGCCTGTTTGTGTTTCTTTATAAAGAAGTCTGATATCTCACTGTTTCTTTTTATGTTTAATTGACCCTGTGCAAAAATATTGTAACTGTCTGGTTACATCTGATCCAGTTAGAAACATTTATCCTAATAAAAAATATCCATTATCATACCTGTGTAAGAGTCTAAATGATCATATGCATTTGTTTATATGGCAAAAGATGTCTTTCACCAAAGAAGGTCCATGCTGACTCCAAAGGCAGATACTGATAAGATCAGGGCCTGGTATGTGGACTTTTGTGGGTTTTACGAGGTGGTCACATGTTGATTGGTCAGTTTGAATGTCTCAGCATTTGGGCTTTAGTCACATGGTCAAGAAAGAGACAAAATAGCTGGTAAATGTTGCTCTGTCTCTTTTCCAGGTCTGCTCTCTTCCTGGTCTGTTCTGCTCCTCTCCTTCTCTGGAGGTTATCTTCTCTGGCTCTACTGCTCCCAGGCTCGTTGAGGCCTACTAACTCTCTTTGTCTCTGTCTCTCCCTTTCTCTCTCTGATAATTTTAAATTTACATTTAAGCTGGGTACAATTTATATCATATGTTTTTATAATTTCATGTTTTATCATTTTAGACAGTTATTTTATAACTAATTTAGTTGTAACCATAGAGAATTATTGTCATTAAATCATCTAATTTTCAAGTATTTGCGAATTACTTTTGATTTAACATCAACACTTAATTGCTCCATATTGTAATACAATACAATCACATAATATCAACGCTCTCCCACATTTATAGCTATTATTACTGCCCTTATTTCCGTTTTTGGTATAAGATTCATGGTTTCCGCTACATTCATTCTTCCATGGCGGGGCGCCACACCAAAATTCATCCCGCCACAGCTATATTACAGCTTTCCATTCAAAACATTAAGTTGTTGTTTTTTTAATAGCAGGTTATAAATCGCACCAAAACGTATTAAAAGGTAAGTGAATTATAACAGCGCAGATTTTTTCTTTAACTGTAGTAGAGCTGTGCGTTATTTGTTTAACCCTTTACGGTGACATGCTGACTGACTGACAGGACTGCATGAGGCGTGGGGCCAACAAACACGGCGTAGCTTTCAGTTAAGATGAACACGGTTTCTATAATTATACTGTATAGATAAAGGTCTAGGGTTCTGCATACAATGACTTTATCTGGCTGGAGTTTATAGCTGTTTCACTTTACTTCACGACTGTTCAGCTACTTCAGCTGTTTCACTTTACTTCAGGACGCATTAATAATGGCACTCTGTAGGTCTATTGGAGACATTCATAAACATTTCTAGCAAATCTAATAAATGTTGGAGATGTACTTATCACATAAACTCACTAAATCGCACTTCAGCAGCATTTATTTAAGGCACATGAAAATCTGCACTTGAGCAGCGTATATTTGAGGGTTTGAAGTTTTGTGCACGAACAGGAAATCAGCGTGCAAGCAGAGATTCGCATGCTCGTATTACATAAATGCGATCTCGACTTGTACTGCGCTCACAACATGCGTCATTGAAATAACACCATAGGTAGTTGATACATCTGTGTAAAAGTCCTGTGGCCACAGCTGGAAACAATCCTAGAGGAAACACTGAGATTGCAGAAGAATGGTTTGACTAGAAATGTACAGTTTTTTACCATCATGCTGATAACTTTATAGTCGCTTGGCAGAACTACAGTTGGAACCGCTGTGGTCAAAATACCATTCTACAACCTGCACATTAAAATCAGCAACCGATCTAAAAAACTTTTTCCTGAAGAAAGTATATGAGCTGGCTATTCCATTTCAAATAAATCAAACTTTACAAATAAATCACAAACACCTAACATTACTTCCCCATATTATCAAAATTTTTGAGCATCGTAAATTAAATATAATAACTTACATACGTGGAATGTGCATGTAATACTAGCACAGATGAAGTATAGCGTTAGCTGTCTAAAGAGCGAATTGATCTTTCTCTCATTAAGTTAACTGACGTCGTCGGTGCCTCGTTAACTTACGCAGCGGATAAACCTTCCTCAGCAAACAAACCATATAGTAAACTATAAAGCGTATTTTAAATATTAAGTTATGATGTATTATTATTATTTGTCTTACTTGAAACCATGCTCTGGTCTTCTGCTCGTCATTGATTTTAAAATAGTGTAAACAATTCAAAAACTTCTTTAGACAAATGAGATGTCAATTAGCATGAGGAACTGCCAGTAGCTAATACAATTTTGGGACACGCCTCTGGCTCCGCCACTGAGCCTTAGGGCCCTATCATACACCCGGCTCAATGCGGTGCAAGGCACGACGCAATTGTTGTTTACTTGTTTCAGCTTGACGCAAGTGTCGTTTTGACGCTTTGCACCACGATGTTTAAATAGCAAATGCATTTGCGCTCATATGTGAAAAAGGAGGTGTGTTAAGGTGCACTGCTGGTACATTGCTATTTAGAGGAACTAAAATAGACTGCACAATAGACCAGCTGAGAGCTGGGGCCTGTTTCAGAAAGGAGGTTAAGTGAAAACTCAGAGTATTTTAACCCTGAAATGAGAGGAACTCTGGGTTTTCTGTTTCAAAATGGCAGGTTTGTCAAACTCGAGAAAGCAGGGTAACGCCCCATTCACACGGGGCGTCAGCTTCAACGCTTCCCATTCACTTTGAACAGGTGACGTCAGGCGTTGCCGAACTGCATTGTGGATCCGTCGACGCCGCTTCAGTGGCGTTGCTCACTGCAAAAGTTGGGACTTGCTCAACTTTTCAATCGGCGACCGAAGCGTCAGCCAATCAGATCGCTGTATGCAAATGCACCAGCTCAGACAGTGGCCTATTGCTGACTAATTTCATTGGCTGACGCTGCTATGACGATCGTGTCAGCCTCAGCTTCAGACACGCCCTCTGTCAAGCGTTGACGCTGAAGCCCCGTGTGAATGGGGCGTTAGTCAAGCCTGTTTCTGAAAGAGAGGTAACTTTAACTCAGAGTCAGTTATTGTAGTAACTTACTCTGTGAAGCTAACCTGGTCAGGAGCCGGTTTTATTCTCTAAACTCAGAGTTTCTGTCAGTCTCCTCCACTTTTTTAATGACGAAGTAATATTTCTCGCCTAAGCCTAACATTTCCACCCACCTATTTTAATGCTCATTTTGGATTTGCGCATAAAAACGCTTGATGAAAACGTCATGATGCACATAACTTTTTGAAAATAAGCATAAAAACATGCGCATAATAAACTTTTATTCGATAAAGATGCTCATAAACTGCGATGAAAACACTTTTACTGAACAAATTCCAGTATGTGCATTAAAAAAAGGTTCGTTATAAGAGATGAAGAAAATGTGTGTGAATAGACAAACCAGCAGGCTGAGCACATTGTAAAGCATCTTAAATGGTCATTCTAAAACGCCTCAACCGTTTCAGTATTAATGTATATTATTAATTACCTCCAGAGTGTCTGGAGCATGTCAAGAGCGTCTGTTCTCCACGTCTCATGGCTTCAAACGCCACCGTGTGTTTATTGTGTGTCAGTTGTCTTCTGAGGCGCAAATACATTTAGCCTGTTAAATAAAGAAAAGACACAGCTTCTTCTACAGCAGTAAATTCTGTTATTACTGTTGATATTTGACGCCAGTTAATCAGGAAGTGACGATTTTGTTGTCTTCGATTCATTGGATGGAAACGCTGCTTTATTTGCACATCTTTTATGCATTATTCCAGTTTTGCATATGAATTTAATTAATATTTTTGAATGGAAACATATTGCCGATAGTTCAGTCCCACAAATAACAAAGTCACGTACGAGAATGGCTTGTCCTTTTTTAATGAATAATTAGCTTAAATTTACTGACCTTCGACATGTGCTGTAACTAGATTAATGGAATTATTATTCGTTCTAAAAATATTTTTTAGTTCCGCTTACATTCTTAATGTCATATCACCTCTATCACTGGATAATAGAGGCACAAGTGCACTTTTAAATCTATTAAAACTGATCAAGGTGTATAAAAGTGGGAACGTGTGTAAACATTTTTTTATAAACATCACACATTACTTTTTTATTATACTTAAATATTTAAATTCGATGTAAAATTAGGCATTAACTCTAGCAGCTATGTTTTCTCACACTAACTGTCTCTATCTCACTGATGCAGTGGTGTTGCTTTTTTAAATATCTGCTCCTATTTGCTATAACTTTGCATGAGCACATCAAGTTCAGCTGGAGATAGAAATGCTGGTCTCTTTATTTCAGATGTTGCTATGGTCACTCGTAACATCTGCGCTCCATTGATAATGACTTTTTATAGTCAGGTTGTGCGCTTAACACTGAGTTGGTCTACTCAAAGTTGACCCAACTCAGATCAGCTATTCTGAAACCGAGTTTTTAATCTCTCGGTAAATCAACTCAGAGTTCAAGTTTAAACTTCGAGTTTGTTAAACCTCCCTACTGAAACAGGCCCCAGGTCTAAAGTTCAGCGCAGAGCACGTTAGTTGTGCGTCTCGCGTAAACATGGCTTAATACACACAGGATGTACAGCAATACACAAATATCTTTACAAATCAAAGGAATAAAATGTTACAAAATGATTACTTTTTTCATGCCTTTTTCATCTCGGGTGGGCTTTTTTCAGTTTATTTCAGTTTATACATTATTTCATTCATTCATGTCGGCTTAGTCTGGGGTCGCCACAGCGGCAACTTATCCAGCACAATTTTACGCAGCGGATGCCCTTCCAGCCGCAACCCATCTCTGGGAAACATCCACACACTCATTCACACACTACGGACAATTAAGCCTACTCAATTCACCTGTACCGCATGTCTTTGGACTGTGGGGGAAACCGGAGCACCCGGAGGAAACCCACGCGAACGCAGGGAGAACATGCAAACTCCACACAGAAGCGCCAACTGACCCAGCCCAGCCGAGGTTCGAACCTGCGACCCAGCGACGATCTTGCTGTGAGGCGACAGCACTACCTACTGCACCACTGCGTCACCCAATTTGCTTTTGTATACTGTTATTATTATTAGTAGTATTATTTATTATATGCATATTTATATTTGTTTTATTAAAAACAAGCTTAGATTTGCCCACCTGTCAGGTTTTAGACCATATGGGCCATGGCATGTGTATTTGGATATAACTCAGTTTTTTGACCACACTTCATTATTATTGTTCATTTATTCGTTTGCTGGAAATTAGAACTGAATTTAGTAATAGTTTTGAAACAAATCTTTTCAGCTTAACAAACAAAATTAATTTTGTAAAGGCTAATGGATGTATTTGCGTACAACACCTTTCTTTATCCACGAAAGAGAGTGAAAGTGAATGTAAAGAATGAGGAGGCTCATTTTCTCAATCTAGCGCTGCCAGATGCTCTGTTTAACTGTTTTCTTAACTGTTTTAAGGCATTTAGTTTTTACACTTTTAAAGTCCGCTATGTAAATAGCAAATGCACTATGGGGCGACGCAACTGACTGTTAAAGGGAATGAGACTCAATTGACTTATTCTCAAAACACAGCTATAAATTAGCACAACCCTGTTAGACCATGCGGCTCAAAGCAGATTTTTCCGTCCTTAAAATAGCAAAAGTGGATTTGGACACGCCCTTAATGTTTTGGACTTTGCGCCTAGATCGTTAAAATAGAGCCTTTAATTTTTTTTATTTGTGATTTTTAAAAAGGCCATATTGCCCATCTCTAGCGTGAAGTCACTTTTTTTTTTTTTTTTACAGTGTGCGCCATTTATCTTTTTTTTTTCAGGTTCACACATACATTAACCAAGCTCAGGGGTCTACAAGTGATGATGGGGGAAAAACACCTCAGAAGACCTGAACATGCAGACAAACACACTGCTGTATAGTTCAGTTCAGTGGAAGAGAAAAGCAGAGCGAGAGACTGAATGAAAGCCAGATTCTCCCTTCTCTCCGAGCTGTCAGTGTTCAGAGACGAGCCTCTTTTCTGTCGCTCTCTGAGACGGAGAGCTGATTAACGGCACAGTTCTTCTCGAACCCCCTCTGTCCACTGAAACTCTCCATGCAAATGTGTTTGTCAGTCTGACAGTGTGTCTCAATTAAAGCAGACGGTGAGGAATCTCCACACGGGGGACTGGTGTCTGCAGTGCTGCACGCCTCGCTGACCCCCTACCACACACACACACACACACACACAGGTTTGTTTCACTATGTTAGTGAGGACACTACATAGAGAAGACTACGTAGACAATGTCATTCTTAAAGAGTCACTAAACACCGAAACAAATTTTTTGAGATGTTGACAGTCATATACGTGTCCCATGCTGCAAAAAACACTATAAGCACACATATATTTCACTAAAAAGTGAAAATTAATTATGTTAATGTCATTGTTGTGCTAATAAAATGTTAATGTCAGTTTTGTGTAAGTAAATAGGTTTTGTTTTCATTTCCCTGCTATGAGAGTGCAGCTGGACTCCCATGTGGAATACAGTGCACGTGACAGAAATGCGTTTGTAAGCAACATCTTTTACCCCAGAGTTTTTCGCATATTCAAATGGTGAAATCTGGATTTGCCACTCGTCTCCTTTAAAGGGCACCTATGGTGAAAAATCTACTTTTCAAGCTGTTTGGACAGACATATGTGTAGGTATAGTGTATAGACGTCATATTGGGGTGATATAAACACACTTAGTGCTTTTTTTTTCAATTTAACAACATAAAACCGGTGGACCAATTAGAGCGGTTTTGAGATCGACCACAACTTGACGTAGGAGTGCGGTCCCCCCGCCCACCAATATTGATTGACAGGTGCGCATTACCATATCCTCAGTATGTTTACTCAGTATGTTGTTTCACGTCCGCCATTTTCAGCGTGTGAGTCAAAGCGACATCACTAAAGAAACACCCTTGCTCTATTTTTAGATGTAAGGCTCATTGGGCTCAACATTCACCAAGTTATCGCTCTCCTCACCGCCAGTGTTTGTGAGTTTTGGTGGGTTTGCATACATGTGTACTTTTCATTGTGTCTTCCTTAAACTTCAGCGGTTTGCATTTCCTGCGGTCACAGAAGCTCCCTGTCATCTTCACTAGGTGCAGCTGGAAAGTGCGAGCGCGCTGCCTCACGTGCGCGTCCCTCCATTGGAAATAACGAACTAACGACGCGCAGCGCCATGCATTTTGCATTGTTGCGGATGAAAGTGAGGACCGGGAGGGAGGGGGTGGGTGTCGTGGATCAAAGTGAAGACCGGGGGGTTCGCTCACTATTCTGCCACCTAGGTCGCCTCTATGGACGCGCTGGCCCTGCTCAGGACACTGTTCATATTTCTGCCGCGCCACAGAGCGTTATCTGAATAGTTTCATTTTAAATAACGTGAGAATGTGCGCGTCTGGTGTGCCGCGTCGTGGCTCTAAGCGGCACATTCGGTGTATGACGTCCTTTAGTTATAGTCTCAAGCAGGTCGTACACCAGAAGCTCCGCTCGGCGTCATGCAGCGTTGCACCACGCAGAGGCATGCATTTCTGAATTCTAAACATAAGTTTCTATCAGGGAACACACACTGGCGCCTCAAGTGTGCAATACTTTTTGTCATGTGCGCGTCGTGTCGCGGTGCATCCGGTGTGTGATGCCCTTCAGTCAAAGTTAATTCAGTGTGCTTGGTTATTAGTCTCGATGTAGGCTACAAGCTCAGAGCTTTAAACTAGCACACAGTTGGCTGTAAAACTCTACAAAGACACAAATGATTTTGTCCTCTCTGCTTGGTGTGTGTCCGAGTCGTACATGTACAGCTGAATGCTGGTTCTCTCACTCATGTTGCTTCTCTCTGTCTGCCTGTCTGTAGCCATACACAAAGCGGGGAAGCTCTTGGCTCCGCCCCCTTGTTAAGTTGGGCAGGAAGTCGAAACTAATTTTCATGTGAAGCAACACGCCCCTAAAACAGCGAACTGTGTACACGCCCCCAAAATGACACTTTTTAACACATCATAATAAATCTGAATTGTGTTTTGAACTGAACCTAAACTGGCACACTCAGAAGAACCATAATATTAATATTACATCTTTAAAAAGGGGTGAAATAGGTGCCCTTTAACAAAAGACACGGCTCCAGTTGGTGTTGATTGTCCTGTGTCTACAGATTTGGTAAGTGAACGATCAGTGGTCTTTGTTTGTTTATTCAGATGGCATATAAATATAAATAAAATAAAATGCAAAACAAACAAACCCGAGGGGGAAAACATTAACAAAACATACAAATAAACTTCACTTGGCAGGCTGGCAGGGATCAGGACTGGACAAGGCCACAAACGACAGGACACAGAGAGAAAATATGAGAAACTGGCACAGGACAGCAGACATGAGGAGAATATAAGCAGAAATAAATCAACACAAACAGGTGAATCTGATAAACTAATAATGGGTTAACAAGGAGGGTGGGGCTAGACAATAGACGGGAGAGCACATGACACAAAGAGACCACACAAGCCATGCGCTCACATAAAACGAGACTAGAACACGCAGCAAATGAGAGAACTCATTAACTGTGTGTTCACGATAAACAGACAAGACTGAAGCACGCAGCCACAATGTAAACATCCAGCCATGTGCTTAGACAACACCAACAGACACAAGGCACGAGCACACAGTAATACAAACACCTTACCGTGCGCTCACACATATAAGCAGCGTGCATGTTTCATCTCAGCACCAACCAAAACCAAAACCAACCAGACTGAGACGCTGATAATGAAACAGCACGATGCCGACAGAACAAAACACAAACACTAGTACGAGAGTGCTATACGCGTCCGCATCAAGCGGGAGAGCGCACGGTCTGCACGCACTCACGACAGCATGCACAGAGACACACAATGGCAGAAAACAAGTGCTCGACCCGAGAAAACTCGAGCCGAGTGCAACAGGGCATGACAAGACAGAGCTAGTGTCTGGACTCTGCCATCAAAACAAGAATATACAAGACCAGAGTGGCAGAACTCTGACAACCATAGTCAAAATGATTTAGTTAGTAAGTTTACAGTATGTTAATATCACTGCAATATTATAGTACAATATTATAGACTGAAAGATCTGCTGTAAATGCTGCTCTCCGAATGCAAACATGTAAACACAGCAATCAAACTATTACCGTCGTGTAGGATTTGCAGATGCAGGGGAGAAAGACAGTGACTGTGTTTACATGGACATCAGTAATCGAATTACTTGCCAAATTATTAATTTGTCGACTTTAACTGCAGTTTGGCACTTTCACTTTTTATTCAGGAACATTTCCTGCATGTCCCCTGTGACAAACGAGATATTGAAAGCCAGGAACTGCTGGAGAGTGGAGTTTTAATGGTATGTTTGATAGCGCACGGCAAATGGGAGAAAAAAAATCCTTCGCATTTCTCGGTAACTTAGATGCACTCGGTAGGTAGCGTCAGAAAGCTGTGTGTGTATAGACTATCCTGTCACAAAATGCGGCGAAAATCCAGCACGACAGGAATAGTTTGATTAAGGTGTTTACATTCGGAGAGCAGCATTTACAGCAGATCTTTCAGTCTATAATATTGTACTATAATATTGCATTGATATTAACATACTGTAAACTTAGTAACTAAATCATTTTGACTATTGTATGTCTTTAAACACTGAAAGAGCACTGCTGACCATACGAACTAACTTTGCCATCTGAATGAACAAACAAAGAGCACTGATCTCACACACACTTGCCAAATCTGTCGAGACAGGACAATCAAACTGGAGCCGCGTCTTTTTTTTTTTTTAAAAGGAGACGAGCGGCAAATCCGGATTTCATTATTTCCAGATGCAAAAAGCTCTTGAAGGTAAAAATGTTCCTTACAAACGCATTTCTGTCGCATGCACTGTAATCCACACGTGAGTCCAGCTGCGCTCTCACAGCGGGAAAATGAAAACAAAACCTTTGTTGCAGCACAATAATAAACGCAACACTGACGACCCGTGTCTTTAAACTCTTGTTATTTCATTTGTTTTGGCAACACAACGTGGCATCTCTCTGTCGTCTGAACACTGTAACAGGTCAAACAGTCTCTGAAGCTATCATGCATATTAATGAAGTTGCACGTCATACACAATAGAGCGCGCTGATTGGTTTGAACAAAGTCTTTCTCATGAATTAATGCCGCACCCTCAGAGATGTCACGATGTACTTGCTGGTACAGACAGCCACTCTCCACGCTGGATTTACACGCAAGTATTTCATGGCCGTGACGCAGCTTTAAAATCTCGTTTCAAACCGGAAGAACGAATTTGCTCAAAATAACGCAAAAACAACCAATTTTCACTTTTTAGTGCAATATTTGTGTCCTGATAGTGTTTATAGCAGCGTGGGACACATATATGACTGTCAACAGCTCAAAACATGTGTTTTGGTGTTTCGTGACCCTTTAAAACAAGACATTATGTTTTGCTTGTCTAGAAAATGTTCCTTGATTTGAGATTTTTTTTTATATTTGGACTAGAAACAAGATAAAAAATCTAAGTAAGAAAAGCATTTTTTGAAGTGTATGTAAGAATATATCACATATCGTGTCTTTTCAGAGCGCAAGTTCATCATTTTTAATGAAGGCACGCGGCTTGCGGGGCATATCTCGCACCTTCCAGGTGTACTCAGTTGAAAACGTTTCAACTATTCAAAATGCCGCCAGCGCACAGCGAGTCACGTGACAAGAACTGACTGATCAGCTTCATACTTTGTATGGAATATACACATTTTGGTAGACTAATCATCTCAGACAAACACAGAACACCCAAACACTACAGTGCTTTTTTAATTTTCTCAAATAAAACTTGTATCAGAGTTGCAGCAATGTTTTGTCAGCTTGACATCCTCTGAGAAAACGATTGATGGTCGCCTAGCAATCTACGTAAACTGTCCCACCCACCCCCACCGTGCCACAGAAAAATCGTCAAGCATTAACTGATCTATGATGATAAAAAGGTAGCGGACCACTCACTGGTTTATAAGGATTTTACAATGACGTATTGCATACTGTAAAGAAAAAAAATATTACAGTATATGGTCTGTATATGACTATAGGTCTAACCCTAAACCAAACCCTCACACAACTTTAATCCACATCCTTCTCAAACAGTTCTAGGCAAATGTAATACAATAACCAATATCTATCAACAAACTGCATCACCTGATCTCACACTTTCGTCATCAATAGGGATCAGACTGCAATCAGACTACATTACCACATTTGCCGAAAACTGAGCAGGCTGTGTATTAATGCTAACAATATTGTAAATAATGTTCAATTTCTTAAACGGAGCGATCGATTCGCTTCTCAAGTAGTCATCAGGAGCCATGACTATTGATTTGGATTCATTGTTTATTTTTAATCTTAAAAACTCACTGCCATTACATGAATCACCAAACACCACAGATTCAGCTCTAAATCTTCTTGTTTAACTGAAGAAAAAAAGTCACCTACAGTTGCAATCAGAATTATTGAACCCCCTTTGATTTTGTTTCTTTTTTAAATATTTCCCAAATGATGTTTAACAGAGCAAGGACATTTTCACAGTATGTCTGATAATATTTTTTTCTTCTGGAGAAAGTCTTATTTGTTTTATTTTGGCTAAAATAAAAGCAGTTTTTAATTTTTTAAAACCCATTTTAAGGTCAATATTATTAACCCCTTTAAGCTATTTATTTTTTCCATAGTCTACAGAACAAACCATCATTATACAATATCTTGCCTAATTATCCTAACCTGCCTAGTTAACCTAATAACCTAGTTAACCCTTTAAATGTCACTTTAAGCTGTATAGAAGTGTCTTGAAAAAAATCTAGTCAAATATTATTTACTGTCATCATGTCAAAGATAAAATTAATCAGTTATTATAAATGAGTTATTAAAACTATTATGCTTAGAAATGTGTTGAAAAAATCTCTCCGTTAAACAGAAATTGGGGAAAAAATAAACAGGGGGGCTAATAAATCAGGGGGTTAAATAATTCTGATTGCAACTGTACATTTTGGATGACCTGTGGGTGAGTCAATGAACAGGAAATGTCCCTTTAAAGATGAACGCTCTCACCCGGAGGACAGCAGACACTGAGCTGCTGACAGGTGAGACTCTCTCTTTAATTAAACTCCACACGTCATTAAGGGAGAAGAGGAGAAACGAGGGACTGACAACAGACATGCAGCAAATGAACTGTGGCTGAAGAGGATCCAGTGGATTCAATGAACAGCCACACATTTAGCATTTGTTCTCCTTCTGTGGCCTTAAAGAACACCCAATTACTGTCCAATTTATGATATTAACATGATGAACGAATAATACTGTGGTAAAAGTTATTTATTAAACCTTTAAAGTCTAGTGCTATTTGGTATAAATGAGGTGTAAATGCAAAAATTTGGTATCATTTTAAAGAAAACCCTTTGAATTTTCATAAAACACTATTGAAAGTATTTAAAATAACTGTATATGTTGTCTGTGTTAAAATAAACACCTAAAAAAAGAGGCGCTTTTGTATTTTTTTTATAAACTCAAATTTGAATTGTACTTTTTAGGTTCTGTGTGGTCTATGTTGCTGTAAATAATTTTGGTGGTTCCTGCACATGTCTGTAATCATAGGAAAAAAGAAAAATGTCTCTACCACAATCTATGCAAAAGTTATTGTATTCCAACTGATGAGAGGTGCTATACCATTTTTTAAAATGTATTTTCCGCCTATCAAATTTTGAAAGCCTTCCATATCCAAATGCATTGCCATAAATGAAAGATTCCAGTGTAATTGAATAGAAAACCCTTTGAATTTACATAAGAAACTGCTGAAAGTAATAAATAATATTTTAATATTGTTCTGTTTTATTATGAACCCCTTCAACATTGGGTGAAGTTTGGCTTTAATGAAAGGGTGTAGATTATCTGTTTGGAGATTTTAGCTTTTCCAGACAGTTCTGCTTGAAACCAGCAGAGGGCAGCAAACACTAGGAAAAAGAATCTCTATCATGTGAAATGGCCAATCTATTGCAATTCAAGTGAAAACTGGGAAAATAACTTTTTGATCATTCATATTAAATAGCACATATTTGCTTCTGCTTAGTTTTAGATGATAATAACTATAGGAACATGAGTTTACATTACTTATTGTATCTTCTTTGCATTTTAGGCATCATAACATTATCAAAATTAGTCAATGACTATAAGATATGAAAATAAACCAATGTTCAATACCCAGCTTGGGTATCCAGTATACTGTGTATTTAAGTGTAAATAACTTTTGTACAGTAAAATAAAAACTGAAGTGATGCATATGTGCATAAAATATATAAATATTAAAAATATATATATTTAAAAAATTAAAGGGAAAGTCGATGACATCACCGTGCCCGCTACCGGGTCCGCAAAGAAGATTATATATATATA
>CAIGQZ010032119.1:1549641-1564662 GCA_903798205.1 Danio tinwini | reverse complement strand
AGTGAGTAAACTTGTTGATTTTAAAGCGATTAGTTGACTTTACTTAATAAAGTGAGTAAACCTGTTGATTTTAAAATGATTATTTGACTTTACTTAATAAAGTGAGTAAACTTGTTGATTTTAAAGCAATTAGTTGACTTAAAGTGAGTAAACCCATTGCTTTTAAGCAATAAGTTGACTTTACTTTTTAAAAAAGTGAGTAAGCCCATTGCTTTAAAAGCGATTAGTTGATTTTAAAGCAATTAGTTGACTTTACCTTTAAAAGTGAGTAAACGCAATGCTTCTGCAAAGATTAGTTAACTTCACTTAAAAAAAAGAAAAGAAAAAACAGCTGATTTTAAAGTAATTAGTTGGTTTTACATTAAAAAAAGTGTGTAAATGCTCTGCTTTTTAAATAAACAAATTATAAAAAAATATTTAAGTCCAATTTAGATACATTTTAAATACAGCAAATCATGAAGAAAATGCATGCTAATCAATAATTTCTACATTATTCTTTATGACATTCTGTTTTTAACACAAAAAAATAAATAAACTGTTACATTATCATTTTTATTGATTTGATGCTTGAAAACCAGTTTTCATCAGCATATGCAAATGCCTATATGAAATGAAATATGGGAGCAAAAGTAAAGTTCTTTCTTTTTAAATCTTTTAAAACCGAGACATGCTTTTGCCATACACAGTAATGTCTCAATGTGTTTCATTAAGCAGTCAGCACACATAAACAAACACACACTATTGGATCTGAGTGTACTGCAGGCAGTGCTTGAGCTGATTGATTAGTTTTGGGGCCAGAGAGGCCACAGGCCATGCAGAGATCAGGACGAGAGACCTATCGAAAATCACTATGGCTTCTTCCCTGCCTGCTGCTCTTCTCTCTCTCTCTCATCTGCGCATCATATACACACACATCCGTAACGCCGTCGCCCACCATTGGGAGCAATCTGTCAATCCTGAGTGTCCATTACTGAGATGGTCAACACACACACAAGCATTGAGAACAGTTCATTTACTTTGACTTCAGGTCAATTTTGTCCAGTTTTATGTGGGCTTACTTTTAATTAGGTTAAAAAAAAGGAAACATCACTAACTGCAGTGCATAACACAAACATTACTTGTGCTTGGATATAATATTTACAAGTGCTGAAGAAAGTCGTATTGTTACTTCTAAGCAGCTACATATTAGGGCTGCACAATATATGGTTTCAGCATCGATATCGCAATGTGTGCATCCGCAAGACATGCATTGTTGAGTCTGAATTATAGTTGACTAGGAGCCATTGTATTTAATTACGTCATTTAAACAGAATATACACACACCGGCCACTTTATTAGGTACACTTTACTAGTACCGGGTTGGACCTGCTCGTGCCTTCAGAACTGCCTTAATCCTTTGTAGCATAGATTCAACAAGGTACTGGAAAAATTCTTCTGAGATTTTACACCATATTGACATGATAGCATCACGCAGTTGCTGCAGATTTGTCGTCAGCACATCTATGATGTGAATTATCCGTTCCACCACATCCCAAAGGTGCTCTATTGGATTGAAATCTGGTGACTGTGGAGGCCATTTGAGTACAGTGAACTCATTGTCATGTTCAAGAAACCAGTCTAAGATGATTCATGCTTTATGACATGACGCGTTATCCTGCTGGAAGTAGCCATCAAAAGATGGGTACACTGTGATTATAAAGGGATGGACATGATCAGCAACTATACACAGGTAGGCTGTAGAGTTGACACGATGCTCAATTGGTACCAAAGTGTCGTAAGAAAATATCCCCCACACCATTACACCACCACCAGCAGCCTGAACCGTTGATACAAGGCAGGATGGATCCATGCTTTTATGCTGTTGACGCCAAATTGTGACCCGACCATCAGAATATTGCAGCAGAAATTGAGACTCATCAGTCCAGAGATGCTCTTCTGCAGACCTCGGTTGTAACGAGTGGTTATTTGAGTTACTGTTGCCTTTCTATCAGCTGGAACCAGTCTGGCCATTCTCCTCTGACCTCTGACGTCAACAAGGCATTTGTGCCCACAGAACTGCCACTCACTGGATATTTCCTCTTTTTCGGACCATTCTCTGTAAACCCTGGAGATAGTTGTGCGTGAAAATTCCAGTAAATCAGCAGTTTCTGAAATACTCAGACCAGCTCGTCTGGCACCAACAACCATGCCACGTTTAAAGTCACTTAAATCCCCTTTCTTCCCTATTCTGATGTTTGGTTTGAACTGCAGCAGATCGTCTTGACCATGTCTACATGCCTAAATGCATTGAATGCTGTCATGTGATTGGCTGATTAGAAATTTGCGTTACTGAGCAGTTGGACAGGTGTACCTAATAAAGTGGCCGGTGAGTGAATATATGATTTATGCAACAACAACAAAAAAAATCTTAGAATTTTTGACTTGTTTCTAGTCTGAATATACATTTATAAGTGAAAATAATATTAATTTACCTACCACACTGGCAGATGATATAGCTTGTTTTAAGCAAAAAACTCTTAATTTTGACTTTTCTGAAGTTAAGTCTGATAATTTTTTTACTTGATCTAAGAAGATATTGTGACTAGAAATGAGATCGTACAAATTAATCCGAATTAGCCACTAAATCAAAAAGTTAGGAATTGCCGTGAGATAGTGTTGGGATTTTTGGTTAAGAGTAGCCTCTAAGGTTTGACATCATACATTGCACTTACTCTGCCAATAAAATTGTAACTATCAGTCACACACATAAATTAATTAACATACATCAGAATAAAAAATGTGCAGCATAGAATACTGTAATATAAACACACAAACAAAAAACAATGAAAATGAAATGCAGCCTACAGTGCTTGATTGGTCATCTGAGATGTGTGAAACTCCTCCTTTGTTAGTCAAGTTCTAGTGTCACCTGACTGCCAGTTGCTGTAATAAATGGATCAAATGTTCCACAGATTCATATGTGATATTCATGGTATTATGTTCTTGACTAATGTTGAAAATTGAACAGACTATTGTGCACGTGATGACTTATACAATGAAATGACGCTGACACATTTAGGAGCGAACAACCATTGAACTGAGAATCAACAATCAGTTTAGATCAACTAGATCTATTCACTTGGAAATCGTGCTAAATGTAGGCTAGATGTACTTAGAAATTTGCAATGTGATGAAATGAATAAGAAAATCAATTCTGCTGAACATTTGTCAAGGGTTTGGAGGTTTGTCCATGTTGTTTTGAGAATGTAATTCCAGTTTCAAGAAATGAGCCAAACCAATGGAGAAAAACTGTAATACTATGTATTAGTACTGTTTATTAGGTCCTTATTAAAGCAAAAATTCAGCATGATGGTTTTCTACACCACTAATCCAATACCTAAACTACCTTAATAACTATTAATAAGCTGCAAATTTGGAGTGTATTAAGCTAAAAGTAATAGTTAAAGGGATAGTTTACTTGCCTTTTGAGTTTATTCATTCATTTTCCTTCAGCTTAGTCATTTATTTATCAGGGGTCGCCACAGTGGAATGAACTATCAACTATTCTGGCATTTCAGCCGCAACCCAGTACTGGGAAACACTCATACACTCACATTCACACACACTACGGCCAATTTAGTTCATCAATTCCCCTATAGCGCATGTGTTTGGACTGTGGGGGAAATCGGAGCACCTGGAGGAAATCCATCCCAACATGAGGAGAACATGCAAACTCCACACTGAAATGCCAACTGGCCCTGCCAGGACTTAAACCAGCGACCTTCTTGCTGTGAGGCGACAGTGCTAATTCAATTCAATTCAATTCATCTTTATTTGTATAGCACTTATACAATGTAGATTGTGTCAAAGCAGCTTCACATGGAAGTTTATAGTGAATTGAAACAGTGTCAGTTCAGTTTTCAGTGTTTAAGTTCAGTTTAGTTTAGCTCAGGTCAGTGTGGTTTAATAATCACTACTGAGAGTCCAAACACTGAGGAGCAATTCCATCGATGCGCAGCTCTACAGATCCCGAACCATGCAAGCCAGTGGCGACAGCGGCGAGGAAAAAACTTCTGTTCCTAACCACTGAGCCACCACGCCATCCCCTTTCATGAATTCCTGGTGAACACAGAAGAATATATTTTGACGAAAGTTAGAAACCTGTAACCATTGACTTCCATACTGTTTTTCCTTCAATGGAAGTCAATGGCTACAGGTTTTCAGCTTTCTTCAAAACATCTTTTGTGTTCAACAGAAGAAACACAAAGGTTTTTAAATCACTAATAGTGAGTAAATATTAATATTTTGGGTGAACTATCCCTTTAATGGTTTGTTAGTAGTGAGAATTGTACCTTAAAATTAAACGTGACTGAAAGTTCTATTAATCAAAAAGTTGTTGACTCAAAATATTTAATTAGCTGTCACTGTGCTTTCTGTCAACCTCCGAATAACAATACCGAGTGGAACAGGTGACAAATGTGCTGTGCTTTGATTGGGCCTCATTTTGCATTATGTAAAGCATATGCTAATTTTAAAACGACACTCACCAAATCACATCCAGCGCTTGTCAGTGTGAATGTGTTTGCTACCGACACTCGCCGCTGGATGGCAGTGTGGTGTCACTATCATCAGAGCAAAATAAAGACCTCTGAAGTTGAGGGATAGTTCACCCAAAAATGAAATGTACTCACCATTTACTTTCCCTCAAGTGGTTATACACCTTGACGAGTGTCTTTCTTTTGCTGAAACTAAAAGACACTGTACAAAACCTGTATTTAATAGCGGTAAATTAGCCGTATTTTGTGATTCATGTTTTTATTTCCCATTTTGTGTATGCTTTTGAATTGCATTATAGGATCTTAATCTTTCTTTCAACAACATTCAACCTTAAAAAGTGACTTTTATGAACATGTTTAATAATTTAAATTAAGGCAGCATGATATTGAAAAAAGCTGATATTGTGATGCTTTATTTTTCTGCGATATATATTGCAGTATGAATATCTTCACCAGTTTTTTTATAGCTCTATTTGACTTTTTTCTGGGGAGCCTAAAAGTATTCAGGTACAGAAATTGAATAATCAAAATGGCAGAAAATTGCTTTTATAATTTTGTTAACTAGTTTTTGTCTCATTTCCAAGGATGTAACGATTCACCTGACTCACGATTCAACACGATTCACGATACTAATCTCACGATTCACAATTTAGTCACGATTTTTAACACAAATATTTGAACCTAATTTAAGGTGAGGAGCTCTTTATTTTTTTCTTAAAGGCTGCATGTTTTTTTGCTAAATAATATATTTTCTGCCATAACTAAATTGCTATTTTAAAAACAAATAAATTCCAAAAATTAAATAAATAAATAATAATAAAAACTAAAGGAAATCATTAATATAAACAAACTAAAACTAGGACGATGCTGGGATTTTACATTAAAAAAGAAATATCAGCATATCTCTGTTTTAAGGCATAAGCTGAGATCTTTGAACATTTACAGTGTCCCCTGCTGATGAAAAACTCTTTCACTAGGGACTGAGATGGCTGGTGTGGAGAGGAAAGCCTTTTCTTAACCAGAGAGCAGTGTGTACAGAGGTGGTCAATAGGCCCACTGCTCCAGGGCACTGGCCACCAGTGGTGGAAAGAGTACTGAAAAATCGTACTCAAGTAAAAGTACCATTACTTGCCCAAAAATGTAGTGCAAGTAAAAGTAAAAGTATCTGTTGTGAATATTACTCAAAGTATGAGTAAAAAGTAGCCCTTTTAAAAGTACTCAAGGGTAGTGAGTATTATGAGCTGATGTGTTTACATGTAATTTGTGCATGTGTGTGTAAACGTAACATTCTGTAGTGCATTTAGTTATTGGCCAGCAGGCACACAACAACATGAGACATTAACATTAGGTTAGATTTAGGTTGTAATGTCAGGGGACCAAAATTAATTGTCAAGCCAGCAGCTAAGGACAACGTTATTTTGATGTCCAATAATGACGTCAAATGACGTTGATATTTGGTTGATTTTAGGTTGTTAGAAAGTGACCAAAACACAGTGTCGAGCCAACATCTTAAACCAATGTCATATATGACATCAAGTACTGACATTTATTCGTCAGGTACAGCAACCAAAATCCAACATCTGATAGATGTCATAGGGGTAACGTTCACACAACATCAAGCTGTAACATCATTAGACGTTGATATTTGGTTGGTTTTAGGTTGGACATTGGATATTGATGTTGGCCTGACGTTGAGTTCTGACGTCAACCCGATTTTCATTTCCAAACAAAATGCAAAGTCCCCATGATGTTAGGGTTCAACGTCAATCAGAAGTCATGTTGGCGTCCTGTGCCTGCTGAGTGATTAAGGCCATTTAGGTCATCATACAGGAAACATTTGTCATCTTCTCATCAGTGACATGCATCTAAACAGTCTCTGGGTCAATGCACAAAAAGATTTTAAACATCTTCATGGACACTTTTAATATTCCAAACAGTTTGCTGCAATTATAAAGTGCACACGTCTTGAGGAAGCTCATTATGATGTGATTTGATTTGATTCTCAGGACTGATTTTTATAATCCCCATGGACAAGAAAACTAAAGTAGTGACTGCAGGTTGAAGGAAAGTCGTGGAGTAAAAGTACAGATACTGCACTAAAAATGTACTCAAGGAAAAGTAAAAGTACACATTTATAAAACTACTTAGTATGTTACAATTCCTGAGAAAAACTACTTAATTACAGTAATTTGCACTGTTGGCCACTGGCATAACATAATGATTAATTATAAAATTACTAATAATATACGTAGTAGAATAGAGACATGAGTTGAACATGATTATGAAGGTGAATAATTAATATTACTTTTATAGTAAATTAGTATAAGTATCAGTGTGATACACTTGGAAAGAGATCATCTTAAACAGTTTTAAATATTCAATAATGGTAAGCAAATTATTAAAATATGCATGAACTACTTTGAAAATGAGAGAGTAAAAATAATCTAATAGCTACAGTACTTCTGTATTAGAACCAACAACTTTCTCTTTCAGTCTGAAAAAACACATTTTGCTATGAAAACACTGGTGTTGTGTGATCTCCGGAGCAAGCGAAGCTGAAAATAATCCGGTCCCTGTGGTTTGGCTTATAATGGTGTTTTTGCGTACAGACGACTGTGACAGTAGTTTTTCACTGCGCTGACAGTTTTTTTTTTGCATCATATTCGTTGTTCTGTTAGTGTAAGTAAACGTCTTTTCGCAGTATTTGCACACAGTTTGTCTGGTGCACTTCACTGCTATCATTTTACCGAAGAACATAGAATCACCAAGAGGCGACACTCTAATGCGATTTGGTAAACCGCCACTAGATGCCACTAGTGTCACACAGTGGCCATTTTGGGATGAAAACTCCAATAGAACAACAGCATATTATAAGTCTGTAAAATAAACAAATAAAAGTGCTGATGATTGTGATAGTAAGTATTGTATTGTCGTCTTCCAGGTTGTATCTCAGCTTTAATGCGCTTTTCAAATAAATAAATAAAAAACAAAGCAGCTGCTTGCCATCGCGACAGCAATAAGATCCAATGGACAGCCAATCGCTTTCAAAAAATGGCAGAATTGCGGGGCTGTTGCTAGGCGCTGTTGTTGCAATGGAACGTTTTATTGAGTGTCGCCTCTTGGTTATTCTAAGCTCTTTGATTTTACTCTGCCGCTCCACCTCTTGCTCGCCACTGATGTGCAGGTAAAGCGAGCTTGCGCTTGTAAACACAGCGCCCTCTCTGTTCAAAAATGTCATCATCATCAGCGGTGGCACAGTGGGTAGCACGATTGCCTCACAGCAAGAAGGTCACTAGTTCGAGCCCCGGCTGGTCCAGTTATCATTTCTGTGTGGAGTTTGGATGTTCTCCCCGTGTTCGCGTGCGTTTCCTTCGGGTGGTATAGGTGAACTGGGTAAGCTAAATTGTCCATAGTGTATGTGTGTGGATGAGTGTTTATGGGTGTTTCCCAGTCATGGGTTGCAGCTGGAAGGGCATCCGCTGCATAAACATATGCTAGATAAGTTGACGGTTCATTCCACTGTCAACACGGGGAGAACATGCAAACTCCACACAGAAATGCCAACTGACCCAGCCGAGGCTCGAACCAGCGACCTTCTTGCTGTGAGGCTATTGTACACCCCATTTATATTTTTCTCCATTTCTCAGTGAATATGGGTCATATATTTTGGTGCATTTAAACCAAACAGATTTATTAAACAGATTTACTTATTAAAATAATTTTTTGTCACCAACATATTTAGAAATTGAAAGATAATACAATTAAATTCAAGAAAAATATTGCAAAAAATATTACACCCTTCAAAATTTAAACTAAATTTTTCAATTCTTTGCTTCTCTTTTTCCCCCCTTTTAATTTTTTTTATTTGTATTTATATTTATATTTATATATATATATGGTCTTTGGTCAATTAAGTTTTATTGAGAGACAAATTCAGAAAGAGAAGGATTCTCTGTACATATTTTGTCCACATATAACATAATCAAAGCCATACATAAATAAATGAAAAATTTTTTTTAAAGAAAAACTATATGAAAATCATAATAATAAAAAAACCCACCCACATTACAAGCCAACTTGTTACAAAGACCTGTTTGAACAACAGAGTATCATGACAAAGCATATTAAAACATTACAGAATGTTGCATTATACCTCAAAGTTTTTTCAAGGTAACAGACAAAAGGATGTTAAAGGGCACCTATTCCACCCCTTTTTTAAGATGTAATATTAATATTATGCTTCTTCTGAGTGTGCCAGTTTAGGTTCAGTTCAAAACACAATTCTGATTTTTTATTATGATGTGGTAAAAAGTGTCATTTTAGGGGCGTGTACACAGTTTGCTGTTTTAGGGGCGTGTTGCTTCACATGAAAATTAGTTTCGACTTCCCGCCCAACTTAACAAGGGGGCGGAGCCAAGAGCTCCCCTCTTTGTGTATGGCTACAGACAGGCAGACAGAGAGAAGCAACATGAGTGAGAGGACCAGCATTCAGCTGTACATGTACGACTCGGACACAGACCTAGCAGAGAGGACAAAATCATTTGTGTCTTTGTATAGTTTTAAAGGCAACTGTGTGCTAGTTTAAAGCTCTGAGCTTGTAGCCTACACCGAGACTAATAACCAAGAACACTGAATTAACTTTGACTGAAGGGCATCACACACCGGATGCACTGCGATACGGTGCGCACATGACAGTTGAAAGTATCGCACACTTGCGGCGCCGGTGTGTGTCACCTGATAGAAACTTATGTTTAGAATTCAGAAATGCATGCCGCTGCGTGTCACCGAGCGGCGCTTCTGGTGTACGACCTGCTTGAGGGTATATAAGGGCGTCATACACCGAATTCGCCGCTTAGAGCCACGACGCGGCACACCAGACGCTCACATTCGCATGTTATTTAAAATGAAACTATTCAGATAACGCTCTGTGGGGCGGCAGAAATATGAACATTGTTCATATTATAACATATATTGTAACATATTACGTTATTGTAGTTTACGGAAAACACAATGAGAAGTACACATGTATGCAAACCCACCAAAACTCTGCGCAAAACACTGGTGGCGAGGAGAGCGATAACGTGGTGAATGTTGAGCCCAATGAGCCTTACATCTAAAAACAGAGCAAGGGTGTTTCTTTGGTGACGTCGCTTTGACACACACGCTGAAAATGGCGGACGTGAAAACAAACTGTGCATATGGTAATGCGCACCTGTCAATCAATATTGGTGGGCGGGGGGACCGCACTCCTACGTCAAGTTGCGGTCGGTCTCAAAACCGCTCCAATTGGTCCACCGTTTTGATGTTGTTAAATTGAAAAAAATTGACTGAGTGTGTTTGGCTTAAAAGCATTGGATCCGGTTGTAATTGCAACTTCAACACCTGTATTTAATATTTTCCTATAACATATAAGTTTGGGTGTACTAGTTTTTGAATCGGTATCGTTAGTTATTTTGTTAGATGAGCTCCAGATTAGCTTCAGTACTGACTAATCTAATGTACAATTGAAGTCAGAATTATTAGCCCCCCTGTTTATTTTTTCCCCCGTTTTCTGTTTAATGGAGAGCAGATTATTTTAACACATTACTAATCATAATAGTTTTAATAACTCATTTATAATAACTGATTTATTTCATCTTTGCCATGATGACAGTAAATAATATTTGACTAGATATTCTTCAAGACACTTCTATACAGCTTAAAGTGACATTTAAAGGCTTAACTAGGTTAATTATGTTAACTAGGCAGGTTAGGGTAATTAGGCAAGTTATTATATAATGATGGTTTGTTCTGTAGACTATAGATATTATAATTTTGTCCTTAAAATGGTGCTTAAAAAATTTAAAACTGCTTTTATTCTAGCCGAAATAAAACAAATAAGACTTTCTCCAGAAGAAAAAATATTATCAGGCATACTGTGAAAATTTCCTTGCTCTCTTAGACATAATTTGGGAAATAAATAATAATAATTATGACTTCAACTGTCTATGCACAAATATAATATTGTATAGCTTCCTATTAAAAATATGAATTTAAAAGCGAGATTAGTGAGGGGTGTACTCTCACTGCTGAGCACTGTACATCAGTGTTTCTCAACCACGTTCCTGGAGGACCACCAGCACTGCATGTTTTGGATGTCTCCTTTGTCTGTCACGCCCATTACATGCCTTCCAGTCTCTGCTAATGAGCTGATGATCTAAATCAGGTGTGTTTGAAAAAGGAGACACGGAAAATGTGCAGAGCTGGTGGTCCTCCAGGAACGTGATTGAGAAACACTGATCTATATACTATAAAACTACAGGTCAACCATGCTTATATATAATAACTTGAACTGTGCAGTTATTAGTTAGTAGTTCATTAAAGTTATTAATAACCAATAAAAGATTTGATTGCAATGTAATGTGCGCCTTTTGTAAATTTAACAGCAACTCAAAGGTTTCAAAAGTAGCACAGCATTATTAAATGATGACCAATTTTAGTTTTGCATGAACTATCCCTTTAAATTCATCTCAAAGTGCACCGTTTCCACCCTGTCCTTTCCTCCAGCTCAGGACAAACACTTTTAACGTCCCCTCATATTTCCGTAGAGCATGTTCTCAGTTTTGTAGGAGAGTGAATCTCTGTGTGTGTGTGTGTGTGTGTGTGTGTGTTTCGAGGCTGCCTAATTAAAACTCTCGAGCTCAGCGTGTGTGTGCGCGTCGCAGAGCAACGTGTGCTGAATGTGGGCCTACATGCACAGCGAACTTGGATCGGGCTGCTTGTGCATCACGAGATTTGTGCATGCATGTGTGTGTGTGTTGTGATCTCCCATGAGTCTGTGCTGAAACAGAGTGGAGATCTGCAGGCTTCTGCCCCCAGGATCCAGCACCAGCCCCGCACAGCTGCCACTGAGGAGTGCCAGGAAACAGCGCCCCGTGTAACACACACGCACACACACCGGGAGATCTGCCTCCAAATTGGCTTGACAACATTGAGAAGTATTTGTAGTTATTAAGTAAATTAGGCAGTGTGTTCTCAGTGGTCATGCTCGCAGAGGAGTATAGAATAAGTGTTATTGGTATGCAGTGCCTTGCTTAAATGGTTCCCTTTAGGTTATTATAACGTTTCTAAACGTTCTTTGAATTTTCAGATGTTCATAGTTTTTATTTTTTTTGGAGGGAACTTTGCATTTGATTACTGCATGCATGAAATGTTGTCATTCACATGCACATGCACACACACAAACAAAAGATGCACATGTAACTAAGATGTTTTAAAAAAGTTGCATAAATAATATTTTAGTGCTGTGATTTTAAGAACACTAAATATAATATTCCTTAAAATGTTTCCTTTAGGTTATTGAAATGTTTCTCAATGTTCTTTGAATGTTTAAAATGTTTTGCATTTGTTTATTGCATGCATCATGCAATGTTCTCTGAATGTCTCTCCTCACACACACACACATAAGATGCACAGCCATCTAAGATGTTTCAGAATATATTATGCATGAATAACATTTGTGTGCTATTATTTTAAAAAACATTATAATATTCCTTAATATTAATATAATAGTCCTTAATATTCCTTGTTTTATGTCTTTCAAATGTTTCCAAATGTTATTTGAATGTTTAGGATGTTCTTTGGGGGGAACATTGAATTTGATTATTGCATGCATGAAATGTTGTCAATGTCACACACACATGCACACACACACAAACATTAAATGCACATGTAACAAAGATGTTTCAGTAAAAAAGTTGCATAAATTACATTGCAGTGCTGTGATTGAGAACATTTTGAGAACTAGGCATTAGACGATAACCGTTTTCAAGGTAAAAGGAGGTTTGGCAAAGTCAAGGTTTTAAAACTGCCAACATTTTCTGCCATATACCGTTCCTACAGTATTTTTATTCATGTTTTTTTTCCCTTTTTTTTAGGACAACAGCTTTTTTACATCTCCAGCAGAAAAGATCTCCAAAGGTGCCATTTTAAATTGTAAAGAAATCAGCTTTTTAAAAAAACTAATGAAGACAGCAGGAGTCAATGATTTATTTGATTTAGCCTGACATGTTTACTGCTCCAAAATATTTTAAATGTTTCTCAAAATAAAATATATTGTGTTTAAAGGGGAAAAAGTTTTGTTTTTTTACCCAGACATTGAAAATAAATATATTTTAGAGCAGTAATCACAATACCATGAAACTGTGATGTTTTTATCCAAGGTTATCATACTGTCAGAATCTTAGGTAACACTTTATTTTGATGGTTCATTTGAGTATTAGTAGACTGTCTGCTTAATATCTGTTGATACTGCTGCTTCAACAGACATTTAACTGACTAAAACAAACTTTGCAAGTACATGTCAACTTACACTAACCCCAACCCCAACCTAACAGTCTACTTATAATCTAATGAGAATTAGCTGGCTTGTAGATGCAATGAAACGCAAATTCAACAAACGGACCATCAAAATAAAGTGTGAGCGAATCTTATACCGACACAAGCCTATTGAGAACACGTACTGCAAATATAATATTCCCTAAATGGTTTCCTTTAGGTTATTCAAATGTTTGGGAATTTTCTTTTTTTGCATTTGATTGCATGCAATGTTGTCTGAATGTCTCTCAAGCACACACACACAAACATTAGATGCACATCCAAATAAGATGTTTCAGAAAAAAGTTGCATAAATTAAAGCATAACATTTGTGCTATTATATCAAAAACATTATACCATTCCTTTAATTGATTTATGTTTTAAAAATGTTTTAGAATGTTCTTTGAATGTTTAGAATCTTCATCTTTTTTTGGGAGACACTGCACTTGATTACTGCATGCATGAAATGTTGTCAATGTCACACACACGCACGTTCATAACATTAGATGCATGTGTAACTAAGATGTTTCAGTAAAAACGCTGCATAAATGATATTTCAGTGCTGTGATTTTGAGAATATTAAATATAGTATTCCTTACATGTTTTCCTTTAGGTTATTCAAATGCATTTGCACAAACATTAGATGCACATCCAAATAAGATGTTTCAGAAAAAAAGTTGCAGACATTTTGCATGAATAACATGTGTGCTATTATATCAAAAACATTATAATATTCCTTAAATTATGTTATTGAAATGTTTAGGAATAAAATGTTTTTAAATGTTCTTTGAATTTTTAGAATGTTTAGGTCATGTTCACGTTTTTTTTTGGGGGGGGGGGGGGGGGGCTTTGCATTTGATTACACACACATACACAGACATTAGATGCACATGCAACTAAGATATTTCAGTAAAAACAAGTTGCATAAATGACATGGCAATACTTATGATTTTGAGAACACTACTGTCCATATAATATTCCTTACATTGTTTCCTTTAGGTTATTCAAATGTTTCTGAATGTTCTTTAAATTTTTTTTATTGTTTTGCATTTGATTGCATGCAATGTTATCTGCATTTCTCTGTTTACGATGTTTCATGAGTTCACACTTAGCTGATGATTGATTATAAAGCTTGTTTGGCATGCTGTCCCGGGAGAGAGCCCTGATCTCATGAGATCCTCGAGCCCGGGGCTCCCTCCTGTTGCAAAGCGAGAGGGGAGATCGAGCTCAGGTAGATCTCGAGAACTTCCCCGTCGTAGTGATTGAAGAGCAGATAGTAGTTCTCTTTAACGAGATAGGTACTAGATGGGGAGCAAGTCTTGTGTTGATTAATCAATAACTTAGGTTGCAAGTTTTTAATCGGTGGGAGGAAACCGGAGAACCCGGGGGAAACCCACGTGAGCATGGGGAGAATGTGCAAACTCCGCACAGAAATGCCCGCTGGTTGGTAAAGCCTAGAACCATTGACATTCTTGCTGTGAGGCAACAGCGCTAAGCGCTTGCCCACCGTGTGACCCATCTAGGAAAGAGGAGGAGTAGGGGTGGAAGGCGGGTTTCTTTAAAAGCGAAGATAGCAGTGATATGAAATCCGGGGTATTTATAGTAGCTTAGGGATCATCTGATTGGTGCATAGTGAATTGGATAATGTGGGTCCAGCCGCTAGCAATCATAAGCACGTGATACTCTCGAAATTAGTTTATAAATAAACTTCAGTAAAAGAGTTGCATAAATTATGCATTTGTGCTATTATTTTGAGAACATTTACTATTGCTTTGTGTTATTAAAAGGTTTCTGAAAGTTATTTGAAGTTTCAGAATGTTCATGTTTTTTTGGGAAACACTGCATTTGACTATTGCATGCATGAAATGTTGTCTTTGTCACACTTGCATACACAAACAGTAGATGCACAGGTTTCATTAAAAAAGTTGCATAAATGACATTGCAGTGCTGTGATTTTGAGAACACCAAATATAATATTCCTTTGTTTCCTTTAGGTCTTTCAAATGTTTCGTAATGTTCTTTGTAAAGTTTTAAAAATGTTTTGCATTTGATTATTGCATACATGTACTGTTGTCTGAATATCTCACACACACACACACACACACACACACACACACACACACACACACAC
>CAIGQZ010032119.1:1534769-1548394 GCA_903798205.1 Danio tinwini | reverse complement strand
TTCCCTTTAGGTTATTAAAATGTTCTTTGAATGTTTAGACTGTTCATATTTTTGTGGAACCTTGCATTTGATTATTGCATGTATAAAAAGTGTCAAAATATATTAGATGCATATGCAAATGAGATGTATAAATCATGCATGAATAAAACAATTGTGCTATTATTTTCAGAACATTGTAATATTTAATAAACTGTTTCCGTTGCATGCATGAAATGTTGTCTGAATGTCTTCACAACTCTGTGTGCTATCATTTATCGTTCTGTGCTATTATTCCGTGTGCAGAACATTAAATATAATATTCCTTCAAGTGTTCCCTTTAGGTTATTAAATTGTTCTTTAAATGTTTAGACTGTTCATGTGTCTGTGGACCATTGCATTTAATTACTGCATGCATGAAAAGTGTCAAAATATATTAGATGCATATTCAAATGAGATGTATAAATCATACATGAACAAAAAAAAGTACCATTAAATTACCATTAAAAACCAAGAAACTCTGAT
Organism: Danio tinwini; assembly: GCA_903798205.1. NCBI lineage: Eukaryota > Metazoa > Chordata > Actinopteri > Cypriniformes > Danionidae > Danio > Danio tinwini. The sequence goes on along the minus strand of CAIGQZ010032119.1, from coordinate 1,547,893 downwards.
GGAACATATGGTTTAAAGATAACTTAAGAACTACTTTGTAAAAATGTTCTGAAAACATTCAATGTTAAAGTATGACCGTCATTTTCCATGCAATAATTGTATTTTAATATTATAAATGCCTTATAGACTATGACAGTCTGTTAAACAGATGAGCTAAAAATATTTCTGATTGCACTTTCAGTTCATTCGTCAGACTGGAAATGAAAGGTTGCATTGTTTTGTATTGAACGCCACACATTTTTATCATGCAGGAATAATAATAGTAGTATGTTAGTATGCCACTCAGATCATTAATCAATATTTAGACAAACTATAATGCGGTGTTCCTTTCATTTTTATGAAGGATTAAAATGGTTAAAAAATAACCTCGTGTGGCAGGGAGATGTGTTAGATGACGTATATTTGTATTATAAAGACAAATGCTTCATAAATACCTTGATAGATTCAAAAGCTTGTCATATAAAATAAGCTTTCCACGTTTGCTGTCATTTTGTTATGTTAAAAGCAATTGAATCCATTGCTTGTGCAATAGACAAATAAACTTTCTTTGCCTCTATTGTCGTCTGCTTCAGATAAAAGAAACGTAATTTCATTGCTTCTGGAGAAACATACATATTCATATGACATTCATTTACATGCAAAAACACACGGGGGAATTCATTAATAGCATCTTTTGACAAATACGTCTCTTCATGTTTTAAACAGTAAAACGTAAATCTACCTGCTCCCGTGTTTTACATCTAAAACAGACACAATATCACTGCTTCTTCATGAGCACGTCCATTCACTTTGTATAAGTCTAGTGTATTAAACTCATGTACAGATATGCATTACACAGTATGCTGGTTTTATATTCTGGAGTCTCATATTCATAAAGCAAATGTGTCAAATGTATGCATGCATAACAGAAAGTTGTATATTTCTATGCATGCACATACATGTTTTTGCATGTAAATTACATGCAAATTAAAATAAACTTTTTAAGAACTAGTTTTTCTACTCATGCTTTGTATAGAGATGCATTAAACAGTTTGCTGTTTATATAGTACTTTCTGCCTCATTCTCATAAGACAAATGAGCCTTATATATGCATGCATGTCCACAGAATGCTGGCAAAATATGCTTTTTTATGCATGAATGTGTACGTTTTGGCATGACTTCCATGCATTCATACTAAATGCTGTTTGTATTACACTTAAGTATCATGTAGAAATGTGCATTTAACAGTTTGCTGATTTTATATCTGTTCAGCCTCACAAATCAAATGTGTCTGGGATTTATTTTAGGGATACAAATGCTTGTTTTTTTGTTGCATATGCTCATAAAACAACGAACCTGTAATATTTACAGTAAAAAATATGGAGCCAGATCAGTCTCAAAAATAATACATTTACAAAATAAAATTCATACACAATTCACGTTGACAGAATTTGAATTCCTAAATTTAAAACAATTCGTTTATGCACAAAACCAATTCGTGAATTCAAAACAGGTTATAAAAAAAGACCCAAAACGCAAAGCGTGAATTCAACAATTCGTAAATTCTAAACAATTCATAAATGCACAAAACACACTGCGTAAATTCAAAACACAATTCATAAATAAGAAAATCCAATTAATAAATTAAAACAATTCATAAATATCCAAAAACTATTTGTAAATTCAAAACACAATTCATAAATGCACAAAACACAGTGCGTGCATTTAAAACACAATTTATAAATAGCAAATCCACTTCGTAAATTCAAAACACAATTCATAAATATGAAAATCCAATTACTAAATTAAAACAATTCATTAATATCCAAAACAATTCGTAAATTCAAAACACAATTCGTAAATGCACAAATCCAACTCGTAAATTCAAAACAAGCTATAAAGACCCAAAACCCAATTTAGAAATACCCAAAACACAATTTGTAAATTCAAAACATTTCATAAACATGCAAATCTAATTAATAAATTCAACACACAATTTATAAAGATCCAACAATTTGTTAACTCAAAACAACTCGTAAATGCCCAAATCCAATTTGTCAATTCAAAACACAAGTTATAAATGCCCAAAACACAATTCGTAAATTCAAAACACAATTCATAATTTAAAATACAACTCATAAATGCACATCCAGTTCATTTGGGGAAATATTGATGATTTTTACTTGTGAATTCACACAGTTTTGAATTTATGAATTGGATTTGTGCATTTATGAATCGGGTTTTGAATTTACGAATTGGATTTTGCTAATGTGAATTGTGCTGTGCATGTATGAGTTTTATTTTTGCAAATGTATTATTTTTTTTAGACTAACCTAACTCCATAAAATAAATGGAATAAACAGTAAAAATATGGTAGGAACATAAATGTCAACATTTTATGATAAATCAGTTTGTGCTTTTTTGTCATACACCAACATTTTGAAGTACTAAAATCTACACAACTTTGTTACACAGACAAAAACACAAGTATAAGGAATAGTTGAGAAGGTCATGAACCAATGCTCTTTTTTCCACAAGCAGAGAAACACTAATAGATAGTAATGTTCTTGAATGATTCATTCATTTTTAATGAATCTTTTATGTGACTTGAAAATGATGAGTCCTCTCACAGAGTGGTTCGTTCATTCATACATTTTGCAGGTGGAGAAGATTAGGTCCGTTTTTGAGTCTTATTTTGGGTTTGAGATGTTCGATCATCACACGAAAGACAGAAGCCAATCATATGCACTCAGGGCCAGAAAAAGATTACATCCGTTCATTTATTTTCTCGAGTCCTTGTGTTTGAGCCATTCTTCTCTTTACATGATGTCACACTGAACGAATGTTTTAAAAACCTAAAGACTTCTAGGTTGACTAATCATAGGTCCTTTCATACCCAGAACACGTTCCTGCTCTTACATTAACTTTTGTTCAGCCTTAAACAATTTAAAAGTGTTGAATTTCTACATGGACCCCAACTGATAGTTGTCAAAGTATACATTATGTATGTATGCATACTTTTGTCATGCATGTATTCCATACTAAATGCAGTTTAATTATGCCTAGTGTGTAACACTCATGCATGGTGTACAAACATGCATTTAACCATTTGCTGCTTTAAAATTTTGTTTTAGACTCAAGTCAAATCTAACAAGATATTAGACAAACAAGTCTCAAATACTTTTCATGCTGCACATGCTTGTTTTCGCATATGCAAACTTTCTATGCATGCATACTTTGTATAGACCTTTTTCTCAGAGTGCAAAATTACCCATTATGCTTTGGTGTACACACAAGGAGAATGCTAAGAACTTTCGGTCAGCAGCTGATGCGTATAAACAGTCACATTAGGACAGCATTGAAATGATAGTTTTAATCTATTTTATTTGCTTTAAACGTATTTGAACCAATACTGTTGTCGATCAGCACTACCTCCTGGACTGATCATTTTAAAAAATGCAATCTAATGGGATGGAAAACAACTGCTGTGAGGCATTTTTCCCTCGGTGTCAGAAGGCATCTTGTGCCATTTAAATTGAGCCTCGTCATCCCTAAAGTCAACATTTTCTCTTACTTTTAAATATATAACCAACCCAAACAAATCTAAGTCACCAAAATGTTTGACACACACACACATGCGCACACACACACACACACACATAGCCTTTGCTGTCTCACTTACATAATTAGAATCAACATGCAAATCAGACAGCAGAGCATCAGTAACAGACTTTTATTGGTCATTTTTTGTAATTTGCATGGTTTACACACCTTTTAAGTTTCATGCAAGTAATCTGGTTTGCTCTATAATGCAGTGAATTATTGTGTGTGTGTGTGTGTGTGTGTGTATTGAAGAGCCGCTGAGCTGACAGGCCGGGAAAAACACACACGGCAGGTTTTTCTCTCGCGCTTGAGCCACAACTGACTGATTAAATCGGCTTTAACACACACCTTTCAAAGTTGTGTCACAAAAACACTTCGTAATCCACTCAAAACGCTATTAAAACCCATTTTCAGATCGCAACTTACCAATTGTAAACGCTGTAAGCAGAAGTTCTAAACATTCTACCGAAAGACGCTGGTCGCTGGCGCCCTCCATGCAGCAGCCAAGAAAAAGGTCTACAAGTCCAGTGCATTAAACTTATTGTGCACAAATGTGCCCAACACATTCCTTCTTTTACTCTACATTTTGTTCAGCCTCAAACAAGGCAAATGTGTTAAATTTCCACATGCACACAAACATAAAGATGTCCAAGTATACATTTTTATGCATGCATATGTACTTTTGTCATGTTTTTGCTAGCCTATATTGTTAGGCTCGCGTACAGCAGCTTTCCAAATTCCAATTCAGTTTTAAGAAAAAAATGTAGCTTATTATACATTTCATAAAAATGTTGTTAACATTTTCAGAACGGAAATTTTCATCTCCACTGATTCTCCCCAAAGCTAAATAATTACGATAAAAATATCAAATATCCTTCTAATAAAGCTTTAGACTTATAAAAACAAACACTTGTTTGTTTAACATAACACATTTGTTTTTACATGCAGTTTTTCCCAATTAATTTGTAAAACAGAAAAAAGCTCTGTTTGCATGATTTAATTAATATCATCATAATACTTTTTAAATTATAAGCACTTTATAAATAATATTTCAAACCTCCTGTTATTTGTTTCTAGAAAATATCAAAAACCTTTTTTTTCTCAGATAGCCCTTTGTGAAATTAAAGTTCAAAATAGCTTAAAATGGTTTAATTTATTTATATTTGTGTATAACTAAATTGTTGTAGCGTTTGTTTGTTTTTATATTGGTTATTTAATGTTTTATTATTATATCTGATATTTGTAATTCTTTACATGATTTCAATATAGCTTAGAATATTTTATCTAGATCTATGACACTATTGTGTTGAGTCTACAAATGTCGGCAAGTAATTTGTAGGTTTTGTCTTTCTGTTGTATTCATATTTAAATACAAATATGTATTCATTATCTATAAAAAAAAGAAAGAAAGGAAAGAAAGGAAAGAAAGAAAAGAAACCCTGCCGCAGCATCGACAGAGCTGTGAAACAAGTGCTCTTTTGCCTGGTGTCTCACACACAAATACATGTTTCATGCACAAACACCTTTTAAATTTGACAAAAACTCTCGACCACTGAAAGTTACCGGCTGCTGTGTCTTTAATGTGGTGTAAAGATTATTATGCGTTATTGAAACATCAAGGAGGACAAAGAAATATCACAAGTTAAATCTACTTTAATATTTTATGCAACATCCTGAAATTTAAGAGGGAAACATAAAGGCGATCATAAGCAAAAGACCCCTAGTCTATAAGGTGTTTTATGGAACATCTTAAACTGACCAGTAGCTATGTTTTTTCTTTTACTTATATTTATTTATTACAAAGATGGAACTTGGGATAACAATAGTTTTTGTAAATGCCCCCCTGGGCGGGTTGTTTGATTTAAGGGGGCGTTCGCTCTTACTGGCTCAACAATGAACAAGCGGTTGCTCCCTTGCGCCACCTGGTGAATATTGTGTAAAGATAATATATATAAACATTTTTTTAGTTTTTTTTTTTAATGAAAAGGCAGCCTTTACTGCTGCAGCACAGTGCGTGACTGCCCATGACAAATCGTAGCATGATGCTTGAAGAAACGTGCATTCTTAGTGGCCACAACTGCACATGCATGTATTTAATGCATTCAAACTAAATGCTGCTTATTTTATGCCTAGTGTTTTACACTGACACACTGTGTACAACTTTGCATGAAACAATTTGCTTGTGTATTTTTTAGAGTCTTGAATCTTTATGCATGCATTTACATGCTTGTTTTCGCAAATGCATATTTTTCTAAGCATGAATACTTAAAGGTACAGTAGGTGATCTGCCAAAATGCTAACCAGTTAGGACATTATCTTTGGACTTCAGGAGAGGGACTGTGTTTCAAAGCCACACCTCCTGAAATTGCAAACCCGTGCACCCCGACATGACAGCAGACAACCCACTAGTTCATGTCATTCACGGGTTAGAAATGTAGTTAGTGGTTGTGAATTACACTTGTTACTAAGCCATACTTGCGTGCTATTTCAGAGCGAATATTCAGAGTAGTGGTAAAAAAAATATAGGGAGCGAGTCACAGGCTGTCATTATTCAAAAATGAACCAATGTGAATATAAAAGCAACTTCAGCTCAGTAAAGCAGGCTAGACGGAATAGCGCTGTTTACTGGTGTTTTGTTGTTAAAATAAATAAAAATCTACATTATTGATGCTGTAAAAGGACCTTATGAAACTGAAAATAGCCACATCAGTCTTTCGCCTGAAGATTTCAGTGGCTGAACACTTCTGTGCATCTAACCTATTCATAACAACACAATCTACATCAGCTCTGCGTGACGTTTTAAAACAGAACATTACCTGTCTAACAGAAATACTGCAGCCATGGTGTCATCCTTCCTCCAGCATGCAAAACGAACTCTAATATTGATTCAGGATTTGAAGAAGTTTCAACTCAGCATTTGATTTTACCGCAACGGTGACTGCGAGTGTGCACATGAATGCAGTGTGCATGCAGATGTGCACACGCTAATGGTGGATCTGTGTGAACAGAGATGCGCAAAAGCTCAAATCTACATTTGTTGACAGACAGTTTGAGCTAATCAGAATTATGGGAGATGTCAGCCCGACAATATTTAATTGGATGAACATTTTTTAGTCTTATGCCTTACCCAGAATTTAAAAACACAAACACATTAAGATCATTTACTTTAATCATTACTAGTGGACTGTGAAGAGAATTTCAACCAGCACAGCAAAACATGTTTCTGAAGACGATCACCTACTGCACCTTTAAGTCCAGTGCATTAAACTTAGTGTGCACAAATATGCACAGAACACTTTCCTGGTTTACTATACATTTTGTTCAGCCTCAAACAAGGCAAATGTTTTGTTCTCCATGCATTCAAGATGCCAAGTACATGTGTGTATTCTTCATACATGCATGCAAATTCAATGCACTTTGTATGAGTCCGCTGTGTTAAACTCATTAACACACTGCAGCTTTTAACTTCAAGCCAAGTCGAATGTGTTTCGACTTTAGACATGCGTGTCAAAAGCAAGCTGCCAAAGTGCACCAAATTCACATGTTTATGTGTGTCCGAGTCCTCGTTTGCCCATCAAATTCACCTGCCATGTTTGTGTCTGGTCCTCATGTCATATTATGATTGCACGTCCGGACTTGGCTCCGGGGAGGTGCGACGGTCACCTTTCTGATCCCCGGCACAGGGAAGGGCAGCCGGGCACGAGTCGGCCTCCGCCACACAATCCCTCCACAGGATGGAGGACCAGGGGCTGCAATTATGAGGCCAAGGAGCCACTGTATGCTCACCTGTCAGCCAGTGTCCCAACGAAGGCGCCGCAGGGCCGGCTGACACTGGCAGAGCTGTGGCGTCCATGACAGGGCATCTCCATGCAGGAAAATCTCACTAACAATCCCCCCGCACGAGCTGTCAGTCAGAGGCATCGGCGTGGCACCGCTGACCCCGTGGCCGACAGACTAGCAGACCCTTTGCTCAGACCAAACGGGTCAGCACAGTGGCAGCGGCTTAGTCACCCTGACACAGAGTGACATTAACGACGGTGAGAGGGGGCTGAGAGGCTTTTCAATCATCACGAGTTGATGATGAAACCGTAAAAAAAGCAGGAGGAGGAGAGACTGACCTGAGCTTTACGAAGAAATGTTGAAATGTCTCCATCTCAGGGAGTTTTTCGCCATTCACTGACAGCATGTCAGGAGGAAAGATGGCAGCTTAGACATCAGCCTCTCAGTGTATACCTGGAGACGGAGACGGAAAAAAATCTTGGCAAAAAGTGTGTCAGAAATGTAGGAGTTTGGGACAGCTTGTAGAATTAACATTGTTGCATGCCGTGTGACAGCGCAGCGCTGTGGTGCAATCGCCAAGCAAATATTTCACAGAGCAAGTTTAGTTTGAAATGTTCGGAGCTTTTTTTCTATATAAAAAAAAGGAAAAAGGGAAACATAACAAAAGAATATGTCAGGGCCCGAAACACAGCTAATTGGATTGTTTTGACATGCGCGCGCTGGCCGCTTCAAATGTAGCGAGCGTAATGTGTCGTTTGATTTACTGACGTTTGCGCTAATCTATTTAATTTTCTTTTAAGGGGGAAAGCGTCCACATGAATGGAGCGGCATGTTTTAATGTTGATTATCTGAAGACGAGGACAGAGCTGCTCAAGGGGAATATCTTCAGGTTACGGGCACGAGATCTTGCGTGCTTGACAGGACTGCGTTTCTCCATAACCCTCGCTGTGGATGCCGGACGTTCTAAACGTGTATGCACTGGCATCAAATCGGGCATCACTAAACTTTGACTGCCTGCTTAGTCTGTGGATTTGGCAATAAAATGAAATGGAGACGTCCTGCTTTTTAAAGTCTGTCATCTCTTAAACGTATACAGCTGTGTAGTTGACGCGTTTTCTTGCACACACACACAAAACGCCCCCTATTTCCTTCACAAACAGGTCTGTTAGCGTGTGCGCTTGACTATCTTTCGCATATTCAGATGTAGATTAAATGTATAAAGATCCATGCAGTGGTCCCCCCCTGGCGAAGGAGGCTCATCTCAGCCCATTGTTCTCTATCAGTAGACGAGGCAGATTCCTGTAATTAGCTGTCAGCGCAGAGCCCCACAGCAGCTTAGCGCTGTCCGCTCAAATCAAACTAATGAAACACAATCCCCTCAAATGTCCTGGATACAGATTTGTGGCGATCCTGCACGAGGAGGCGCAGGAGGGGTGATGCTGTGGGCTGGACGGGCAGGCGGCGGGCAGGGGGGTACCTCATCTCCATCTTGAACTTCAGCATTCACAAACCGGCCTCGTTAATCCGTTAATTCGGCACATTTTTTGACAGCCAATTAATAGGGGTGCGGAGAGAGTGATCCGTGAGCTAGGGGTCGCAGGAGGACGATCGGGCTGAAGGACACTTTGCGCTCTCAATACCTCAGGTTCACATTTATCCATAACATATCGATAGCATACGAGCTGCAGAAAGAACTTTACAAAATGTAAAATGCAAAATTGCAATGTATTTCTGTGTGTAAAGGTGCTGTAGGTAAGTTTTTGACTCTTCTAAAGCATAAAAATACCATAATATGTGTGCAGTTATTTAAGAAACATCCCAAGTGAACATACTTGTTTAACTGAAAAACAATGCTGAAGTCAGATATTCTGCTTTGAAAATGGTTTTCCGTGCCGGAACGCTGTCTTTGTTTAGGTAAATTTAACCTGCACAATGCCAGTTTAGCCAGTTATATTTCAGCACTCCGGGTTGCCTTGTTGGAAAACAGCGTATTTCATTCATTCATTCAGAAAGGCTCTGAAAGCATACGTCCGTGACTGAAAATGCAACCTCTGGTGGACAGTATCAGACGCCGAAATGAGATTCAGTTCCACATGAGGTTATTAATTATCAAATGATATAAATATGAACGTGAACATTAGGTGAGCAGGTTACATTGTAACCGCGTGTCCTAACAACACGCTTTGTGATGAAATACGCAGTGATGAGCAGTTTAGCTGTTTGCACCAGAAGAAACACGACAGAAATGTAAATACGGCCATACAGAAGCACAGAATATGCACTCACTTACAAAACTGTAAGGTTTATAATCTATTTAATACATGTTAACCATCTTTAACATCATTAAATGTAGATGCTGAATCACGCATATGTGTTTAGTTCTAAAGTTCAATGTCAAACAGTTTATTGTATTTTCCAGATCTGAGGTGAACTATCTGCTGCTGCTTTCAGTAGTACGGCAATAAATGTCCTGTAAAATGGCATTCAAACTCACATTGTTAGCATTTAGCACTGAATAAAGCACACAAGGTTTACCTGAGGTGATCATTGTCATAGGTTTTAGTTGTTCAGCTGTGAGAAATAGAAGCCGTTTCTAATATATCAATTCGAGGTGTTGGTTAGAATCAAAACTCCTTTTAATTTGGAAAATATTTCCTCTATCGTGTGTTGTTGCTTTTATTTAGGACACAGTGTAAACCACTCACTTCTGTCCTCAATCTGGCAACCAGCACTTGCGTTTGTTTTGATCCAGGAGTGCAATACCTAGTTCAACCACTGGGTGTCAAACTTACATCTTACACCTTTAAATATGCATTTTCCGTTATATGTGCAAATTTAGCAGCAATTTAAATTTATATATCTGGCAACAGGTAAGTTTGTTTGCATTAACACGAGTCATAATTAGGGCCAGACAAAACCTGCAGACATTTTTTGCTATTTCTGTGCAGAATTTTGTCAAAAATCTGCAGATTTATGCGGAATAAATTTGGGAGTATCGTAACTAAACACTTAATATATTAAATAAAAATATATATTTTTTATGTTTATTTAATGTTTCCAATGCAAATCCTATTAGATCCAAAAATCAAATTAAACGTTATCAGGGGTAGCTTAAATAATGTGTCGGTGCTCTTTGGGCAAGGAATTCATCAGAATAAACAGCAAAAATCAGTCCAAGGCACTAGAAAAATGTGGAAAAAATATTAAAAAGCCTTTATTCACATGGCTAATCTTTAAAAAACCTACACGTTTCAGCAGAGAGCTGCCTTCATCAGGGTAATTATTATTATTGGATCCTCTTATTTGGTAAACAAAGCAAGTCTCTCATATAATACATCTACTAAAATGCAGAAAATATTCCTTTACAAACTGTATTGTAAATAAATTGTGAATATTTTCATAGTCAATAATATTACAGAAATGTATTTAAAAACTGAATAAATACATATTACACACAACTAAATAAATAGACTCAACAAATGATAAAAAAAAAAGATGGGCTAAAAATCTGCGGATTTCTGTGCACCCAGATTACGTGTGGGCCTAGTCATAATGTATAGATTTAAATAGATATATTTTTTAAATGTCTTAATGGGGAAAATGCCACAAACTTTTAATTTCAGCTAGCCAGCCTCAGCACATCCGGTAAACTGTCTTTCCATTATAAAATTGCCACATTTAAGGTCTGATTTTTTTTTAAAAATCTGTAATCTTCACGCCTGATAGATATACGATATGAAGTGGGTCTCAGACTGGACAAGAAGCGCTGCATTAAATTACATTTTCCACTCCCATGTCTTTAAAATATGACAGTTTATTTTACCCCAGTATTTTCAATGAAGTTTCTGTACTTACCTGCAGATTCTGACAGCGCTAATGTGTCTTTAATTTCGTTTTATGCTTGAACAACTAAATGAATGCTTAAGTCTGTTTAACTGAATGTATTTTAATTATATTACAACATCGATGCTGTAAAAAGAACCTTATGAAATTGAAAAAAGCCACATTAAGCTTTCCCCGGAAGTTTATCATTGGCTGAAAAACACTGTGCATATACCCCATTCAAGTGCCAATGCATTGAAGTCAATTTGCTACACCTTTGGGTCAGAAAATATTTCGAATTTTGCAGCAAATATCACATATTGTTGATGAAAATGCTATCTTACAAATCCTAACAGTGAGTCTAAATCAGAGATGCCCAAAGTAGGTCCTGCGGGCCAAAGTTGGCCCATTGTAACCTTTGATTTGGCCCACCATCCCATTTGAGAGGAGAGTGAGTATGATGGAGAGGGTTGGGGCGAATGCCTTTAACACAGAGATCGTCATTTCTAATTTGACGTTACTTTTTGTTTGTTTTATTGCTGAGCTACAAAATAAATTCAGTTTAAATAAATGTTGTAAATAAATCAGATTTTTAAAAATGTAAATAAATGTCACTCGACAGATTTTGCATATAGTGGAAAAACTAGTGTAATTCTGTTATAAATGAGATTGTTTTGTTTTTACTGTGATAAGTTCATTATATTACTGTATTAGATAATATTAAGCAGTGTTTTATAGTCATTTTTAAACAATACTAAATAAATTTGGCAATAAGAAAACGTTTGAGCACCCCTAGTCTAAATGCAATTAAGATGAATAACATTTAAATGATCATTTAGCTTGTATATGTTAGACACATCAATTTAATTTGGGTAATACTGTACATGTTCTTTTTAAATCCACAACTTATAAAGCATTAAAAGTAGTAACTAATTGTTTCGTTTCCACAAATTTTTGCACATGTGATGTACGTAAAATGCTCATTTAAATACAAATATCACTGCCATTTTACATACTCCATTTACATTTGGAAGATAACATTTTTTTTATATATTTTGCGACTCAAACGCTTCCACAATCTGAAACAAAATACTAAATGAGTTATCTGAACCCAATAATGTGCACACTATGGACAAAACCAGGGTGCGAATGACATTTAATTTATTAATAAAACATACTTAAATTTTCAGTGTTTTGATGGATATTTATGACTGTATTCTGTACTGTACTTTTGAGTGTATTCTGACCTATAGTATAATCTGATTTGCTATTTCAGAGGATACTGTAGGTCAAACTGTGCAGCAATTTTACTTTATTTTTAGGCTGCATGCAGAAACAAACAGCTATATCACAAGAAAAGTGTCTTGAACACTTACGGTGTCTATCGGTGATCTACTGTATATCTGCCGGTTTCTGATTTTCAATGATTTTTTTCTTTTGCATAGACTGATTGGCAAGATTTCACCTTTACAATGATATGAACTATTATAGGGGAGGTGTTTTTATTATTTAAGATACAGACCAAAGCAAAATATTTCTCACTATTTAAAAGACTGACCCCCCATACATGTTGTTTAGACGTCATTCAAGGGAGATCAAGCATTAATTAGGTGAGTCAACCCCCCCACCAACCCTCTTTAAATTCTCACCCTGAACAAAACCAAATGCAAAGTCAAATTTTGGAATTCATTTAATAGCCCATCTTCAACCTGATGGCTGGGTTTGTCAATATTATATACTATATTATATTGAAATAACCCAGCTTTTTTTTTTAGAGTGCATACATACTAGTGTACTTCTATCCATAATGCTTTATATCCCACCTTATGTTTAATGCATGACAATTTGTAACATGAACATGTGAGGCTTCCAGTGTCATTTATGCAAATAGAAATGTTTAGTTAAGTCATTTAATGCATTATTATTTATATTATATATTC
>CAIGQZ010032119.1:1385692-1419543 GCA_903798205.1 Danio tinwini | reverse complement strand
ATTCATTCATTCACTTACCTTTGGCTTAGTCCCTTATTTATCAGGGGTCACCACAGTGGAATAAACCACCATCTATTCCGGCATATGGTTTACACAGCGGATGCCCTTCCAGCCGCAACCCAGTACTGGGAAACACCCATACACTCTCATATTTACACACACATACTCTACAGCCATATTAGTTCTTCAATTCCCCTATAGCGCATGTGTTTGGACTGTGGTGGAAATCGGAGCAGCCAAAGGAAACACACGCCAACACAGGGAGAACATGCAAACTCCACACAGAAATGCCAACTGGCCCAGCCGAGACTCGAAGCGGAGACCTTCCTGCTGTGAGGCGACTGTGCTAACCACACACACACACACACACACACACACACACACACACACACACACACATATATATATATATACATATATAGGTTTGAAAGCCTACTACCAATTAAGCATATTAGGTGATGTACATCTCTGTAATGAGAAGGGGTGTGGTCTAATGACATCAACACCCTATATCAGGTGTGCATAATTATTAGGCAACTTCCTTTCCTTTAGCAAAATGGGTCAAAAGATGGACTTGACAGACTCCGAAAAGTCCAAAATAGTGAGATATCTTGCAGAGGGATGCCGCACTCTTAAAATTGCCAAGCTTCTGAAGCATGATCATCGAACAATCAAGCGTTTCATTTAAAATAGTCAACCGGGTCGCAAGAAGCGTGTGGAAAAACCAAGGCAAACAATAACTACCCATGAACTGAGAAAAGTCAAGCGTGCAGCTGCCAAGATGCCACTTGCCACCAGTTTTGCCATATTTCAGAGCTGCAACATCACTGGAGTGCCCAAAAGCACAAGGTGTGCAATACTCAGAGACATGGCCAAGGTAAGAAAGGCTGAAAAACCACCACCACTGAACAAGACACACAAGCTGAAATGTCAAGACTGGGCCAAGAAATATCTCAAGACTGATTTTTCTAAGGTTTTATGGACTGATGAAATGAGAGTGAGTCTTGATGGGCCAGATGGATGGGCCCGTGGCTGGATCGGTAAAGGGCAGAGAGCTCCAGTCTGACTCAGACGCCAGCAAGGTGGAGGTGGAGTACTGGTTTGGGCTGGTATCATCAAAGATGAGCTTGTGGGGCCTTTTCTGGTTGAGGATGGAGTCAAGCTCAACTCCCAGTCCTACTGCCAGTTTCTGGAAGACACCTTCTTCAAGCAGTGGTACAGGAAGAAGTCTGCATCTTTCAAGAAAAACATGATTTTCATGCAGGACAATGCTCCATCACACACGCGTCCAAGTACTCCACAGCGTGGCTGGCAAGAAATGCTCTAAAAGAAGAAAACTAATGACATGGCCTCCTTGTTCACCTGATCTGAACCCCATAGAGAACCTGTGGTCCATCATCAAATGTGAGATTTACAAGGAGGGAAAACAGTACACCTCTCTGAACAGTGTCTGGGAGGCTGTGGTTGCTGCTGCACGCAATGTTGATGGTGAACAGATCAAAACACTGACAGAATCCATAGATGGCAGGCTTTTGAGTGTCCTTGCAAAGAAAGGTGGCTATATTGGTCACTGATTTGTTTTTGAATGTCAGAAATGTATATTTGTGAATGTTGAGATGTTATATTGGTTTCACTGGAGAAAATAAATCATTGAAATGGGTATATATTTGTTTTTTGTTAAGTTGCCTAATAATTATGCACAGTAATAGTCACCTGCACACACAGATATCCTCCTAAAATAGCTCAAACTAAAAACAAACTAAAAACTACTTCCAGAAATATTCAGCTTTGATATTAATGAGTTTTTTGTGGTTCATTGAGAACATGGTTGTTGTTCAATAATAAAAGTAATCCTCAAAAATACAACTTGCTTAATAATTCTGCACTCCCTGTGTGTATATATATATATATATATATATATATCTATATATATATATATATATATATATATATATATATATATATATTCACCAATATTCAGAATATATAATGGCAGCTTCACCACTGTCTGACGTTGTGCATTAGGAATATTGCTTTTTCTTGCATGTCATTGACCTGACTGATGTAATGGAAACCTTCATAAGTGAAACAGACACCGTGAGCATTAGAAAGCACAGTGTGGAGATCGAGAGCTGCTGGTTTAAGAGGGGTCTCTGCGTCAGTGCTGGAGGTCCCAGTGGAGAGATCTGATCCAGAGGAGGATCACAGCACAGATCTCCATTCCTGTGCTCATTTATCCAGACGGACACACAGGTGCTGTTGCTGTTCACAGCCTACACACATCACTCAGCAGCACTGCCCCCCCCCCCCCCCCCCCCCTCCCAACCAACACACAGATGGACACAATCACACACACTTATGCACGTGTTCAAACAAAAATGCACACATACACACATAAATACACACAGAACGATGCACACACTCCCTATCACACATTTATGCACACATAGACATGCAAACACACACATTCATAGACACTCAGACACACATGCACCCACCGACAAACAATTATGCACACACACTTACACACACTCCCTTATGCACACACAGACACACATGAACATGCAAACACACACACACACACACACACACACACACACACACACACACACACACACACACACACACACACACACACACACACACACACACACACACACAGAGATTCATATTCACACATATTCTCTCTCACACAGGCACACACATTAATGCACACATACACTCAAAAATACACACACCCAACCACACACTGTTATGCACAAACACACTCATGCACACATACAAACATAAATACACACACAAAGATGCACACACATACACATACAAAAACATGCACACACACGCATAAAATCACACGCACACATATACACACTGACCTGTACATAATTATGCACACACACAGACTCAAGCATACATACACACACAAAGATGCGTGCACACACAAACACACAATTATGCACACATAAATATACACACAAATATGCACAGGGATGCACACACACACAGCCATACACAAAGATACAAGCAGACACGCATGCAATCAATCACACACGCATGTGCACACTCACACACACACATATTCACAATCCCCACACACAATTATGCATACACAGACTCATGCACACATACACACAATAATACACACACAAACATGCAAACACACACACACACTTGCATACACACAAGTATCCATTTACACTCACATACACACACAAACAGACACACTTGCACACACACATACACAAAATTGCTCACAAACACACAATTACACAAACACACAATTACACAATTACTCTCACGCACACACACAATAATGCACACTGACCCACACACAATTATGCACACACACCGACTCAAGCACACATACACACAAAAATACACACATAAAGATGCACGCGCGCACACACACACACACACACACACCCCCACAAACACACAATTATACACACAAGGATGCACACACACAGACATACACAAACATGCAAACAGACATGCATGTACACACTCACACAAACAGATTGAAAATCCCACACACAATGCACACACACAGACTTAAGTAACAAACACACAAAAATACACATACAAACATGCAAACACACCAATAGTATCTGGATGCAGCCTTTATGATGCAAGCTGAGGCTGCATCACTTAGCGATGCAATGTCAGACACAATGTACTCAATGGAGGGAGTAACGTCACTGTGACGGGTAGGTTTTGGGGTGGGGTTAGGTGAGCAAATTAAAAAGCATTGGATGCAGCTCAGATTGCACTGCACCAGGTTTGCAGCCAGACCCTTCTCAAACACACACACACACACACACACACACACACACGTACGCACACACGTACGCACACATGCGCATACACACAAGTATCCATATACACTCACAAACACACCCACAGACACACACATACAATTCTCTCTCTCTCTCTCTCTCTCTCTCTCTCTCTCTCTCTCTCTCTCTCTCTCTCTCACACACACTCACACACACACACACACTAATGCACACCGACCTACACACAATTATGCACACATACACACAAAAATATGCATGCATGCGCGCACACACACACATACACACACTAAAGTGCACACACGAACATGCAAACAGACATGCATACAATCAATCATACACGCATGTACACACTCACACACACAGATTCACAATCCCCACACACAACTATGCACACACACACAAAGACTCATGCACACATACCCACAAAAATACACACACAAACATGCAAACACACACACTTGCATACACACTAGTATCCATATACACTCACAGACACACTTGTGCACACATATACACAAAATTGCTCACACAAACACAATTACACACATTCTCTCCCTCTCCCTCTCTCTCTCTCTCTCTCTCTCTCTCTCTCTCTCTATTTCTCTCTCTCTCACACGCACACACACTAATACATACTGACCGACACACAATTATGCACGTATACAGACTCATGAACACATACACACAAAAATACACACACAGACACAAACAAACATGCAAACACACACACGCTCATGTCCATAGACAGACTTACAAAAACAAACACACTTGCACACACACATGGTCACGCACACACACACACACACACACACACACACACACACACACACACACACACAAACTCACACACACCACATCCTTTCCTACATAATTGCATACACAACCACCTACACACACACAAACACTCAGTCACTCACAAACAGACACACTAGCTCACACACTAACACACAATCACTTGCATATGCACACACACAGTCATGCACACACAATCACATGCACACAAACATAATCACGCACACACATTCTCTCTTTCTCAAACACACACACACACACACACACACACACACACACACACACACACACACACACACACACACCCTCCCTAAAGTATGAGGATGCTGTCACTGCATTAGTCAACATCAGATCAGGGTTTCACACAGATGTGTTTATATATCAAAGCATATGTCAATTATTGTAAGGAAGGATATCTTGTATTTATAGAGGACACTTGATACAACATTCAGATTTTTTTAAGTGTGACTTAAGTTTTCAAATATGTTTTGGGGCTCCACACAAACACATACGGACACTAAAATACACAGTGAAGGATTACATACTCAAATTAGCTATTTGTAGGGGTGTGACAAGATCTCGTTGGACGAGATCTCGCGAGATTAAATCACGACGAGATTTCTCGTCGAGGTGAAAAGTTGTTTTGTGACTCGTGAGTAGATGTTATAATGATGGAGCGTGAGGGTAAAATTAGCATTGAAGATTGGAAGCAGGATTGAATTTAAACCGCAAATCAAGTGCTTTGCACACACCTGGTAAGGCTGGCCTCTGTGTTGCACATGCCACTCGGTTGGGCGGGCGGATGTGACGTAACCGCTTTTTTTATCTCACCGGCCAAAGGATTGCTGTGTTATTCATGTCCAAGCAGAGGCTGCAACTATAGCCACTCAAATTAACCATGGACATTACCACGCGATGGAATGTCACTTTAGATGTGCTGAAAGGCGTCACTTGGGCGGCCCTGGCCCGGTTGGAAGAGGTGGCCCTGAGCGGGGTTCACTTGGGCGCGGTACACTTACAGTGTGAGCACAAGCGTGCCTGTGCCCAGAACTAAAAGTGAGACGTGACTTTTAAGCGACTGTTTCATATGGATTAATTAATCATTCGTACTGTTCAACGAACACAAACGGTCGTAGATTATTAAAGACGCAAATCCCTCACTGCACATCAGCTGCGCCTTCAGCAAACCTCCTAATTCCTGCAGCACGAGGACTTTATGATTGTTTATGAGCGTTAAAAGTGGCTGATCTGTTCAGTGAAATATTAGACTGTGTGTCACCGCATATCAAACGACTTAAATGATATAACTAAAGAAATCTCCACTGTGCTGAGCGAGAGCGCTTACTGAACAGCGCGTCATCGATGACGTAAGCGCGCCCAGGCCCGAATGTAATGTGAGTGCGGGCCGTTGGGGGAGACGGGAGGGGGGACAAGCATGCTTTGGCCCGTTCAAGGCAGCTGTACATAGTGTGAGTACGGCCTAAGTCTCGGACAGGCGAGAGTCTAGCCGGAACTGACCCGAGAGTATTTTGCTATCTGGGTGGTTAGGCGTGTATCAGCAAACTGATAAAGTCCTGATGGCGCATTTGCTATTTACATGGCAGACTTTGTAAGTGTAAAACTAGTGGTGGGTCGATGTCTGCGTTAACGCGAGACTTTTATCGGGCGATTAAAAAAAATAATCGCCATTAATCTATTCTCAAAGTTGGGTTGGGAGCTGGGTCTATTCTACGCAAGCTATGATGACTTTCATGATGATATTTTAGAGCGGATGTATACCTGACCAGTGACCCGTCTGACAAAAAAGTGCCCTTCTGAATCAAATCAGCAGGATGCCCTTCTGGGCCTTTCACTTACTTCGAAGACACCACTGAGTACACTTACATGGACATCTGTAATCTAGTTATTAGCCTTAATAAACAATAATATAATGAAGATGTTTACGTGAAGTGCTTTTATGTAAGAGTTGAGAATTTTGGGTGACTTTAACTGTAGTTCGGCAGTTTCACTTTCACTCATGAACATTTCATTCATGCCCCCGTGACAAACTGGGGTATTAGAAGCAAATAAGGAGTAAGGACTGGTGAGAGTGTGATGGAATTTAATAATGCACACCAAATGGAAAGAAAAAAAAACTTCTGCATTTCACAATGTGTGTGTGTGTGTGTGTGTGTGTGTGTGTGTGTGTGTGTGTGTGTGTGTGTGTGTATGTGTGTGTGTGTGCGATCCTTTACTGACAGCCACGTGTGTGGATCTTGTCGGAAAATATGTCGAAAAGTTCTACATGACGGTAATAGTATGATCGCAGTGTTTACTTCAATAATGCCACTTAAGGTCATCAAAATTCGCTGTTTGGAGCTTATGTAGGCCTACAGTTTAACATTCAAGTTTAACTGAATAAACAGTTAGTAAACACAAGTACATCTTATTGAACATCATTTATTTTCATCACCAATTATCATAGTAGAACAGTTTCTCAAGCAGTTTGTGATGCATTTTGGAAACAGGAGATTAGCCGCTGGTCTAATGCTCCACTTGGCCTGAGACACCCGTTCTCAAAGACTTTAGGCATTATTTGGGTAGTACACATATTCTGAAGGCCTTCGGCAGAATTCAAATTTGCTATTTTTATCTAGATTAACCTAGATTAATTCCAATATTACAGTGAGATAAATCGAGATTAAAAAATTAATCTATGCCCACCTATAGTAAAAACTGAACGCTTCACTAGTGAGAAAACAGTTAAACAGACCATCCAAAGAACGAGCCTCCTCCATTCAGCCTCTTTACTTTCTCTTTACTTTACTTTTACTCTTTACTTTACTCCTTTACTTTCGAGGAGTAAGGAAACGTTGTTGTACTCACTCCACTGAAGACATCCATTAGCCCACATATTTAATTTAGCTTGTTAAGCGCAAAGATTTGTTTCAAAACAATTTCTAAACTCAGTTCAAATTTCCAGAAAATGAAAAAATGAACAATAATAATGAAGTGTGGTCAAATAACATAATAACATAATGTGATAACACACGTTCTGCTCTTATGCCCTATATGATGATGCAGACGTCTCCAAAACCAGACAGGTGGACAAAATCTAAACTTGTTTTTATTAAAACAAATATAAATATGCAGATAATCAATAATACTGCTAATAATAATAACTTTATACAAATACACATTGTCATGAAAACATTTACAGAAAAAAGCCCCCCGAGGTGAAGAAGGCATAGAAGCAGTGGTTTTTATATTTATGTAGAAAATAATATTTTTGTAACATTTTAATTCATTAATTGTTTTCATCTGTAAAGATATTTGTGTATTGCTGTTCTTCCTGTGTGTATTAAGCAATGTGCAAGTGTTTGGACCAGCATAGGTGCATAACTAACGCGCTCTGTACTGGACTTTAGAGCAGCTTTTAGTTGGTCAATAATTAAGTCAATAATTTCAGTTCCTCAAAATAGCAACACACCAACAATTAACACCTTAGCACCTGTGGTCATAAAGGGATGGACATGGTCAGCAACAATACTCAGGTAGGCTGTGGCGTTGACATGATGCTCAATTGGTACTAATGGGCCCAAAGTGTGCCAAGAAAATATCCCCCACATTATTACACCACCACCATCAGCCTGAACCATTGATACAAGGCAGGATGGATCCATGCTTTACGTTGTTGATGCCAAATTCTGACCCGACCATCTAAATGTCGCAGCAGAAATAGACTCATCAGAACAGGCAACGTTTCTCCAATCTTCTATTGTCCAGTTTCGGTGAGCCTGTGTGAATTGTAGCCTCAGTTTTCTGTTCTTAGCTGACAGGAGTGGCACCTGGTGTGGTCTTCTGCTGCTGTAGCCCATCCGCCTCAAGATTGGATGTGTTGTGTGTTCAGAGATGCACTTCTGCAGACCTCGGTTGTAATGAGTGCTTATTTGCGTTACTGTTGCCTTTCTATCAGCTGAACCAGTCTGGCCATTCTCCTCTGGCGTCAACAAGGCATTTGCACCCACAGAACTGCCGCTCACTGGATATTTCCTCTTTTTCAGACCATTCTCTGTAAACCCTAGAGATGGTTTTGCGTAAAAATCCCAGTAGATCAGCAGTTTCTGAAATATTTAGAGCAGCCCGTCTGGCACCAACAACCATGCCACATTCAAAGTCACTTAAATCCCCTTTCTTCCCTATTCTGATGTTTGGTTTGAACGGCAGCAGATCGTCTTGACCATGCCTACATGCCTAAATGCATTGAGTTGCTGCCATGTGATTGGCTGATTAGAAATTAACATTAACAAACCAGCCCTTACATGTAGCTCTATTCAATAGTTTTATTCACTTTCTGTGAAACTCACCTCATGTGCTTTGTTTATACTCATACTGCTAAAAGCAGCAGCAGATTTACTTCAGCATGTTTTTAGGATACAGGGTTACAATGTAACCTGCTCACCTAATGTTTACGTTCGTATTATTTGTATTATTTGCTAAATAATAACCTCATGTGGAACTCTGAATCTGCATCTCATTTCAGAGTCTGCTACTGTCCACCGGAGGTCGCATTTCAGTCAAGGACGCATGCTGTGAGTGCCTTTCTGACTGAATGAATAAATGAAATGCACTGTTTTCCACCAAGGCAACTCGGGTTGCTGAAATATAATTGGCTAAACAGGCATTGTGCGGGTTAAAATAACCAAAGCAAAGACAGCGTTCCAGAGCGGAAAAAAAAAATTTCAAAGCAGAATATCTGACTTCAGCATTGTTTTTCAGATGAACAAGAATGCTCACATGGCATGTTTCTTAAACATCTGCAAACATATGATGGTATTTGTATGCTTTAGAAGAGTCAAACACTTACATACAGCACCTTTAATTATATTATTATCTTTTCGACAGCGTTACATGGGCACGGCGCCGGCGGAAGTTTGCTTTAGAAATGCGCAACCTCATTTCAACTGCTGGTGTGCACAGCATTTTTTTTTGCATCAGTAGGCTACTCGTCTGCTCCTGGTTAACAGAAGCTCTCAGTGATTTACCTGCTGTCTGTCTCTCTTTAATGTCTTCCATCTGTTTGACAACAGCCTGAGACTCCAAAACAACACAGCAGAGTCACGACAGGCCAGATATAAGCTCACACACACTGCATACTTCAGCTTAGTCACTACAACACTCATTAGTACACTCAGAAGACAACTTTACAGTGTAGTTTACTTCTGTTAGTCAGGGGATGTTCATGTAGACCCTATTAAAATTATATTATTATTATTATTAATATTGATAGTGTGGATATTAATTGCAAATTATATGAAATATATAAAAGTTTGCGGGCTGGGGAGAGATTTATGCTTGCTTGTTTGACCGCATATTTTGAAAAAAGTATTTGTAATGAATGGTAAATAACCTTTATTTAACCAGGTAAGTCAACTGAGAATCAGTTCTCATTTAAAATGATGACATGGCCAAAAGGCAACATAAAAACCAGATACAAAGCAGCATGGACAC
This sequence comes from Danio tinwini, assembly GCA_903798205.1. Taxonomy (NCBI): domain Eukaryota; kingdom Metazoa; phylum Chordata; class Actinopteri; order Cypriniformes; family Danionidae; genus Danio; species Danio tinwini. Next base: position 1,409,464 of record CAIGQZ010032119.1, on the reverse strand, counting down.
TATACAATATTTTACAGATAATAACATATAAAACTAAGGAAAAACTAAAAACAAGCACAGTGATCTTTTACTAACTGGATTGAATTTTTGAAGGATGATAAAAGTGTCGAGCTTTAAGGTCTGCTGAAGATGATTCCAAGCATCAGCAGCAGAAAACTGAAAAGAGTAGCGACCAAATGAAGTGTGAACTTTGGGTATGGAAAGGTCAATAAAACCACTAAAGTGCAGATTTTGACATGTTTTCTGAATGTTAGGAAGTGACTGTAAATATAGTGGAGTTAAGAGTTTTGTAAATAAACAGAAACCAATGAATTTGTCAACATGATTGAAGAGAAGGCCAATTCAGTAAAGAATAGAGTTGACAGTGATGAGTATTAAATGGCGCACCAGTAACAAAATGAAATGCTGCTCGGTAAATAACAGTCAGTTTGTCAAGAAGAGTTTTTGAAGCTGATCTGTAAATGAAACCTCTATAATGCAAAATTGGTAAAACTGTTCATTTGACCAAATGCTGCTTTGAAGAGTGCATAAAAGAAGATTTGTTTCTGTAAAGAAAACCATTCATTTACGTGAGTTTCAAATGACAGTTTACCATCTAATCAGATTCCAAGATATTTGTAGCAGTCAACAAAATCAATCTCTAATGAAAAAAAAAAACATAATATATATATAAAAATTAATTAAATAAATCAATGTAATTTTTTCTTATTGCATCTTAGTGTATTATAACAAATTAAATATTATGTTTATTGTAAAATGTATTAATATATATTATAATTATTGAATTATTATTTATATTTATATTTAATAATAATTATATATTAATACATAAATTCAAATAAATGTAATATTAAATGTATTATAATACACTAAGATGCAATAAGAAAAAAATATTTAATAATAATAATAATTATTATTAACATTGTTATTATTATTTATAAATTAGCAAATTTATTAGCTTTTAATTATATATATATATATATATATATATATATATATATATATATATATATAGTTGTATAGTATAGTATAATAATAATAATAATAATAATAATAATAATAATAATAATAATGACATAGTTTTATAGTATAATAATAATAATAATAATAATAATAATAATATAGCTAAAGTCAGAATTATTAGCCCCCCTGTTTATTTTTCCCCCAGTTTTATTTTTTTCAATCTTTCACAGTTCTATGCATAATAGTTTCAATAACTTATTTCTAATAACTGATTTATTTAATATTTGCATGACAGTAAATAATATTTGACTAGATATTTGTCAACACACTTCTATACAGCTTAAAGTGACATTTAAAGGCTTAATTAGGTTAATTAGGTGAACTAGGCAGGTTAGGGTAATTAGGCAAGTTATTGTATAATGATGGTTTGTTCTGTAGACTATCAATAAAATATAGCTTAAAGGGGCTAATCATTTTGATCTTAAAATGGTTATTAAAAACATTTAAAACTGCTTTTATTCTAGCCAAAATAAAACAAATAAGACTTTTTCAGAAAGAAAAAATATCATCAGACAAACTGTGAAATCATTTGGGAAATATTTTAAAAAGCCAAAAAAAAAAATCAAAGGGGGGGCTAATCATTCTGACTATATAATACTCATACTATGACTTTGTTTAATGATAGTCTTATTTAATATCACATTGTGGTTTTGTCAGCAGAAAGTTTATTTTAGAAGTGCAGAAAGTGCATTTTCAGGACGGATTATGAACTCATTTTGTTTGATTTATTCAAGATAAAACTCGTTATTCCTTTAGGTTCCTTTAATGTGGTCACATGAGTGATGTTTATGAATCTGTTTGTGCTTTTACATTGATTTCACTGTGATGATGAAGACGTAGCCGGCTGGTAATTGATTTGTGTTTGTTATTTATTTGCCGTAATTGCGGTTGTAGTCAAACACCTGCCAAGCTCAAGAGGAACAGATGACCTCTGACCTCTTAAGAACAACAATGACTGTGTGCAGATCAGCTGGGTGGAGATGACCTTTAACCTTTAGGGTCTGCACATATAAACAGCTGAACACAAATTAGCCTTTATGCACAGAAGTGTTTTTTGGTAAAGTCTAGATCGGAAACGCAGCCGACAGGAAGTGCGATATGCACATTAATATAGCTGCATTTTTTATGACACTGTATAACAATAATTAATATTTTACATTGCTGTAATGATTGAGTTTAGGGTTGGGGTAGGGGTAGACGTTAATAAAATACAATAAATGGGTAGTTTAATAAATTAAATAAATAATTATTGTTAACTTCTGGCCACAACCATATCTGATCTAGCAACAACCGTGTGTTTTTTCAGCCACCGATAAACTTCCGGGGAAAGGTTCAACAGCATCAATAATGTATTTTAATCTAGCCAGTTAAGCAGTTTTATGAATTAAAAAAACTGCGTCCCATACGCTCGTATAAATGTAGTTGTTCAAGAGTGGAATGAGATGAAAGGTTGTTTAAAAATAAGCGCCGTAAGGAGCAGCAGACGAGTGCTGAAGCTCCATTAAAGATACTATGGTAAAATAAATGTTCATATTTTAAAGATATTGAGTGAAACAATGTCATTTAATGCAGTTTTTCGCTCTGAGACCCAATTCAAATTGTATCTCGATCAGGCAGTGAAGATCATTGATTTTTTTATAATCCATTTTAGTTAATGCAAATAAATCTGTGCATTGTTAGTTCTTGTTGATTCACAGTGCATTAAGTTAGGGATAAAGTGCATCCAGAAGGTTGTTATTGCAGAATAAAGCCTAATGGTGCGTTCACGCTAGATGTGGATGAAGCATCAATCGCGAGTGATTTACATGTTAATTCAATGCAAAGACACGAATAGACATCCTGTGAATGAGGCGGCGTGAATGGCACAATTTGAGCAAATGAAGTGGCGCTAGTTGAGTGATCCCTTGAGTTGGAAAATCTGAACTTTAGCAGACATTTGCGCCGTGTTAACTAATCAGGAGCTTGCTTTTGTAGGGGTGTGATTATAACATAGCGCCTGTTGTTGGTGTCCCGGAGGGAAATCCTCTTGCAGACACCAGCTCATCAAACTGGGCTCGGCTCAGTCTGAAGCCCTGCTGAAAGCCTCTGAATGGATCTAGTGGACTCAGACACCGCTCCAAACAAATCGTTGCTGTTTTTTAGCCTTCCTAAAGCACATAAACACAGCTATTCTCTTATTAAAAACTATTTAGGAATGAAGCTAGAGTCACCAGGCAGACAGAAGCCCTGGCCATGATGTGAATCTGCATCTATTGTGAAGTAAATTTGACGCGCAAATAAAGTGAGTAAACTCAAAATATTCACGCGTCTATTTAAGCGCGAATAGCAGGATTTATTTGCACGTTTCACATCTGGTGTGAACGCAGCATAACAGGTTTATATGCATCGTTAGCGGATCACTGTTGTAAAAGAGTGAAGGGCATTATTCTGCAAAAAACATCTGTCCAGGATGTACTTTATCCCGCTTATCACACGGCTACTTGCCACAAAACATAACAAATTAGACACAAAACATTGTTCTAAGCCAGGGGTGTGCAAACTCAGTCCTGGAGGGCCGGTGTCCTGGAGAGTTTATCTACAACTTGCTTCAACACACCTGCCAGGAAGTTTCTAGTATATCTAATAAGAGCTTAATTAGTTGGTTTAGGTGTGTTTGATTAGGGTTGAAGCTAAACTCTACAGGACACCGGCCTTCCAGGACCGAGTTTGGACACCCTGTTTTAAGCAATAACATCTAATTAATTCTTTACTTAAAACATCTGAGTGAAGCTGATGGAGTATACACTAAACTGCACATTATTTAGTCAAAAGATGGTGCAAAAAACAGTCCAAAAAACACACACAGCTCACAGAAACTAACCATGTTGAATGCAGCATATATTAACCTATGTATTATTCATTCACAAGACGGCGCCAAACAGTAGAAAACGCAGCATGATAGACAAGCAGATACATATAAATGTGGATGCAAGTATATGGATTTAAACGTGTTCACTGACAGTAAAGGTGATTAGTTCTCAAATGAGCCTGCGTTATTTAGTGGTTGTTATCTGGGATTAACACTAGGGATGTCCAGATACAATTATGTGATTGGAAATTGGGCCTGATCACGCGGTTTTAGACTTGACTGGAATTGGACGTTACCTCCTGATCAGGACGCGGATATATGTATATATTGTCAGAATCAGAATCAGTTTTATTGCCAAGTGTGCTTCACACACACAAAGAATTTGTTTTGGCAACAGAAGCTTCCAGTGTATATAAAGTGACAAGTGACAACACAAAATTAAATACAAGAAAAGAAAAGGCAATAAACATTAAACATTAAACAGAGATGCAGTTAGTCAAAAAGATCTGAATGTTGAGTTGTATGTACAGATATGTTGTAAATATACAGGTTATAAGGTGCTGTGTACAAGTGCGTATGAGAAAGTATTGCACGTTTATTGCACAGTAGGGGAATATTTAACTGTTCATGAGGTAGATGGCCTGAGGAAAGAAACTTTTCCAGTCTCTGGCTGTTTTTGTGCTTGGTGCTCTGTAGCGCCGACCAGACAGTAACAGTTTGAACAGGTAGTGTGCTGGGTGTGAGGCATCCAGAGTGATTTTACGAGCCCTTTTACTCACTCTGGAAGAGTACAGTTCTTGAAGTGTAGGAAGGGTAGTGCCAGTGATTCGTTCAGCAGTCCGGACTACTCGCTGTAGTCTACGGAGGTCGGTTTTGGCAGCTGAGCTGAACCAGACGGTGATTGAAGTGCAGAGGATGGATTGGATGACAGCTGAGTAGAACTGTATGAGCAGCTCCTGTGGCAGGTTGAACTTCCTCAGCTGACGAAGGAAGTACAGAAAAGTCTCTGCTGAGCTTTCTTTACAATGGAGTCTATGTGAATGTCCAACTTCAGATCCTGAGAAATGGTGGTGCCCAGGAACCTGAATGACTCTACTGCAGCCACAGTGCTGTTCATGATGGTGAGTGGGGGGAGTGCAGGGGGTTTTCTCCTAAAGTCCACTATCATCTCCACTTTTTTAAACGTGTTCAGCTCCAGGTTGTTGTATCTGCACCATAAAGCCAGCTGCTCCACCTCCTGTCTGTATGCAGACTCGTCACCGTTCTGGATGAGGCAGATAACAGTAGTGTCATCCGCAAACTTTAAGAGCTTAATGGAGGGGTCTTTTGCGGTGCAGTCGTTTGTGTACAGGGAGAAGAGCAGTGGGGAGAGAACACATCCCTGGGGGGCACCAGTGCTGATGGTGCGGCTGTCGGATGTGATTTTGCCTATTCTGACTAGCTGTTGTCTATCTGTCAGAAATCTGGTGATCTATTGACAGACAGAGCTAGGGACAGACAGCTGGGTCAGTTTGTTCTAGAGCAGTGATGGGACGATGGTGTTAAAAGCAGAACTGAAGTCCACAAACAGTATCCTTGCGTAGTTCACTGGTTTGTCCAGATGTTCTAGGATATAATGCAGTCCCATGTTGACTGCATCATCCACAGACCGGTTTGCTCTATAGGCCAACTGCAGGGGGTCCAGCAAAGGTCCAGTGATGTCCTTCAGATATGCTAGCACCAGTCTTTCAAATGACTTCATGGCCACAGATGTTAAGGCAACAGGTCTGTAGTCACTGAGATCACAGGATCTTTGGTTTCTTTGGTATTGGGATGATGGTGGAGCATTATTTATTATTTATTAACACATCTGTAGTTATGCAGTGCCACAGAGTTAGACCTCTTTCTTGACTTCACACAGAAACAGCAAGGTGTGTGGCATAACATCACTTTGTTGCAGACACGCTAAATGGTTAAATGCCGGCAAAGTAGAACACGGAAGCAGCTTGAAGCAGAAAGCGCAAGTATGTCTGAGGTCTGGAGGTGTTGTAAAGTTGATGATGACAACATTGCCATAGCAAACTGTGAGATATGTAAACTTGGGATTGCCTGCCGGGTATTTTTAAGTTGAGGTGCTGTTTGTTTTTATATTAGATTTTTTTAATATTTACTGTTGCACTAAAGTCCAAAAGTGAAGAATTGATGTTATTTATTACTTGTTTGTTCAAGCTACCTCACAAAAGTGCTTGTTAGCAGAGTTGTTGAATGTTAAAATAAGGTAAATTAAATAAACAATAAGGATTATAATGGATCTGCTTCTTCGCTCTTCTTTATTCTTTATTTATGTATTATAGAATTATCGGATCGGGTTTCGATATCAGTACATACTTAAAATCAAATGACTCGGGAGGCAAGAAAACCTGATCGAGACATCCCTAATTAACATGAATTAGAATATTGCGACTGACCAATCAGAATCGAGTATTCCAGACAGCCGTGTAATAACTAATGTTAACAAGCACACCTTTTGGATTCAATTGCTGAATATATAATTAATAAATGCTGTGCATTAATTAACATTACTTAAAGAGGACCTGTTATGCTCCTTTTTACAAGATGTAAAATAAGTCTCTGATGTACTTAGAGTGTGTGTGTGAAGTTTCGGTGACTGTTTCGGTGTTGTGCTGTTTTGGTGACTGTCGCTTTAAATTCAAATGAAATTGTGCTCTTTTTAAAAGAGGGTGGAGCTATAGATGTCTATGTGTCAGCATAGTGGCAGTTTCAAAAACAAGATTATAACAACCTATGCTAATGAGAGAGAGACAGTCACTAGTGGGCGGGGCTTTCCCACTCTAATGATACATACAAAGGGAGAATGTCATTCAAAGTGTTTCTGCAGACTGTTTTTAATCAAGTGTGATTATTAATCACCTTCGCCCCTCTTATGCAGTCCTCAAAACAGTTCCTATAAGCAGTGTGTGACTCGGAGGCAAAAAAAACCTGATCGGGACATCCCCAATTAACATACCTTGAAAAATTGCGACTGACCAATCAGAATCGAGTATTCCAGACAGCCGTGTAATAACCAATGTTGACAAGAACACCTTTTGGAGTTCAATTACTGAATATAAAATTAATAAATGCTGTACAAGTGCATTAATTAACATTAATTAAAGGGGGCTTGTTATGCCTCTTTTTACAAAATAAAATAAGTCTCTGATGTACCTAGAGTGTGTGTGTGTGTGTGAAGTTTCAGCTTATAATATTACGCAAAAAGTGTTTTCAAACTTTCTGAAACTGACCCCTTTAGGCTTTGATCCTAATTGTGCTGTTTTGGTGACTGTCGCTTTAAATTCAAATGAGATTGTGCTCTTTTCAAAAGAGGGCGGAGCTACAGATGTCTATGTGTCAGCATAGTGGCAGATTCAAAAACAAGATTATAACATCCTATGCTAATGAGGGAGAGACGGTCACTAGTGGGCGGGGCTTTCCCACTCTAATGACACGTACAAAGGGAGAATGTCAATCAAAGTGTTTCTGTGTGATTATAAACTAATAAAATAATACGTTTTACCATTAGAAGCTGGTTATGTTCACACACTGTTGCCACGTATATGTGTTTAAAGTGATTTTTTTCATAATAGGTCCCCTTTAATGCAACCTTATTCTAAAGTATGACCGCTTATTCTCTTTTTTTGGGGAGGATTGCATGCATCATTGATCTGGTCTCCTTTGGCCTGAACTCACCTCTCCTGTCCGATGTGTTTCTGTCAGGCAGGACAAGTCTTTATGAAGAGCTCCTACTGGGGCAAAAGCATCAGCTCCACAGGCCCTTCACAGTAAATAAACTTATATGTTTACACAGGATGGCGCGCCACAGAGGAGCCAGTGGGGCGTGTTACCGCGTGCGCTCATGGATCCCCGGGGGTGAAGGTGTCACTGAAACAGACAGGGAAAGACAGCCTGTAAGAGGACCCCAGCTGTAACTTTCTGAAACATCGTTCAAATCAAACACAAGCTGGACGGAGGGCTCTCTGCTTTCCTTTTTACGAGCGTCTGTGATCACACTCCGGCCTCCTGCTGGAAATCACAGATAAACCTTTGAACTCTTGTTTAGGATTATACACTGTTCATGAATTTATACAGAAAGGATTTATCTTTGAAGCAGACTTGTAGACAGCTTTTATTCTTATCTACCAGAAATACTTAATCAATTATTGTTTTATTGCGAGTTCACTTCTGAATTCTGGTACTTGGCTTTCATTAAAAATCATTTCAATCACACTTTTTTTGTTGAAGAAGATTCAACTTTTACAAATCCATACCTGTCAACCCTCCTGTTTTTCCTGGGATTCTCCCATATTTTACAGTTCTATGCCTCTATCAACTCGTGAAGGTATTTTCTCATATCTCTTCTGTACTTTCAATCAAAGGGTGGCAATAAACATTAAAGAGCCTATCCTCCCTATACGTAACCCATAATGGCGAACCACCAGGGGACTCCTATTGCTCTTAAATGTAAATCTGTTCTGTGCTTTTATTTTATTTAGGCATGAAAACACTTTGAAATTAATATAAAAATGGCAGCACTTTCACCCCTCCTGTGCAGTCCTCAAAACAGTTCATGTAAGAGGTGCGTGACTGTCAGACGCGCTCCATATTGATAAATAGACATTGTTTCCCAAACGGATCCTGTACGCGCGATTTAAAGCGGAGCAAAAGTAAAGAATCAATGTTATTTACTGCTTGATTGAAGTTACCTCACAGAAGTGCTCTGTTTGTTAGCAGAGTTGTTGAATGTTAAATAAGGTGAATTAAATAAACAATAAGGAACATCCGGGATCTGTTTCTTCGCTCTTCTTTATTTATGTATTATAAACGGATCATTATTATCAGGTTTTGATTACAGTACAAACTCAAAATCAAATGACTCATAGGCAAAAAAACCCCCAAAAAACATCCCCAATTAACATACCTTGAAATATTGTGACTAACCAATCAGAATCGAGTATTTCAGACAGTCGTGTAATAACTAATGTTGACAAGAACACCTTTTGGATTTCAATTGCTGAATATATGATTAATAAATGCTGTGCAAGTGCATTAATTAACATTAAATAAAAGAGACCTGTTATGCCCCTTTTTACAAGACTTACCTCATATACCTAGAGAGAGAGAGAGAGAGAGAGAGAGAGAGAGTGTGTGTGTGTGTGTGTGTGTGTGTGTGTGTGTGTGTGTGAAGTTTCAGCTCATAATATCACACTACAAAATGTTTTCAAACTTTCTGAAACTGACCCTTTTAGGCTTTGATCCTAATTGTGCTGTTTTGGTGACTGTCGCTTTAAATTCAAATGAGATTGTGCTCTTTTCAAAAGAGGGTGGAGCTATAGATGGCTATGTGTCAGCATAGTGGCAGTTTCAAAAACAAGATTATAACATCCTATGCTAATGTAAGAGAGACGGTCACTAGTGGGCGGGGCTTTCCCCCTCTGAAGACACATACAAAGGGAGAATGTCAATCAAAGTGTTTCTACATTATAAATCACAAATTTTTAAAAAGTGTTTATAAATTTTTAAAACATTCTGATTTTAAATCACCTTCGCCCCTCTTATGCAGTCCTCAGATTCAGTCGATCTTTCTTTTAAACACAACAAATGTGGTCTTAAATAAGCATAAACAGTTTGGAAAGTAATGCTTTCATTATAGATTTTTAAAGTGACACCTCTGTTATTTAATGTATTCAAATGAAAATCTAAATGAGATTCATTCGCTATTATATCCTTCGTAAATAATAATAATAACAATAATAAAACATATTACTGATCGTTTCAACTGTTTATTTACAATAAAACAGCTCCATATTTAGTAATTTGGGAAATTATTTTTTGGTGCGGGGGTTTTTAAATCCCAATGTTGACAGGTATGCAAATGTAATGTACATAATGATGTACATAATTTTTTCTCTGATGTTGTCTATTTTATTAATAACTAAATATCATGTTCGCTCTTGTAAATTTTAAAAATGTAATCTTTTTCTTTCTGAGATATAGACCTTTTTTTTCTGTTGCTGCATGGAGGGTGCCATAGTGACCAGCTCCTTCTGGTAGGCTGCTTAGAACATGCGTTAAGAATTGTCTTCAGCCAGAGCAGTGTTTCTCAACTGGGTGTCAATACTGTTTTCAGTGGCTTACGGAGTGTTTTTGTGATGCAAAACTTTAATTTTGAAGGAAAGATGTGTGTTAAAGCAGTTATAGTTCTGTCAGATGCAGTTCAAGTGCGAGAGAATTTTTTTTTTAGCGGATGTGCTGGACAGTCGGGATGCTGCACACTTAGCCATGATGAAGAGACCTGACCTGAGCCTTACCTTCACCAAACTACACCATGCCCACCAAAAAGGTACCCTTTTGGCAATGGAAATGCAAGCTTGATAAAAGTGACTTGTACCGTACCGTACCACATTGTACCTCTCAGTGGAAGAGTTGGAAAACAACTTTTGGTATTTTTTTTTAATGAAGCCTCGTCATCACTAAAGTCAACATTTTCTCTTTCTTTTAAATATATAACCAACCCAATGCGGAGTACATTATAACATCTGACAGGTCGGGAACCCCTACGCTATGTTTCAGCATATGATCTGATGGCAGACACTGGGTCCAGCAGTAGAGTATGGTGAAGATGAGAAACAGGTCAGGTCTCTGCATCATGGCTAAGTGTGCAGTATCCCGACTGTCCAGCACATCAGCTAGGAAAACATTTTTCTCTCGCACTTGCACAGATATATAACAGCTTTAACACACATCTTTCTCTCAAAATTACAGTTTTGCATCACAAAAACACTCTGTAAGCCACTGAAAACAGTATTGACACCCAGTTGAGAAACACTGCTCTGGCTGAAGACATTTCTTAATGGAAGCAGCCTACCGGAAGGCACTGGTCACTATAGCACCCTCCATGCAGCAACGGAAAAAAAAGGTCTATATCTCAGAAGGAAAACAATTACATTTTTACAATTTTGACATGATTTTTACGTTATTAATATCAGCTCAAAAAGTTTGTTATTTCAAATATAGAGAGATCACGAGCTCCCTGGACATAGTGAAATCGCTCGCACTTTTAGGCAGGCTCATAAAACAACAACAGGACACCAGGACAGGGTTATCAAGATGACGACAAGGTTTGTTTGAGCTCAGGTCGACCATGGCTTGTTATTATATTACGGTGTAATGTCTCGGCTGTGTTTTTAAAATGGCTCTTCCTTTGTTTTCATTCTCCTGCTTCTGCGAGACGAGTGATCCTTCTCTGTAAACCAATAGCATTCAACTGCATGTCTAGCTCCGCCTTATAGTACCCTTTGGGCCTGTTGGTACCCTTTGCAAAGGGTGACCAAAAAGTGGTATGGTACGGTTCGCTTTTAGGTACCCTTTGACAGTGGAAACGGCCATAAAAGCGTACCGTACCGTACCACTCAGTGGAAACAGGCCATTATCAGTTCAAAGACATTAAAAGCAAGCAAAAGAGATTAAAACTATTGTTTCAAAGCTGTCCTAATGTGACTGTTTATACGCATCAGCTGCCGACCGGAAGTTCGAAGCATCCTCCTTGCGCATACATGAAAAGCATAATGGGTGATTTTGAGTTCTAAGAAAAATGTCTATAGGGAAAGTTTATGTACGCTTCAAATATGTCAAATAACTAAAGCTCTTCGATTTCAATGTTCAAAATATATATTATATGATGGGTAACGGGTGGTATGGTGGCTCAGTAGTTAGCACTGTCGCCTCACAGCAAGGTTCACTGGTTTGAGTCCCAACTGGGTTGATTTCTGTGTGGAGTTTGCATGTTCTTCCTGTGTTGGCATGGGTTTCCTCCGGGTGCTCCGGTTTCCCACAGTCTAAACGCATGCGCTATAGGAGAATTAGAGAAAGTAAATTGAAAGTGAATGAGTGTGTATGGGTGTTTTCCAGTACTGGGTTGCAGCTGGAAGGGCATCCGCTGTATGAAACATATGCTGGATAAGTTGCCGGTTCATTCCGATGAATAAAGGGACTAAGCTGAAGGAAAATGAATGAATGAATAATGGGTAACACTTTACAATAAGGTTGTAATCATTAATGTATTTACTAACATAAACAAATAACGAATAATACATTTATTACAGTGTTTAGTCATCTTTGTTAACGTTAGTTAATGGAAATAAAGTTGTTCATGATTAGTTCAGGTTAACTCATAACCAGTACTTTACTAATGATAACATGCATGAACTTGGATCTTAATTAAAGCATTAGTAAATGTTGAACTATGATTAATAAATGCTGTACATGTCTTGGTTATTATTAGCTCATATTCACAAGCAAATTAATTAATGAAACCTTATTGTGAAGTTTGACCAGATAATGTTTTTTTTTTTTATTAATGTATCTTTAGTATAGATCCTTCATCCTTGTTGTTTTGTTTGAGGAACTTGTAGTTTTATTTAGTGGATTCAATTTATTTGTACAAATTATTACAAAAAAAAAATTATATTCCCCATTTTATTATTATTATTATTGAGAGTTATACATTAAACAGTATACAAGGGAATTAACAACACAAATGAAATACATTGAACTCAAGCATATTAATCATGTACAATAAGGTTTTTTTTCTCTCAGTAGTTGAGTTGTCTTAAGAGGAGAGACCTGATTCACCCAGACCCACAGCTCTGTGGATCCCGCACTTCCCCTGCTTTATTTAACCCCTGACCCCTGCGAGCCGTACGAGTCCTGCTCTTCTGAGGCCAGACACGAGCAACAGGAAATATAGGGTTACAAATTAAATATGCGCATGTCATAAGTCATAAATCCACAGGCTGTGCACTACTGAAACGGCATGTGGCACACAGTGTCGACTAATAAACTTTTAAAGGAACACTCCTTATTTTTTGGAAAAGGCTCATTTTACAGCTCCCCTAGAGTTAAACAGTCGAGTTTTACCATTTTTTGGAATCTATTTAGTCGATCTCCTGGTCTGGCAAGAGCACTTTTAGCTTAGCTTAGCACAGATCATTGAATCAGATTAGACCATTAGCATAAACCAAAGTTTAGATAATTTCCTTATTTAAAGCTTGACTCCTCTGTCGATACACTGTGTATAGACCACCAATGGAAAATTAAAAGTTGCTATTTTCTAGGCTGATATGGCTAGGAACTATATTTTGTTGCCGTACCATGACTGCAGCAGACACAATGGGCCCTATCATACACCCGGTGCAATAAAGCGCAAGCTGTGTTTGGTGCAATTTATTGCTATTTTCAGACCAGCACAACAGTAATTATCATGTTTTGTGAAACTGTTTAAATAGCAAATCCATTTGCACCACTTTGTGTACTCGTGCACTGCAAAAAATGCTTTTCTTACTTAGATTTTTTGTCTTGTTTCTAGTTCAAATATCCAAAAATTCTTAAATCAAGAATACTTTTTTAGATAAGCAAAAACATGTTGTCTTGTTTTCAGAAATAATATGCCAATATTGTGAGTTTTTCCTTAAAACAAGCAAAAATAATCTGCCAATGCAGTAAACAAAATAATCTCATGTCAAAAGGAAAAACACGATTATTTTGCTTACCAAATTGGCAGATTATTTTGCTTGTTTTGAGGAAAAACTCACTTAATATTGGCATATTATTTCTGAAAACAAGACATTATGTTTTGCTTGCCGATAATAAGTTTCTTGATATAAGAATTTTTTGATATTTAGACTAAAGACAAGACAAAAAATCTAAGTAAGAAAAGCATTTTTTTTGCTGTGTGGGTGTGTTGGTCTGAAAAGGAGGTGTGTTAATGTGCATTGTTGGTGCGTTGCTATTTTGAGAAACTGAAATAGGCCGCACCATTGACCAACTAAAAGCTGCTCTAAAGTCCAGTGCAGAGCGAGTTAGTTATGCGCCCATGCAGGTCCAAACACTTGCACATTGCTTAATACACACCGGATGTACAGCAATACACAAATATATTTACATATGAAAGCAATTAAAAGACTAACATGTTACAAAAATTTGCTTTGTCCTCCTGTCGGGTTTTGGAGATGTCTGTATCACCATATGTGGCATAAGAACAGGACGTGTGTTTGGATATAACTCAGTTTTTTTGACCACACTTTATTATTATTGTTCATTTATTCGTTTGCTGGAAATTACAACTGAAATTAGAAATAGTTTTGAAACAAATCTTTGCTCAACAAACAAAATTAAATATGTAGGCTAATGGATGTCTTCAGTGGAGTGTGTGCAACACCGTTTCCATGAAAGTAAAGAAGTAAAGAGTAAAAGTAAAGTAAAGAGAAAGGCCGAATGGAGAAGGCTCGTTCTTTATCCTCGTGCTGCAGATGCTCTTTTTAACTGTTTTCTCGCTAGTGAAGCGTTCAGTTTTTACACATAAAGTCTGCCATGTAAAAAAAATGTGCCATGGTGCGACGCAACTGTCCTTAAAAAGGAATGTGAGATGAGACTCTGATTGGTTTAATGCATGTTATGCTTAAAACTCACCCATATAACTAATTAAGAGAATAAGCACAACCCTGTTAGACCATGCGCTATGGCCCAGAGCGTATTTTTCCATCCTTAAATTAGCAAAAGTGGATTCAGACATGCCCTTAATGCTTTTGCACCATGCGCTTTTGATTTGCGCCTAGATCATTCAAATAGAGCCCAATGGCTGAATCCGAAGTCCCCTACTTGAGTATACACTACATTTGATTTGGAATTTCCTACACGACTTTTCAGTGGTGGATTTAGCCATTGACAATGAGGCATCTTGCCAGAGATGGCATGGAGATACCCCTCCCTCCTCTTTTTTTGTCTGCAATAACTACACCCCCCCCCCGATCTTCACTTTCGATCGTGCCACCACCAACGCCCCCCACTTTTCATTTTCATCCACAAAAGGGTGTCGCGAACACCATGAGTGCCAGTTAAGCTTGCGCTGTTACTGCGACTGATAGAAAAGTACATTCTATGTAGTATGAATGTGAGTAGTACAAATGGAGCTTAGACGTACCATATCCGCCGTTTGTCATTATCACGTGATCTACCCACATCAGTTGCTTCGCTTTACTTCCACTCATGAATTCTCTTGCGTGGCATCATGGGATAGTGTAGCATCCATCGGATGCGCACTTCAGAATCTCACTGGAAGTAATAGGTCATCCGGGTACTTCTCTCATACTGTTTTTCAAATACTATGAAATCAGACATACCACTCGGCTCACATACTGTGTTTAATGTAGGGAGGTATGCAATTTCAAACCAAGACAATGATACACTCAAAAAATATTTTTTTTGCTCGCTCAAACTACTTATTTAAAATGAGCTGAAACACAATTCTTGAGATTTCATTGGGACAACTTAATTTTTTATGTTCAATCCACATAAATTTGTTAAAAGTGTTAAGATAACTTAATCAATTTGTGTTGAGACAATATGAATGAATTGTGTGGAACCCTGCATTTTTTACAGTGTATTATGCAATGCCTAAAAAAAGTTCCTAATTAGGTAACTAGGTAACATCGCTGTGCAATACATACCTGTCAAAATTGGTATGTTAAAATAAGGGAAATGCGCACCATAATAAGGGATTCTCCCAACGCCACCCCACCCCCCTTAAAAAAAATCCCCAAATTACTAAATATGTTAATTTGGAGCTGTTTCAGTGTAAATAAACAGTTAAACTGTCAGTAATATGTTTTATTATTATTATTTAGAAAAGAAAAAATAAATAGTATACATTAGCAGTAAATACATTAGCAAACAGTTCAGCTTATTAACATGAAAAGCTATTATAATGAAATAAAATCAAGCTATCAAATCTGATTAAAGAGCAATGAATTAATCTTAATTATTATTATTATCTCTTAATTATTTAGATTTTTTCGTTTGATTACATTAAAAATCAGGTGTCACTTTAAAAATGCAACCATCTAACGTTATAAAGAAAGCATTTGATTGCTTTCCTAACTATTGCGACTTCCTGATTCCTCCTTAATCGTTAGAGAGGCAGTGAGGGTCCTTTGACTTTTGTGATGCGCTGGTGGCTGAGAAAGACACACAGAGCCCAAGATATTAATAGCAAAACTTTATACTAACTTGTAACATGACAAAACAGCAATCTGTGGGTTGAATACCTGTTGCGTATGGCTGATTATTGCGTCGTGGCGTGTAGTGATATTGTAGTGAGTTGCGTTTGTCGTTGCGGCGTTGCGTGTGCCGTTGCGGTCAATAAAAAATGCGGCTACCCCACTCTCGTTCTCTCTTCCTTCTGCACCTGTGTGATTGTGCACGCGCTTTATGTGCTAGCAGGTGCCAGGTATGCCCACGTGACCAAAACATAATACTTCATTGTAAAACCTAAACTAATCGGTATACAAATAAACATTATTAAATTGAAAGCTATATGGCTCCTATACTAACTTTTTATACTCAGTAGGACAAAATTTGTTGTGTTTGAAAAAAAAAAACACCAAGATCGACATCTTTAGATGTTATTATTATTATTAATTATGTGCATATTTCTGTTTAAACACACCTAAAACCCAGACTTTCGCTCAGTTTCAAATCGCATGTATAGAATCTGTTTGGGAAACAGCCTCTATCTATCACTATGGAGCGCGTCAGCTGACAGTCATGCACAGCTATATAACTGTTTTGAGTATTGCATATGAAGGGGAGATGGCACCTGTAATAAAAGGTAAGGGAATCCCACCGTTTTTATTTTTATTTTAAAGTGTTTTCATGCCTAAACAAAGCGAAAGCACAGAACAAACTTACATTTAAGAGCAAAGGGCGGCCCCTGGTGGTTTGGCAGTATGGGTTGAGAATAGGGAGGCTCTGCTCTTATGTTTATTGCCACCCTTCAGAGAAAGACTGGAAATATTGGAGAAATATGGGAAAATGCCTTTATGGGATGATATCAGGATAGAACTGTAAAATATGGCAGAATCCCGGGAAAAACGGGAGGGTTGACAGGTATGGTAATATCATTGTGCCTGCTGCAGCCGTTAATTGGCAACAAAGACCAAGATCCTAATGAGCTAATGTGATTCAGTGATCTATGCTAAGCTAAGCTAAACTTGATTCCGCCAGACCTGGATATCAGCTGAATGGTTTGAAATATGGTAAAACTTGACTGTTGTAAAATGAGCCTATTTCCAAAAAAGTAGTGTTCCTTTAATTGACTTTTGGCTGACAAAGGGGGATGGAAACCAAAGTGGAGGAGGGATGGAGAACAGACAGCCAGTTGTGAATCTTTGTAATACAACTATTAGTCTCTTTCAGGCGGGATGCCGTCGTGCATCCGAAAAGCACCGGGAGGCGTTATGACAAATGATTTTTCCCTTTGATTCCCTCTCAAGCTTGTTATTAAACTGCGGTAAGTTATTGTTTCACTGACAAAAATCTACAAGCCTCTCCTGAGATCCATTTTGAAGTGTTTGAACAAATAATTACCAGATGTTTCTTGGTGAGCAGGCGGTTTTGATGAAAACACTTCATCAGTGTCCCTCATGTTTCTGAATTTGGCGTTTTAATGTGGTTTTTGCTTCTCGGTGAGCATCAGCTGACGAGCCGCTCAGCTGATCTGGGTCTACGTCCATCACTCACCGCAGACAGAACGTAAATAAAGCTCTCAGTCTGGACATGAAAAGTGTCACACCGTTGTTCCTAGAAAGGATACATGATAATGTCTAGATGAGATACAGCTGCGGATAATCACATCAATATAGCTTAATTTTTGTAACACTGTACAACACTGTAAATAATATTTTTACATCACTGTGAGGGTTGTGGTTGGGGTAAACATTAATAAAATACAATGTAATGTGCAATTTAATAAATAGTATCATTCTAGTTACCCTGCTGAAAAAAACTGCTAAAACCAGCCTAAGCTGGTTGGCTGATTTTAGCTGGTCGACCAGCCTGGTTTTAGAGGGGTTTGGGCCATTTCCAGCCTTGTCTTAGCTGGTTAGGCTGGAAAATGACCAGCTTAAACCAGCTTCACCAGCATGGTTTAAGCTGGACATAGCTGGTTTTGGCTGGTCAAGCTGGTTTTAGCTGGTCAACTGCCGGCCTGACCAACTAAGACTAGCCTGGAAATGGCCAAAACCTCCTAAAACCAGGCTGGTTTACCAGCTAAAACCAGCCAACCATGTTAGGCTGATTAAAGCTGGATTTTTCAGCAGGGTTTAGCCTAATTCCGGTTTATAAAGGGAATAAACCTATGATGAAAATCATCTTTTGTAAGCTGTTTGGACAGGACTGTGTGTAGGTGTGTCCACAATCATATCGGAGTGATAAAAACACAATAAGTCTCCTTTTTTATTTCCCAATGTTAAAATAGGATCCAAATCCCTCCCATTTTGAGTCTCACCAAATGCCAAAAGTCAATTAAAACTTGACTGTTGTAAAATGAGCCTATTTCCAAAAAAGTAGTGTTCCTTTAATTGACTTTTGGCATTTGGTGAGACTCAAATTACCCTGCTGAAAAAATGTGATGTAGGAGTGCGGTTTCCCCGCCCACCGAATTGATTGGCAGCCACGTATTAACACGTCTCAGTAGTAACGTGTATAAACATTTCAACAAGACAGGACATGCGCAAAGCAACCGGGATTAAAAGATCTGTTCAGCTCTCTGTGATCATCAATCATCATCATATGTAAAGTTTAAAACTTTTTTTAAAACAGTGCATGTCTAAAATGAGTTACAGTGATGTTACCGACTTAACCTTATCACCACAGCCGCATGTCAGTATAATTATAAAAGAAGACGCTTCAATCCCGCTTTGTGGACATTAAATCAGGTTTATTTTGTATATTAACATAATGGACATCCATACAGCAGTAGATATTAATGTGTCCTGTCACATTTGCTGTGCAAAAACTGTGCAAAGATAAATGCATGCGCTGTGTGTGTGTGTGTGTGTGTGTGTGTGTGTGTGTGTGTGTGTGAACTTTGTAACAACATTGTGTGTGACTTGAATTAACTCCACAACAAATACATCAAATAATCATTGGGGAAGTTCTTACTGTAGTATTTCTCACAAACGTTACTTGAGATCTGCTTCCTTCATGTCTGTCCCTGTGCTGTTTATCTGATGCAGCTGAGGCGGAAATTGAGGCACTCCCTGACAGGCACATGGGAACGGTGGGCGGGGAAAATTAGCATTAAAGGCACAAGCAACAAAAACAGCTACAGTGTGTTCAAAGCAGGAAACCCCAATATTCTGAAAGGTCTAATAAATACTGTAATCTCATGGGTGTTTTGAGCTGAAACTCTAGACACATTTGGAGGCACAAAAGACTTATCTTAAATCTTGAAAAAGAGGTAAAATAGGTGCAGTTTAAGTTAGAGGGTTGGAATAGACGTTAATAAAATGCAATTGATCGATAATTTAATAAATAATATAAATAATTATTGCTGATTGGCCTATTTTAGCTTTTCAACCAGACAGGTTTTACAGGGGTTTTAGCCATTTCCAGACTGGTTTTAGACATTTTCAGCCTGGTCTTAGGCTGGGACATACCTGCCAACACTCCTTGTTTCTCCCGTATTTCAGACCCACCCCCCGGTTTGTCATTTCTCTCGGAAAACTCCCAGAATTGCAACCCCCCTTCCACCTGTCCTCAGGTGTTTGCTACAATCTGTAACACCACCAATGTGCACCCCTTCTGGTCCATCCGCTTACCCCCCCCTTCCAACTTTTTGGTATTCCCATCCCTTGTAAAGTCTTTGAATGGTACTAGACACAGATACACTTTACAAGGGAGCTGTTAATCCTCCTCCTCGACCCCCCGGATCTGGGATTTTCAGAGACAAATGTTGGCAGGTATGGTATGTCCAGCTTAAACCAAACTTAAACCTGAATTTGTCAGACAGGGAAAGCAGTGGTATGGGGCGGCAGTGGTATGGGAAGGGGCTGGGATTAGTGGGGTTGGCTGATAGGAGTTAGATGGGCTTTCTTGATGTGGGAGCGGTCAGATCAAATGTAGATTTTGAAAGCTTCTGAAGACCAACGTCCCAGTGTTTAATCCTGTTGTTGGCATAGGCCTTTTTGGGCTGCAGTAGTGGCCCAAAATCCTAAAAGAATGAGCTGAAAAGTTTTCGGCTAGAGTACCAGAGTGGAGCAGAGTGATTTTAGGGCATACTCACACTATGTGCAGTTGCCTTGAACCGTGCCAAAGCGTGATTGTCCCACCTCCCCTCTACCCCGACGACCTGCACTCATACTGCATTTTGCCTTTAAAGCTAAAACACGCTTACGTCATCAATTAGGCGACTGTTCAGTTTAACAGAAACGCTGTCGCTCAAAACAGTGAAGATTGCTTTAGTTATATCGTTTTAGTCATTTAGGATGCAGTGACACACAGGTAAATATTTTACTGAAGAGATCCACAACCTTTGAAGCTCATAAATGTTTATAAAGTCCTTGTGCTGCAGGTTAGTGATGTGCGATACCACTGGTTTCCAATCCGATACCAAGTAAAATGAAGGCGGGTATCGGCAATATCAATCCGATACCGATACTTTGCCCAAAAATTACTTTTTGGGAAATTAAAGTAACAAGTAGTGTACTTAAAAGTGTCACTTAATACTGAATGCGAGACATATTACAAGCTATTCTAGTTTATTGATGAGGAATTATCATACAAGAAAAAGAGCCAACCTACATATTCATTGTCACAAAAACCCAAGCCCCCAAAATACAGCCCCATTGCCACATTTTCTCCCTCTGTACCTGGGTAGTGCCTGCCTGCTGCACCTAAGGACTCTGAAAGCAATGACTCGCCCTAGCAGCACCTGTGCCTCTCCTTTCCTCCTCTTCTGATCGCCTAGTCATGATGTTTTCATATTCTGTCTTGTGATTTATAAGTATGTTTGATTAGGTTTGTGGTATTACCACAGTACCACGCTGTTTTGTTACACATGTCACAAACTGCATAGTTTGGGTTTATGGAAGTGAAGTAGCTCCACACATAACTTCGCTTGCGGTCACCTGTATTCAATGACAGCGTGACTGAACAACATGTGCCAGTGGACTGAGTGGCTAGTTAGCGTGCTCTGCAGTTGTACAGTGCCATATTACGCACATGACTTGGCAGGCGGAAGAACAAGTAGTTCCGACTAAGTTGGCATTATTCAGATAAACTAGGTTAACTGTGGTGATTTTCTGCTGTATTTCTATTTCCAATAAACTACATATTTGCTCCAAATTACTGAAATATCAATATTTTGATAAGATAATCGATTCTTAAACATACCAAGCTGGTATTGGAGACATCAATATTTTAGTATCGATCCGCACATCACTACTGCAGGTATTAGGAAGTTTTATTAGGAAGGCTTTGTATCTTTAATAAAGTATGAAAGTTTGTGTTTATTGAACAGTAAGAATGATTAAGAAATCCATATGAAACAGTTCCATAAAAGTCACGTCTTGTCTTCAGTTTCGAGCTCAGGTGCACTTTGCACTCACACTACAAGCGTACCTCACCAAAGCCCAACCGAACCGCACTCTGGCACTCTCCTTCCAACCGGGCCAGGGCCGGCCAACTGGTAGCGTAGTGTGAGTGCACCCTTAAAGGGCCACAAACCCCCCCTGTATCAGCAGGGCGTTTTCACACCTCTAAATTGGAAAAAGTCAGGAAAGTGGGTGTGTCCAGCTCTGTTTAGGTGGGAGTGTCGGAGGAGTGAAAGAGGGAAGGATTTGCAACAATGGGAATTTCCGTTTGGACATGCACTGATTTTCAACAGAGGCAAAACAAACACAGACGCAGGGGAGAAAGACAGTGACTGTGTTTACATGGACATCAGTAATACACACACACAATCTGTAACACCACCGATTTAATTAATAATTAATTATTAATTCTAATAATCAAATTATTTGCTAAATGATTAATTTGTCGACTTTAGCTGCAGTTTGGCACTTTCACTTTTTATTCAGGAACATTTCCCGCATGTCCCCCTGTGAAATGACATATCGTATGCAAGGAACTGTTTTAATGGAGTATTTAAAACCGCACGGCGAATGAGAGTAAAAAAATCCTCTGCATTTCTCAGTAACTTAGATGCACTCGGTAGATAGCTTCAGAAAGCCGTGTGTGTATAGACTATCCTGTCACAAAATGCAGCAAAAATCCTACCCGAGAGTAATAGTTTGATTGCGGTGTTTACATGTTTACATTGAGAGAGCAGCATTTACAGCGGATCTTTCAGTTTATAATATTGTAGTGATATTAATGTACTGTAAACTCAGTAACTAAATCATTTTGACTATGGTATGTCTTTAAACACTGAAAGAGCACTGCTGACGATACGAACTAACTTTGCCATCTGAATAAACAAACAAAGAGCACTGATCGCTTACCAAATCTGTAGAGACAGGACAATCAACACCAGCTAGAACTGTGTCTTTTTTTAAAAGGAGACAAGCGGCAAATCCAGATTTCACCTCTCAGGAAGAAAATGTTCCTTATAAACGCATTTCTGTCGCCTTACTGTAGTCCACACGTGAGTCCATGAGTCACTGACGACCTGTGTCTTCAAATTCTCGTTCTTTCACTTGTTTTGGCAACACAACGTAGCGTCTCTCTGTAGTCTGAACACTGTAACAGGTCAAACAGTCTCCGAAGCTATTATGCATATTAATGAAGTTGCACTGCATATACAATAGAGCGCGCTGATTGGTTTGAACCAAGTCTTTCTCATTAATTACTGCTGCACACTCAGAGACGTCACAAGGTACAGACAGCCACTCTCCATGCTGGAATACATGCAAGGATTAAATCGCCGTGACGTAGCTTCAAAAATTTGTTTCAAACGAATTTGCTCAAAATAACGCAAAAACAACCAATTTTCACATTTTAGTGCAATATATATGTCCTGATAGTGTTTATAGCAGCGTGGGACACATATATGACTGTCAACAGTTTCAAAAATGTGTTTGGGTGTTTCGTGACCCTTTAAGGCGGATTTTTACTTCTGCGACAAGTGCACACATATGCTCCGGCGCAGCCTACGTGTGGATGCAAAGCCCTCGCCATGGCCGTCGGCGACACTGATGAGCACCTCTCAAAAAAATTTAACTACACGTCGTAACGACAGATAGCGCAAGCTCTGTGATTGGTCGGCCTAGTAGCGCTGACAAGTGTGTGCAGGACAGAGAGCCTCGCGAGCCCGATGACGCATGGTTTACAAGTGTGGAGTCCTGTGAAGGGGCTGCAGATGGAGACTGTTGTTTTGTGTTTACCTTTTGACTAAAGTTGTTGCTTGTTCGCCGGTTCCCACCTCTAAATGAGCCCGTTTGAGCTACTCGTACATTAAGGTAGCGTTCAGAAAAAACTAAACACCAGTGAAGAAACTCGACACAGAGGAACATAAACACCTACTGCCAGCTAGTGTTTGAGAAGAGTTATTGCAGAGCAAAAGAAACAGCGCGCGGAAGTATAAATGCACAGCTACACGCAAGGCATCCACCGTGGGTTACGCCGATCACTCGACACAGAAGTATAAACCAGGCTTAAGTCTTGCACTTATTGAAAAATAATATGATTAGTTTTGTCGATGATCCTCACATGCTTCTCTGGAAATGAGTTTATAAAACGTCACTAAATCTGCTGTCTGAAAGAGGAAGAATGCTGATTGAGTAACGGTCAGCTCTTGTGTTTGTGTCCGGCAGAAAGAGCCGAGCTGTGTTTCTCTGCAGGTTAGTGGAGCTCCAGCTGTGCTGCTCAGACTGTGAACACAAACACAAGAGCAGCTCCTGAAGACACCGGCCGCCATTATGGATCGCGGCAGGCACTTCCACTGTCCCAGCATGCAGCAGACGCTACACACACATACACATGCACACACACACACACACACACACACACACACACACACACACACACAC
>CAIGQZ010032119.1:1368104-1380984 GCA_903798205.1 Danio tinwini | reverse complement strand
TTTTTGCACTGTTGTTGTATTTGCACTATCTGTATTTTCCACTGTCTGGAGCCAGCACCTAAGCTTTTCACTCATCATAGCACACGTGCTGCTGATGATGTGACAATAAAAGTGATTTGATTTGATTTGATTGCGAATAATGTATCCAGAAGTACGTATGGCTACATTTATCTTTAAAACAAACTCTACAGGGAGGTAAGACGCCATTCATTTTCGCACTTACCAGTTGACCGCTTACCTGCGTATGGATTGCTTTTCCACTGTTACCAGTCTGACCAGTGCCTCGCCATGTGCGTTGGTGGACTTGAGATGCAAGTGTGGAGTTGACCGTGACGACGGGGTTCGAGTCTGGCGAAGAACAGTTCCAGAAAGCAGTTAAGACAAAAACAAATCCCAAAAAATTCAATAAACAAGTAAATAAAATCTGAAAATGTGGTAAAAGTCAGGCTGCCACGAGGGCTTTTCTTTTACTGGATTGCTTTTTAATACACTGTTGGGTTTAGGGGAGGAGGAGGGTGGGTCAGTCGATTGGTCAGTCAGTGGATTTATGCGAGAACAGCAGGCGTGAATGGCACTCGCGAGAGAAATTTCAGATCTGAAAAAGTGTACACAGCGCCCTCTGGAGGATTCACAAAAACTGCAAAAAAAGTAGGTCCTGGGACATGTTTGAGGCTCTCCAGAAATGTATATAGGGGTACGTTTTCAGATCCATACAGGAGCAGACTGGCCATCTGGCACACCGGGCAGTTTCCTGCTGGGCCGACGTACATTTTGGGCCAGGCAGATCATCTTTTTATAATCTGATTGGCCTATAAAACACTTAGCAACCTGTCATTTTTTCAGCATAATTAATTGACCATGCTGTGATCTGTGACACTCTGAAAGTTTTTTTTCTTTTCAGACAGACCTGTCCATTTGACATAATCTGCAGCCCATTGGTTCTTTTCTTTATTGACATTGAGCTGACCCAATCACAAACTCCCATTTTGGGCTGTGTGAGCGTGCAACGTCGGTGTGTATTTGTCAAAATAGTTGGGAGTCCACAGTTTGCAAATCACATGCACACGTATGGAGAGCTGAAGCAATGTGCATCTAGTTACCTATCTGTTTATATAAATAGTTTTTATTCTTACTTTTTATCTGCACCAAGGCATGCGGCAACTTCCTCCTATGCTGTTTCCTTAAGCTGCAACTTTTTATTTTACAAATTATATAGATCCTAATAAATTGTATGCTACTAAAGCTCTATATGTGTCATTCATGTATTTAAGGTGTACTCGGTCAGAAGACAATCGCCTGTGATATCATATCATTTTGTTTTTGATGGTCAGCATGACGGTGGCCTATATAGTTACAATAATATTTATACAATATGGTTATAATGATATGTATACATTATAGAAGTAGTGTGCAACTTAAGCAAAACTAATACTATTTTTTACATTTAGTTTTGTAGTTTGAGCCCAAACAAATATTTGTTGCATTGTTTTATTGTTTAAGCTTTTCATGCTTTTCAAGCGACTGTCACCAAAATAGCACAATTAGAATTAAAGCCTAAAAGATGCAGTTTCAAACGCTTATGAAACATTATTTGTGTGGTATTTTGAGCAGAAACTTCACGCACACACACACACACACACACACACACACACACACACACACACACACTCTAGGGACATCAGAGACGTATTTTAAATCTTGTAAGAGGCAGAATAGGTCCCCTTTAAATCAACAGGCCAGAGGTCAAAGCACCACTCTTGCCACTTGGATTACAGAGGGCCGATGTTCCTGACCCGTCCGAGATGGACTCGCTCTTTCTCCATCACTCTTTCATTCGCCTTACATGTGCCAGTTGGCAAACCCAGGCCAGGAATCTGTCAATGTCGATTAAGCTGAAAGGGCAGGGTGGGGGATAAAGCTGTGGTGCTGGTCGAGGGCCTAACCATTCTTCCAAATAAGCCTGGGAAAAATTTAAGAGAGAGAGAGAGAAAGAGAAAGAGAGAATAGTAACAACATTACTAAACTAAATTAATACAAATTCATTCATTCATTAGTCCTTTAGTTAGGGGTTGCCACAGCATAATGAACCGCCAACATATCCAGCATATGTTTTACACAGCGGATGCCCTTCCAGCTGCAACCCAACACTGGGAAATAATACAAATTCAGTATAGACATAAAACTATTTAACACATGATTAAAAACAAATGATAAAAATCTTCCATAACAGAACATATTTTACCATCTAAACGCCAAACATCCTTAAACTACTCAACATTAGCCCCTTTTACACAGTGATGCCGGCAAATATCCAGAAAAGACCGTTCACACATCCATTCCAAAATACCGGTAAATTCTGACATTATTAACTAGAAATGGGCTCAAAGTAAAGTTTGTTTACCAACTAATTTTGAGAGGATCATGTGCTTATGATTGCTTGCAGCCGGCCTCGCATTATTCAATTTATGATTCACCAATCAGATGATTCCTAAGCCTCTATAAATACCCTAAGTTCCATATAACAGCCATCTTCATTTTGAAGTATCCCCCCTTCCACCCCTACTCCTCCTGCTTTCCTAGATGGGTGGCCCAGTGGTTAGCACTGTTGCCTCACAGCAAGAACGTCATTGGTTCTTACCAAGCCAGCCAACGTTTCTGTGTGGTTTACACGTTCTACCCGTGCTCACGTGGGTTTCCCCCTGGGTTCCCCAGTTTCCTCCCACATCCAAAAACATGCAACTTAAGTTAATTGACTAATCCAAATTGGCACCATAGACACGCTCCTAGTAAGTAATTATCTCTTAAGAGCAATCACTATCTGTTCATTATCTACTACAGCAGGGGAGTTCTCGAGATCTACCTGAGCTCAAACTCCCCTCTCGTCTTGCAAACGGGCCCTGAGCTCATAAGATCTTCGAGCCCAGGGCTCTCTCTCGGGACAGCATGCCAAACAAGCTTTATAATCAATCATCAGCTAAGTGTGAATTCTTAAAACGGCTGCGATTGTATTTGTAAACGTAATCGGGATCCGGCTTGATGGTTTTCCACATAACAAAATATCTCTGGCCCAGCTCTGGCCCACATAATAAGCTTTTGCTTGGCCCACATGCCGCAGTGAATTACGGTACATGACTGGACCAAGTCTAGCTTCCAGACAAGGGCCAAACATGGACCATATCCGGGCCAAGTCTCAGCCAAGAAGTTAATAACCCATAACTTTGCCTGAACTGGGCCAGCTATGTTGGTGTCAGGACTGCAGTGAAATTGAAAAAGCTATGAATCATTGCACTTTAGGTATGCTATGGGCGTGCTTGTTCTCGAAGCGACCTGAGTAGTAGAATTATTTTTCTTTATTAGAAAATAATAAACCATTTATTTTAAATTTGGGTCCAGACTTACATGGCCCACATGTCAATTTTTAACATCTGGCCCAAGTATTCTGTGCTACCTGAAAGACGGTGCCACCTCTGCCAAACCAGGGCCATGTTTGGCCCACATGCTGTATGCTAATGCCGGATGAGTGCCTGCTGTGCCAGATTTATGCCAAATCTGGACCACAATTTTTTGCTACCTGGATTCACTTTTACTTAAAGGTTTAGCATTCATGCTGCTCCTAGGGACATCCAAAGGCAGAAGCACTAACCGCAGCTAAATGTTTACACATTTGACAACATTACAAATTCTGTGGATGGATAAGTATTGTGAACAACTTCGATCAAATTATATAGAGGAACACTTTCGCATGGTGAGATGTTCATAATATGTGTGTGTGCAGAGCTTGAGAGTAAACAAACGGCAGTTTATTATAAGCATTTTATCGATAGTTTTTTACACATTTGGCATTAAGAAGGAACATAGAAACGTTATCGGACTAACATCTAGCAGCTAAATGTGTCTGGAAAAATATTCAAAGGCTTTTATTCTCATAAACTGCGTGGATGTGGATGTGTCTGAATGTTCTGATTGGGTAAAGTAGACGTCTTTCCGGCAATCTTCCTTCTGCGATCACACAGAGCAGCATTCCGGCAAATAACCGGTAATGTTATAACTTCTCTTTCCGAAAAATTGCCTGAACGAATTTACCGGTATTTTAAAAAAGGGCCTGTACACACATACAGACCTTTCTGGAAAATTGCCGGTAATTTTCCAGAAAGGTCTGTATGTATGTGTCACGATCACCAGCGATCTACTACCAGAGATCACTGGAAAACACACTCACATTCATATGAACTACAAATCGGCCATGTTCATGGACTTCATATTCAGTCATGCCATACACACACACCTGATGCAAGTCACCAGTGTTTGCGCAAACACAGCTAAAGCTGCTCACATACTGATTACATGGACCAGAAGTACTTAAGAACAAACACTGTTGCCGAGTCTTGTTTACTGTAAGTGACATTACAACGTGTTTCCTTTGTCTTGTTTTGCCGTGTTTTTAGCCTCGCCTTGTTTACCTAGTTATCCCTGTCTGCTGCCTACCTTCCGACCTCTCGCCTGTTATTGTGACTACGACTGGATTGCCCTCATACATCTGTTTGCTCCTGTATTGACCACTGCTTACCTGACCTTGCGATTAAACCTGCATGTGGATCCGCACCTCTGTTGTCAGTGTCACATCCCAGGTTACAGTATGAAAGGGGCTATTGTCCATTAATCTATAATAATAGAATTATGTGTTAGAATTATTATGAATTTAAACAAAAACAATAGAAAAAAATCAAGAAATTTTCCTCTTTCTTGTTACATAAATTATTTTAAATTGGACCAACAAATTTAACATTTGACAAAATTATTAATTTTTTTCCCCTTAAATTTTCACTCTAAAAAATAAAACAAACATCAGACAACATGTCTTCAAAAGAACCAGGGACCTTCTTGCTGTGAGGCGACAGTGCTAGCCTCTGTGCTGCCACTTTTAATACAAAATACTCTATTTCATTGACAATACATTCTCAGAATACATGACATTAATAAAGAGGAACAAAGAAAGAGAGAGAGAGTTTGTATATTGCGTTGTATATTGTATGTAGTATGTTTTATATTGGGCAGCACGGTGGCGAAGTGGGTAGCGCAGTCGCCTCACAGCCAAAAGGTCGCTGATTTGAGCCTCAGCTGGGTCAGTTGGCATTTCTGTGTGGAGTTTGCATGTTCTCCCTGTGTTGGCATGGGTTTCCTCTGGGTGTTCCGGTTTCCCCCACAGTCCAAAGACATGTGGTGTAGGGGAATTGAATGAAGCTAAATTGTGTATGTGTATGAATGGAAGTTAACATATGATAACATATATAAAACATATGCTGAATAAGTTGGCGGTTCATTTCGCTGTGGCGACCCCAGAATAATAAAGGGACTTTCGGGAGTCGAAAATGAATGAATGAATACAGAGATGTCACTGGGGATTGGCTGGAGTGACATAGGGCCTTTTTTTAAAAAGTGGTGAAATGGTCAGGGAGAGCTGAGAGGGAGTTGGACAGCATGTTGTTTGCGATTGTTTATGAAAATTATAATAGCGATACTTGTTGTGGATTTTTGTATTCCAGTGTTGTGTGTGGAAATTGTGGTTTTCTTGTTGCTGTTATCCCTCCAGTGCCCCCCCCCCCATATGTATATATGTTTTATATACATACATTGCTCAGCATAATTGAGTACACCCCTTGAAAAGACATTTCAAAGGGGGTTTAACAATTTTGATTGCAACTGTATATGACAAAATAGACAGGAATATACATATACATTTGAAGTCACAATTATTAGCCCCCCTTTGAATTTTGTTTTTTAAATATTTCCCAAATGATGTTTAACAGAGCAAGGAAATTTTCACAGTATGTCAGATAATATTTTTTTTGTCTGGAGAAAGTCTTATTTGTTTTATTTCGGCTAGAATAAAAGCAGTTTTAAATTTTTTAAACACCATTTTAAGGTCAAAATTAGCCCCTTTAAGCTATTTCTTTTTTCGATAGTCTACAAAACAAACCATCATTATACATTAACTTGCCTGATTACCCTAACCTGCCTAGTTAACCTAATTAACCTAGTTCAGCCTTTAAATGTCACTTTAATCTGTATAGAAGTGTCTTGAAAAATATCTAGTCAAATATTATTTACTGTCATCATGGCAAAGATCAAATAAATCAGTTATTAGAAATGAGTTAATAAAATGATTATGTTTAAAAAATGGGGAAAAAATAAAAGGGGGGCTAATAATTCAGAGGGGCTAATAATTCTGACTTCAACTATATATATTTTATCATATATTATTGTTGTTATTATTGTTATTATCACTACTTTTATTTATATTTATTTAAATTTGTTTCTCTCTGCTATGTACACTTTGGCAATATGTACTCAATATGTGTCGTGCCAATAAAGTGGATTGAATTAGAGTTTGTATATTTTAACAATACTTTTAATGCAAAATACCCTATTTCATTCATGACACAATCTTGTAATACATGACATTAAGAAAGAGAAAGTGAAAGACAGAGGTTTTTTTTTAAACAAGACTTTTAGGTATCACTTTATTTTGATGGTCCCTTTAAAACATTTTGTTGAATTACAGTTACATTGCATCTGCATGCCAACTAATTCTCATTAGATTATAAGTAGACTGTTAGGTTGGGGTAGGTGTTAGGGTTAGTGTAAGTTGACATGTACTTGCAAAGTTTCTTAACATAACATGTACTTGCAAAGTTTCTTATAGTTAAATGTCTGTTGAAGCAGATCAGCAGATATTAGGCAGTCTACTAACACTCAAACGAGAATTGTAATATAATGTGCATTTATTGTGTATGGCCATTCTCCCAAAGTGCTTTACAATCATGACGGGGTTGTCTCTCCACACCACCACCAGTGTGCAGCATCTACTTGGATGATGTGACTGCAGCCACAGGACAACGGCGCCAGTGCACTCACCACACACCAGCTATAGGTGAAGTGGAGAGACAGTGATAGAGCCAATTCAGTGAATGGGGATGATTGGGAGGCCATGATCTGTAAGGGCTGATGGAGGGAATTTAGTTACACCTCTACTCTTTAAGATAAGTGCCATGGGATTTTAATGACCTTCAGGACCTTGGTTTAATGTCTCATTCGAAAGATGGCGTATAATGTCCCCTTCACTATACTGGGGTATTAGGACTCACACAGACTGCAGTTTGAGCGCCCCCTGCTGGCCTCATTAACATCACTTCCAACAGAAACCTTGTTTTCCCATGTGGTCTCCCATCCTGGTACTGACCAGGCTCAGCCCTGCTTAGCTTCAGTGAGTTACCAGTCTCGGGCTGCAGGGTGATATGGCTGTGGCCAGAATTAATTGGCATGTAGTTGTAATGTAACTTTTAGTCAACAAAATGTGCAATAGGGACCATCAAAATAAAGTGTTACCAACTTTTAATACAGAATACCCAATTTTATTGACAATACAGTCTTATAATAGATGACATTAATAAAGAGAGAAAAAAAAGATGACATAAAGAGAGAAAGAGAAAAAGTTTTCTTTTAATACAAAATACCCTGTTACAAGACATGACATTAATAAAGAGAGAGAAAGAGAGAGAGAGAGAGAAAGAGAGAGAGAGAGCACATTCCAGCAAGTAGAGCTGCCAACACCCTTCACACACACACACACGTTTTTTTTTTTTTTGTGCAAAAGCGAGGCATGAATGAGATTAACAAAAGGGTCCTGTAAGAGCCCTTCTTGGCCGCCTTCCATGTCAACAGCTCTCGGGGTCAAAGGTCGCACTAACTACATTCATTCCCAGCAGACCCCGCTGCTGCTCTACAACACAAGCTGCCCGAGTCTGGCAGCGGACAGAAAGAGCCGGAGAAAAAGTTGCGTTTTTCCCCCTCTTCCACTAATCCCCGGAGATATTCCAGATCCTTCCACATGTTTCTGCTGAATTAAAGCAATATCACACCTTGCAAATGGAACGGACAGAAAAAAGAAAGAGATTGAGGCAGCGAAGAAAGAGGTGAAAACGGAGGAGAGGGAAGGTTATTACTGTGTGCACATTTACGGCCACTCACACATCGAGCCCAACACCTGATTTCACTCAACGTGGAGAAAAAAAATGGGGCAGACGCTTTCAGCTTCGCTACATAAAAACGTCAGTCATTTAATAGATGCACAACACACCTGGGCTGACAAGCGGGATCATGTAATCCAATTACACAGAAAGGCATTAGGTAAATAGCGCACAGACTGATAACAATGTTAAACCGCTGCCAGATTCCTGCTGCCAATCTCACTGGGAATGCAGGAAATGTGTTTTGCTGTTTCTGATGCTGGAGTATTACAACACTTAATTCTGGGTAATGCTTTACAAAAAGGTTGTACACTACTTTGACAAAAGTCTTGTCGCCTATCCAAGATTTAAGAACAACAAATAAGAACTTGACTCCTAGTTGATTATTTGGTATCGGAAGTGGCTTATATGAAAGGCAAAAGCCTCTAGATTACGCTTATTTTACCACAATAAAATATGATCATGCCTTCATTTTTAATGATTTAATTAGGACAATAAGGTCTGAATTTGCTTAGACAAAAGTTTTGTCACTTAACAGTAATAATGTCCAGTATAGAATATAAAGTCATGCTGCAGTGGAAGAATGAATATTGTGTCTGACTCCATCATGAGCTTGAAGGACTGCATCCATACATCTCTGAATGACTCAAATCACTTATTAATAAAGTCATCTGGAATGGCAAAGAAAGTGTTCTTGCAGGACTCCCAGAGTTCATCAAGAGTCTTTAGATTCATCTTCAATGCCTCCTTCATCTTCATCATCAAGAGTGGAGAGCATGAGACTGGTTTCTGTGACGCTCCAGGGACAGACGAGTCTTCGCTGAGGTCCAGCATTCTCCAGCCTTCAGCGCCTAGACTGCAGCTCTGCACAAGACGTTTGGCCATAGGAGAAATGGTCATGCCCAACTGAGCCTGGTTTCACTCAAGGTTTTTTAAATTCTTCACTTTCACCAATTGGTAAAGTTTTTTCCTTGCTGCTGTCGCCACTGGCTTGCATGTTTCAGGATCTGTAGAGCTGCGCATTGATGGTTTTGCTCCACAGTGTTTGGACTCTCAGTAGTGATTATTAACCCACACTGAACTGAGCTAAACTGAACTTAAACACTGAAAACTGAACTGACACTGTTTCAATTTACTATAATCTTCTATGTGAAGCTGCTTTGACACAATCTACATTGTAAAAGCTATAGAAATAAAGGTGAATTGAATTGAATAATTGTACTGACATGCGGCTGTGGTGATAAGGCTAAGATGGTAAAATCACTGTAATTCATTATAGACATGCACTGTTTTAAAAACATTTTAAACTCATTCTTGATTACATTTGATGATGATTGATGATCACAGGGAGCTGAACAGATCTTTTAATCCTGGTTGCTTTGCGCATGTCCTGTCTTGTTGATATGATTAAATGCGTTACTACTGAGACATGTTAATACGCGACTGTCAATCAATTTGGTGGGCGGGGAAACCGCACTCCTACATCACGTTGCAGTGAGACTCAAAATGGGAGGGATTTAGATTCTATTTTAACGTTAGGAAATTAAAAAAAAGAGACTTATTGTGTTTCTATCACTCCAATATGATCGTGGACACACTATACCTACACACAGTTCTGTCCAAACAGCTTACACAAGATGACTTTCATAGGTTTAAGATGTATCTGTCTTTACACAGTTACTAACGTGAAGTTTCCCTGCATTTTTGACCACCTAAATGCACTCAAATGCAGTGTAAATGACATGCTCTCCAGCTGTTGATCACGGTGGTCTTAACATACAAGACTAAAGCACATTTGTAACAGAGTCTGTTAAAAGCCTTAAATGCAAACGCACAACAGTTTGAAATAGAAACCTGGAGCTGAAAAGTTAAAACGATAAAACTGGAAATGGGAAACAGCAGTTGCAATCCAGTCCTCAGATTCAGTTGACAGTATTCCCATTGGGGAAATGGTGTAAAGAATAAAGCCAAGAGCACAAAATATAGTGGTGCTGTATCTGTGTTCACAAAGACACTTCAACATAGTGAATTAAAATGTGCATGTTCTGCGCACGCTATATGAGTTTATTATTATGCATTGGGCAGATGCTTTAATCCTATGTAACTTTGCATTTGATCATTTTATGCATTTCATGGGAATCAAACCCACGGCACAGTGGTTCAACATCATACTCCACTGTTGGAGATATACATCATTTATTAAAAATTGTTTTATGTACATGATCCTATTGCATTATACATAATTCAATTTTTTCTGTACATAATCTTTTGATATTATAATATGTGAGATGATATTGTAGAATGGTGACGCAGTGGTGCAGTAAGTAGTGCTGTCGACACACAGCAAGAAGGTCGCTGGTTCGAGCCTCGGCTGGGTCAGTTGGCGTTTCTGTGTGGAGTTTGCATGTTCTCCCTGCGTTCACGTGAGTTTCCTCCAGGTGCTCTGGTTTCCCCCACAGTCCAAAGACATGCAGTACAGGTGAACTGGGTAGGCTAAATTGTCAGTAGTGTATGAGTGTGTGTGGATGTTTCCCAGTGATGGGTTGCAGCTGGAAGGGCATCCGCTGCGTAAGTTCTGCGGAAAAAGTGATTGACAGGTGGTAATTTGTGTGTAACTTATTTAGTTATGATTTGATTATGGGTAAAACAAAGACCATGTGTGTCAGGTAGTTGAAACATTAGACTACAAATAAATAATTTGTTATGAATTTATTGATTATTTAATTATTATTTAATAATTATTTATTAATTATTATTCATCATGTCATGGTCCATTGCGATGTTTCACATTAGACATCATACGATGCCAAATTGGTCGACATCACCCAACTCTAATTTATATTGCAATATATATACAGTAAATATTACAGAAAATATTGCAATGTCAGTTTTTTTCCAGTATCAAGCAGTCGTAATTTCAACACATTTAATGACATTTCTGGGGTTTTTTTAGATGGTTTCAGGTATTATAATTTTTAAAATTTATTTATTTATTGCTTTTTACATATTTATAACATTTTATAATGTTTTAGTTAACATTTATTAATATATATATATGATACATATGCACATACATACAGTTTGTATCTTTCTTTTTTAAATATTTTCCAAATGATGTTAAATAGAGCAAGGAAATTTTCACAGTATGTCTGATAATATTTTTTCTTATAGAGAAAGTCTTATTTGTTTATTTCAGCTAGAATAAAAGCAGTTTTTATTTTTTTAAGAACCATTTTAAGGTCAAATTATTAGCCCCTTTATGCTATATATTTTGTCGATAGTCTACAGAACAAATCATCATTATACTATAACTTGCCCAATTACCCTAACCTGCCTAGTTAACCTAATTATCCTAATTAACCCATTAAATGTCACTTTAAGCTGTATAGAAGTGTCTTGAAAAATATCTAGTTAAATATTATTTACTGTCATCATGGCAAAGATAAAATGATTAGTATAGTTGCTTTTCTTCTGCACAATGACAATAAGCTTAACTATAATTGAAAATCATCTCAAAGTCATCTAAATATATCATCTAAAGCTCCTCAGTAGAGGCAGTAGCGGTGACACACAAGTGAATCAGAAATCAATACACTTGTTAAATCATTTTCACTGCGGTCTGAGTGCACCTGACACTGAGTCTAACAGCGAGCGTCTGCTTAAAGTGAACAGAAGACTAGAGAAACAGCAGAAGAAGAAGAAAAAAGAGACGAGGCCAGGGGAGGAGGTGCCAGGGGGATCACAGATTTCTTTTTCATTTTATCCTTGATCTCTTTCTTTTTCTCTTTCAGCGAGATCCAGAGCCCCTCCTCAGCCCCCCTGCAGAGCCCAGCAGAGAGCAGTGCAACACGGGCTCAACCCTGACCAGCTGCAGCCTACTCTGGAGCTCAAAAACATGTGCCAATGTAAAAGAGAGAGAATTTGCATTTTTTTAGAAATTTTACGTTTGGGATAAAGTACATCCGAGAGGTTGTTATCTCTGAATAAAGCCAGAGAGGCTTATTGTTTGCCCAACACGAATCAACTAAATGGTTTATTCTGCAAAAACAATCATCCTGGATGTTCTTTATTCTGTTTATTACACAATTACTTAACACAAGATATAAAAAATAGACACAAAACATTGTTCTGAGCGGTAATACGTTACTGATTATTTAATTTAATGAAAAGCTGACAGAAATGAAAACAGCTGAATGGAGTATACACTAACATGCTCATTATTCAGTCACAAGATGGCAACAAACCCTCAAAAACCCAAAGCTGACAGAAACAAAAACCGCTGATGGAGTATACACTAACCTGTGCATTATTCAGACACAAGATGGCGCCAAAGAGTCAAAAACACAAAGCTGACAGTAACGAAACTGGCTAAATGGAGTATACACTAACTTTTGCATTATTCAGACACAAGATGGCGCCAAACAGTCAAAAACACCAAGCTGAGAGAAACTAAAACAGCTGATGGAGTATACACTAACATGTGCATTATTCACTCACAAGATGGCGGCAAAAAGTTGAAAATACAAAGCTGACAGAAATGAAAATAGCCGATGGAGTATACACTAACCTGCGCATTATTCAGACACAAGATGGCGCCAAACAGTCAAAAACACCAAGCTGACAGAAACTAAAACAGCTGATGGAGTATACACTAACCTGTGTATTATTCAGTCACAAGATGGTGCCAAACAGTCAACAAGCACAGAGCTGACAGAAACTAAAACAGCTGATGGAGTATACACTAACCTGAGCATTATTCACTCACAAGATGGCGCCAACAAGTTGAAAATGCAAAGCTGACAGAAACGAAAATAGCTGATGGAGGATACATTAACCTGCATATTATTTAGTCA
>CAIGQZ010032119.1:1328231-1338982 GCA_903798205.1 Danio tinwini | reverse complement strand
CACACACACACACACACACACACACACACACACACACACACACACACGCTGGCCCAGTGTGCATTCACAGATGCGGCCCAGTTACAAACACAAGACAAGCGATCCACATCAACACAACTGCTACTCAACACACACACACACACACACAAACACACACACACACACACACACACACACACACACACACACACACACACACACACACACACACACACACACACACACACACACACACACACACACACACACACACGCATGCTGGCCCAGTGTGCATTTAAAGATGTGGCCTAGTTAGAAACACAAGACAAGTGATCCACATCAACACAACCACTTAACACATACACACACACGCACACTGGCCCAGTGTGCATTCACGAATGCGGCCCAGTTACAAACACAAGATAAGTGATCTACATCAACACACACGCACGCACACACGCACACAGGCACGCACGCACGCACACACACTGGCCCAGTGTGCATTCAAAGATGCGGCCCAGTTACAAACACAAGATAAGTGAACAAAATCAACAAAGTCTACTAAAGGAGGTTGAGCCTTCTCATTTATGGCTCTCTGGAATAGCCTTCCTGATAATGGCCGAGGCCCAGACACACTCTCTCAGTTCAAAACTAGATTAAAGACCTATCTTTTAAGTAAAGCATACACTCAATGCATCACATAACGGTATGATGAGTGTACTCCACGCAGGTGAGTGGGCTTGACAACCACCTGTAGGACACACCAAGACCGTGCAGAGGCTGTTCAAAGGGCATGTGCAGTAGAACTCAAGAGTGGGAGGGTGTGAATTGGGGGGCGACCACAAACTCCAGGCTGTGGGTTGGATGCGATCACGAACTTAAGCGCGGTGGGTGGTGGATGGGGTGATATACTGAGAGAGGGGGGGGGGGGGGGGGGGGGGTAGCAAAATGAAGAGCGAGGGGAGGCACTTCTGCTCATTTTGGAAGGGCACTTTATATCCCAGACTAAAAAAGGGCATGTGCCCAGGTTGAGCCCTATGTGTGCACGTGCCTGGGACACACTCCTCCTGTCTTAATGCACTTAAGTTTTAGAAACACTCATATGCTTTACATGTTTGTTTTTTTTGTCTGTTTATATAACTACTATTTTCATTTATAGTGCTTAATTTTTGTATCTCGTTTAAATACACTATGAACAGCAGCTACGCTAATTATTTTCTTTATTCTCTATTTCCACCTGGGAATACTCATCCCGAGGCCCTCAGATATTATGCAGCACCATTGATATGATCCAAAGACCTGTGAAGAAATGATGCCAAGGTATCCATAATCCTGGACCAGGCCGTATCATGAGCAGATGCTATGGTGGTCATGGAGTGCATGACTCCTGAAAGGACAGGTCTCAGACCGGTCTCCACTGATCTCATGGGCCAGCCTGAACACTTGCCGGTGACCTACTCACACCTGCAGCTTCTCCACAATGGACGTCCAGCGTTCT
Source organism: Danio tinwini (assembly GCA_903798205.1). NCBI lineage: Eukaryota > Metazoa > Chordata > Actinopteri > Cypriniformes > Danionidae > Danio > Danio tinwini. The sequence goes on along the minus strand of CAIGQZ010032119.1, from coordinate 1,337,505 downwards.
GCAGCCTCTGGCACCTAGACTGTAACTCTGCACAAGAAGTTTGGCCAGAGGAGATATGGTCGTGCCCAACTGAGCCTGGTTTCTCTAAAGGTTTTTTCCTTCACTTTCGTCAGTCGGTGAATGTGCATCGTTGGATTTGCTCTTCAGTGTTTGAACTCTCAGCAGTGAAAATTAAACCACACTGAACTGAAATAAACTGAACTTCAACTCTGAAAACTGGACTGACACAGTTTCAGTTTATTATAATCTTCTATGTGAAGCTGCTTTGACACAATCTACATTGTAAAAGCGCTATACAAATAAAGATGAATTGAATTGAATCAACACAACCGTTTGACACACACACGCTGGCCCAGTTTGCATTAACAAATGTGGCCCAGTTAAAAACCAAACCAAGTGATTCACATCAGCACAACCACTCACACACACACACACACACACACACACACACACACACACACACACACATGCGCGCACACACACACGCGCGCGCACACACACACGCACACACGCTAACTGCATATCAACATTGAGCCTTAAGCCTGGTTTATACTTTTGTGTCGAGTGATCGGCGTGACCCATGGAAGATGTCTTGCGTGCAGCCGTGCATTTATACTTCTGTGCGCTGTTTCTGTTGCTCAGCAATAACACTTCCGAAATGCTAGCTGGCAGTAGCCGTTTATGTTCCTCTGTGTCTAGTTTCTTTGCTGGTGTTTTGTTTTTATTCCGAGCGCTACCTTAATGTACAAGTAGCTCAAACGCACTCATTCAGAGGCGGGAACCGGCGGACGTGCAACAACTTTAATCATAAGGTAAACACAAAACAAAACCTTCCATTTAGAGCTCCTTCACGGGACTCGACACTTGTAAACACACGCTCCAACAGGCTCGCATGGCTCTCACCTCTGCCCACACTCGTCAGCGCTACCAAGCCGACCAATCACAGAGCTTTCACATGTTCTTGTGATGTGGTTACATTTTTGAGGTGCGTCAGCGGCGTCGACGGCCACATCGAGGGCTATGCGTCCATGTGTAAGCTGTGCCAGAGCATACACAAGCGCTTGTCGCAGAGGTATAAATCAGCCTTTACACTGTCTGCTGCTTAGCTAATGTTTACGTTTGTAATATTTGTATTATTTGCTAATTAATAGCAACGTATGTAGCATGTAGATTTTTAATAACTCTGAATGACATTTTCAGCATATTTTGAGGGATCATTCGTGACTGAAATGAAATATGCTATCACCAAGGCACCTGGGGTGCTAAAATATAATTGCGTAAATTGGCAGTGGGCTGGTTATAGAGGCTAATACAAAGACAAAGGTTTACACACATTTTCAAAGCAGAATAATTGACTTCAGAATAACAATATAGGGCTCTATTTTAACGGTCTAGGCACAAAGTCTAAAGCACATGACGTAAAAGCATTAAGGGCTTGCCCGAATCCACTTTTGCTATTTTAAGGACAGAAAAATGAAGTGCTTATTCTCTTAATGAGTTCTGGGTGTGTTTGGAGCACAACGTGCATTGCACAAATCAGAGACTCATCTCACATTCACTTTAAGAGTTAGTTGCGTCACGCCATGGCGCATTTGCTATTTACATGGCGACTTTGTAGGAGGAAAAAATGAATGCTTCACTAGCAAGAAAACAGTTAAACAGAGCATCTGCAGCGAGAGGATAAAGAACCAGCCTCCTCCATTCAGCCTCCTTTCTTACTCCTTTACGTTCGTGGAGTAAGAAATCAGTGTTGTACTTACTCCACTGAAGACATCCATTAGCCTACATATTTAATTTTGTTTGTTAAGCGCAAAGATTTGTTTCAGTCACACTTTATTTTGATGGTCCGTTTGTTGAATATAAGTTGCATTGCAACTAATTCTCATTAGATTATAAGTAGACTATTAGGTTGGGATTAGGGTTGAGGTTGGGGTTAGTGTAAGTTGACATGTACTTGCAAAGTTTATTATAGTCAGTTAAATGTCTGTTGAAGGACTGTTAAATGTCAGTATCACCAGATATTAAGCAGACAGTCTACTAATACTCAAATGGACCATCAAAATAAAGTGTTACCTTTGTTTCAAAACTATTTCTAAATTCAGTTCTAATTTCCAGCAAAGGAATAAATGAACAATAATAATGAAGTGTGGCCAAAAAACTGAGTTATATCCAAACACAGATCCTGTTCTTACTCCCCATATGGTGATGCAGACGTCTCCAAAACCCAGCAGGTGGACAAATCTAAACTTGTTTTTATTACAGTTTTTCCCAATTGTTTGCTCACATTATCTGAAAGCATGTCTCATATTGTCAGAACTATACACACAAATCACAAAACACACACACATTGGGCAAAACCCTTCAATTCACCCGCAAAATCAAACTTTACATTCAAAACAATGTGATTTCTTCACAAAATGGTGTTTTGTTTTCAAATGACACACACAAACCTTCACATGAATGGACATTTATAAGAAGCAGTTGATCACTGATGTGCTTAATGTAAAACACTATGACCACTTCTTCTCCTTTCATCATAATGACTTACTGTAAGCCCTTTTTGTTACACTTACTACAGACAGTACATAGGCCTATATAAGTGCATTGTAAAATATTTCAGAATATTATTTTTATACAAAACACACAAATACAGGCTACCAAATATATTTTACTGTATTTTTCCCACAAAAACAGTGTACACAGTGTTCATCCCAACCAACACAAAGTTGCACATAACGTGGTCTGCATATGCCATCAACAGTATTTACAGAATAGTTACAGTAAAAAAAAAGATTTTGAAAAAAGTGTGTTTTAAATCTCCAAATTGAGTGTAAAGCAGGAATTGTGCTTATAGTTTAGCAGAATTGGTTCAGGGGGTCGGTGCATCAGTTACATGTTGTAGTCATTGTGTCTGAAATACAAGTAATTGTGTGTAAACAATTGGGAAAAACTGTAATGAGTTCTGGGTGTGTTTGGAGCATAATGTGCCTTACACAAGTCAGAGGCTCATCTCACATTCACTTTAAGAGTCAGTTGCATCACTCCATGGCACATTTGCTATTTACATGGCGACTTTGTAGGAGGAAAAACTGAATGCTTCACTAGCGAGAGAACAGTTAAACAGAGCATCTGCAGCGTGAGAATAAAGAACTAGCCTCCTCCATTCAGCCTCTTTACTTGTACTTTTTACTTCTTTACAATACATAGGCCTACAGAAGTGCATTGTAAAATATATATATATATATATATAATTTTTATACAAAACACATAAATACACGGTACTAAATTTTACTGAATTTTACTGTATTTTTACCACAAAAACAGTGTACACAGTGTTCATCCCAACCAACTCAAAGTTGCACATAACATGGTCCACATATGCCATCAACAGAAGTATTTACAGAATAGTTACAGTAAAAAAAAAACAAAAAAAGTGTGGATTTCGGTCATACACTTTCCATCCCCCAGGGAGAAAAAATCCCTCAATATGATTGAGAAATGGAGAACATGAGATGAGCTCTGATTTCTAAATTGCAATTATGTGTGATGAGTGTTTACCTGTGTGATGAATTAATATGCAAAGTAGGGCAACTGGCTTTACAATTGTGAATGACAATGTGTTCCTTGTGAAAACAAGAGATTTTCTGCATGAAAATTGTGCCGAATGCAGAGAATTGTGTGTAGTGTTTTGAAAAAAGTGTGTTTTAAATCTGCAATTTGAGTGTAAAGCAGGAATTGTGCTTGTAGTTTAGCAGAATTGGTTCAGGGGGTCGGTGACTCAGTTACATGTTGTAGTCATTGTGTCTGAAATACAAGTAATTGTGTGTAAACAATTGGGAAAAACTGTAAATGTTTGATAAAAAAAAAATACAATTTTTACGAAGGTTTGAAGAGTTAAGCAAGGTTTATTAGCTTTTGCAAAAGAACTGAAATGTTTGGAAGGTTTGGACAAAAAATGTGCTTAAGCCATCAGAAAAAAAAACTGTAAAAGGGTGATATATGAAGAGGTTAGCTTATTGTTATTATTATTTTTACCTTAATAAATGTTTTTTTTTGGCAATTGAAATCTTCAATATCTAACATAAAACATGATTTCTAAAAACTACTAAAATCTTTTAGTCATTTCCCTAAAATCATGTTCTTTGCTATTGTAAATGGAGTTATCCGTTTTTGCAAATAAACTCTTCATATACATCCTGCTGCTGCCATGTAACGGGAGTCTGGAGTTTTTGACCAAATATTTGTGTCTCATATACTGTATTGAGCCACTTTGACCTCTCTTCATTAACTGTACAGAGCACCTGCAGATCAGCTACTGGTATTTGAAACAGCCAGTGAAGTATAGAGATTGCCACTGTAGGACTTATTTGTATGTTGTATGTCTTATTTTGCTGTCATCACATCAGCAATCCATTCAAAACTGCCCTTATTTGTACTGTATACTCATTCTCCCAAGAGTTTCAGTTCTTCTTTAACTGGAAGAGTCCCAGTTTACCCCCTTCGTTAACCCCAGAACACCATTTTTAGGTGTTATAAATTTCTAAACATCCTCTGCATTTCCACCTGCAGCACTGAGATTGATTATGTGCTAAACCTGCTTGACTTTTTATTTTCTTTATGTGTGTTGCATAATTTCCATTCATTCTCCTAGCATTGACCACTTCTTATTCAATTCTTACAAAGTATTTTACAGTATTTTAAAAATACAAAAATACAAGACACTAAAGTATTTTGCTACAAAATATTAACCCATTTTTATAAACCCCATCAAATACAAATGACAAAATACTATTTTGTATTAGAAATACATATTTGAAATACATGTATCATAAATACTGCCCATCCCTGCAACCCAGGCTCATTATGAAAACGTAGTCCTGTGGACGTTTCTAGAGACCGCAAATTATGTAGCCGGAGGTACATATGGCTTCATTTCATTTATTTAAACAAATGCTACGGGGCGGTATGACGCCGTTCCTTTTCGCACTCACCAGCTGACCGCTCACCTCTGTGTGAAGGGTTTTCCACAACCAGTTTGTCCCATTAGCTCGTCATGTTTTGTCGGCAGACTTGAGACACAGAGAGGAGTTGACCACGACGATGGTAAGGTTCGAGTCTGGGGAAGAGCAGTTCCAGAAATCAGGTAAGACAAAAACAAAATCCAAAAAATAAAATGAACAACTAAATAACAGGGTGAGAATGCGGTAAAATCCGAAAAAGTGGTACAAATCAGACGAGGGCTTTCTTTTTCTGGACGGCTTTTGTAAATCATTGGTTGGGTTCAAAGGAAGTAAGGTGGTGGGCGGATTAATCGATAAAATTGGTTGGGTTTAGGGAAGGAGGAGGGTGGGTCAGTCAGTCGATTGGCTGGCCGGCCATTCAGTCAGACAGACAATCAGTCGACAGCAGCCTCTGGTGGGTTTACACAAGAACAGCGGGTGCAAAAGGCACTCGCGAAAGAAATTTGAGATGTGAAAAAGCGAACACAGCAGCCTCTTGGGGATTCGCAAAAAACAAAAACTGCAAAAATACATACTTGCCAGGACGTATTTCGCGGTCTTCAGAAACGTCCACGGGACTACGTTTTCAGAGTGAGCCTTGGTTGCATCCCTGCCTGTTACTCCTCTCAGCAGATTACTGTCCCTGAAGAACATTGTATTGAAAGGTAGATATAGGCCTAAAGAGCAAAGAGCTTTAGATTTACACAACAACCGTGTTGACATGCTATATTCAAAAGTGTTACATTATAAAAGAAGTGTTTGCCACTTGATGCAAATGCTTCATTCTGATGTGTGTTTATGACATTTTGAATGCAGTGTTACATTTGAAGGAGATTTAAGGCATTTCGCATTTTGTGTGTGCAGTTTTGAGAATTGTGTGTAGAGTTTTGAAAAAAGGTGATGCTGTTTTGAAAACGTGTGTAAACAGTTGAAGAAAACTGTAATTGTTTTCATATGTAAAGATATTTGTGTGTTGCTGTACATTATGTGTGTGTTAAAGGGCACATAGGTTACCACTTTTTCCAGATTTAATATAAATCTTTTGTGTCTCCTGAATAAGTCGTTAAAGTTTCAGCTCAAAACACCCATCAGATTTTTTATTTTACCTTTTATAAGTTTCTTTTTTGTAGCATTTAGCATAAGCTAGCTGTTTTTGTGTACTGCGCCTTTAAGGCTAGTCCTTCACGCCCACCATTTCCACGTGCCTGGCAGCGGCTCCCTCGGCTGCGTCAGACAACAGACAAACATGAAGGAATAAGATCTCACGTAACGTTTGTGAGGAGAAACTACAGTAAGAACTTTACCAATGAGTATTTGATGCATGTTGAGGAGTTGCAGTATGAGTCACACACAATGTCGTTACAAAGTTCACACACACACACAAATACACACACACACACACACACACACACACACAGCGCTGACAGGCACACACACAGACAGCACGCGCGTTTAGCTTTGCACTGTTTTTGCACGCAAATGTGACAGAATACAGGTTAATATCCACTGCTGTCTGGATATCTGTTATGTTAATGTACAAAATAAACCTGATTTAACGTCCACAAACCGGGATTGAAGCGTCTTGTTTTATGATTGTTCTGACACGCGGCTGTGTTGCTGAAGTAAATGGCTGTAATTCATTACACACATGCACTGTTTTAAAACATTTTAAACTAGTAAAACTCACTCTTGATCACATTTGATGATGATTGATGATCCTAGCAAACTGAACAGATCTTTTATTTATTGTTGCTTAGTGTGCGCCGGTCCTGGTCCTGTGTCTGGTTGATATGATTACACACATTACTACAGAGACATGTTAATACGCAGCTGTCAATCAATATTGGTGGGCGGGGGGACCGCACTCCTACGTCAAGTTGTGGTCGGTCTCAAAACTTGGTCCACCGTTTTTATGTTGTTAAATTGAAAAAAAAGGACTGAGTGTGTTTATATCACCCCAATATGACGGTCTATACACCATACATACACGTATGTCTGTCCAAACAGCTTGAAAAGTAGATTTTTCACCATAGGTGCCCTTTAAGCAATGTGTAAGCGTTTGGACCTACATAACTAACGTGCTCTGAGCTGGACTTAGGACCAGGTTTCAGTTGGTCAATGGCGCAGTTCTTCAAAATAATTTCAGTTCTTCAAAATAGCAACGTGCCAACAATGCACCTTAACAAACTCCTTTCTAGACCAGCACACCCATGAATCCACAAAGTGGTGCAAATGGATTTGCTATTTAAACAACGTGGTGCAAAACCTGAAAATTAAGCCCTTATTGCGCCTGGTGTATGATAGGGCCCTTAAGCTGGATTTATACTTTTGCTTGGCACCGCATCGCACACCTCCACTGACTGTGTGTGCACCTCATAAAATGGATGAGGCTTTTATACTTGCTGCGTTCGCTGTTGTGATATTTTTTTAAATGTCAGACGAATAAACAGAGAAGTAGAAATAAAATAAATGAATAAATAAAAATAAATAATTATTGTTTTTTATTTTATAAATTATTTTAATGATTAAAATTATTTTTATAACCGTTCAAGATTTTTGCATCACTTGCTTTTGTTCATATCTCGGGCAGTTCTACTCTGACTAGTTTCTGTCCTCTTCTTATGCTAAAAAGACAATAATGGTCCAACATTCCTGAACATTATCACCAATAAAGCCCAGAAAAACCGGGCATCATTATATTGTAAACAGATAGGTTCAAATATTCATTTCCAGTTATCAAACAAATAATTTGTTCCTTAGTTATAGTTTTGTAACTATTAAATTGTTTTAAATTCAAAATTGTAATATAAACATCAGTGTTAAACCTGTGACTGGTGGAAAAACATTTTTCTGTAATTGTGTAACTGGGTCTTCACTTTTGCTATGGCCATACTTTTTAACAAAAACGTTCCTCCTTTCCCACGGCTGTTGCAACTTCTAGCCAAGAATTATTGATCATCTGGTTATCTCTATAATCACGGATCATAAAGCTGTCTGTACAGTCGTTCCTGTTTCAGACAAAATTCATATTTAACTCAACTTAAATGTGGCACCGCACGAACTGTTCGCTCAAGTCTCCAAAAAATCATGTGCTCCGCCAGCCGAAATCATGTTGCACGCATCTAAAGCATTCTGTTATATTTATTTATTTATTTATTATTATTATTATTATTATTATTTTATTTTATTTTTTTTTTTGGGGGGGGGGTGTACAAAATCCAAATACAACAAAATGGCATTCAGCTTTACAAACTGTGTATCACACATGGAATGCTGCTCAACACAAAATAATATACAAAAATACAAAAAATGTTAAAGACAAAAATCATCCAAACTAGTGTGAATTAAAAAACATAAAAAGAAAAAAAAAACATAAAAAGAAATCAATATAAAACAGATATTGTCTATGGCAAGTTATATGATACAAACAAATTAAACATTTTTAAGGCAGTTTTTGTTTTTATTTTAGCCAGGGCATCCGAAAAGATTTTAAGTTGTTTAATAAAGACATTGTGTAGTGAGGGGTTTTAAAATATCTGCATTTATGAATAAAATATTTGGCTAATACAATGATCATATTTATCAAATCATTCACGCGCACCCAAAGCGAACCTCCGCAAACACAGTGACGATGTCACATTCGTCGCGAGCACTCAAGCGAACTAGCGGACACGTCGAAAATAAACCAGGCTTTAGACTTATCACTTTATGTATGTGCAACACACACATCAACACATCCAATCATGCATTCGCCTCAGATCAGAATTATCATAATAAAAAATGAGATGTTCTAATTTCTGGAAATGCGGGCTAAGGAAAAAAGGAAGAGCCATTCATCAAACCTCTCACTAACTCCTTCTTCTCTGCTGCCTGTGTCTCTTTTGGAGTTGGCCTTAACCTGGAGCATGTCGCTGGGGTAGAGCAGCCGAGGATTTTTAGGGGGGTTTGGGTGGTGCTGAGGGCCCAGGACATGAATATTCAGACGCGCTCCATCTCTCTCTCTCTGCTTCTGTAGGTGCGGTCAGTGTGTTTTCCCCGCCCCGCAGAGCCAGACGGCTAGATGGGGCGAATAAAAGTTGCATGCATGCATGGTGTTCACCTAAACACAAGACATGCCGTCAGGTCATTGCAAACTCAAGTAAATGCATGCATGTTTAACATATATGCTTTTGCTCTGTCGCTCACACACACACACACACACACACACACACACACACACACACACACACACACACACAAACACACACACACACACACACACACACACACACACA
>CAIGQZ010032119.1:1314841-1328131 GCA_903798205.1 Danio tinwini | reverse complement strand
CACACACACACACACACACACACACACACACACACAACAAAAACACGCTCCCTCTCACTATCCATAACACACACACACACACACTCTCGGATAGGCATTATGCTAATCTGGCCCCTCTGCTCTGTCACTGGTGAGCTGGCTGAGCCTCGCACGCTGCTCACCGGCTCTGCTCGCCTTAGGGCCCCTGCCGCACGTTTTGACAGAGCATCCCCTGATAGTTGGGATTAGTCCGGCTTGTTTAGATAAACCAGGAGAAGTGGAGGAGAGGAGAAGCGGAGAGGGAGGGATGGAGGGAGTTTTCTGCTGGAGCCAGATGCTTTCAGCACACATGCATGTGTTTATGAACGTGTATTAACATGTGTGGGTCCATGTCATTGGGGCGCTGGGGCACTTACTTCAGAGTTTTTGTCTTGTTTACAGTCCAAATCATCTCGAAATTCTTAAATCAATGAGCATTTTTTTAGATAAGTAAAAACATGATTTTGTTTTCAAAAAAATCACTCAGCTTTTCCTTAAAACATGTTCATAATTTGCCAGTGAGCAGTGGTGTAAAGTAACTAATTATAGTTACTTAATTAACTATTATATTAATTATATAATTAATATAATTAACTAGTTATTGTAATTTACGGAGTGGTTTTATAAATGTGTACTTTTACTTTTCCTTGTACTTTTTTACTGCAGTATCTGTACTTTTACTCCACTACTTTCCTTCAACCTGCAGTAAGTATTTTATTTTTCTTGTCAATGGGGATTAGAAAAATCAGTCCTGAGATTCCTGTGCAATCAAATCGCACATACGGACGATGGTAAATCACATCATAATGAGCTACCTCAAGACGTGTGCACTTTATAATTGCAGCAAACTGTTTGGAATATTAAAAGTGTCCATGAAGATGTTCAAAATCTTTATGTGCATTGACCCAGAGACTGTTTAGATGCATGTCACTGATGAGAAGATGACAAATGTTTCCTGTATGATGACCGAAATGGCCTTCAACACTCAGCAGGCACAGGATGCCAACATGACGTCTGATTGACGTTGAACCCTAACGTCATGGGGACTTTGCATTTTGTTTGGAAATGAAAATCAGGTTGATGTCAGAACTCAACGTCAGGCCAACATCAATATCCAATGTCCAACCAAAAACTAACCAAATATCAACGTCTAATGATGTTACAGCTTGACGTTGTGTGAACGTTACCCCTATGACATCTATCAGACGTTGGATTTTGGTTGCCGTACCTGACGAATAAATGTCAGTATTTGACGTCATATATGACGTTGGTTTAAGATGTTGGCTTGACGCTGTATTTTGGTCACTTTCTTACAATCTAAAATCAACTAAATATCAACGTCATTTGACGTCATTATTGGACATCAAAATAACGTTGTCCTTAGCTGCTGGCTTGACAATTCATTTTGGTCACCTGACATTACAACCTAAATCTAACCTAATGTTAATGTCTCATGTTGTTGTGTGCCTGCTGGCCAATAACTAAATGCACTACAGAATGTTACGTTTACACATACATGTACAAAACACATGTAAACACATCAGCTTTTGACAGCATAATACTCACTACTCACTACTCTTGAGTACTTTTAAAAGGGCTCCTTTTTACTCATACTTTGAGTAATATTTACAACAGATACTTTTACTTTACTTGCACTAAATTTTTAGGCAAGTAATGGTACTTTAACTTGAGTATAATTTTTCACTACTCTTTCCACCACTGCCAGTGAGGTAAGTAAAATTTGCTCTAGGGTGCATTTCCGAAATCGTTAGTCAACTAAGGTCCATCGTTACAAACATAGTTTGTTGATTTAGTGTTTCCCAAATCCATCATTTTAACAAACATTATTTATTTACGCTTGTAACTACACCCATTTTTCTCTGTCCTGTTACCAAAAATCAAGATTGATCTTAATTATATGTTGTAAATTTTGCAGTTTGTTTAATTTGAAGACACTTGATCATTGCTAAAATGTATTTTAGAGTTAATGTATTTTAATACATTTAATATTCTGGGGACATAAATGTTACCCATTCAGTGGAATGTCCCTTTCATATTAATTGAAATATGTAAATGGCACATATAGAGCCTATGTATTCTCTACAAATGTTATTGAGAACGTTACATATTCTATTCTGAAACATAAAATCACTTACAAAAGCGAACATGTATTCTAATATCATGTATAAATCAAATAAATAATGAGGCAATTTATTAAGAAATTCAATTTAATATTTATTATTTATTAGAAATGAAAAAAAATCCTACTTTAATAATAATAGTAATATTAATGATGATGATTATTATTATTAAGTTGGATTTATTTTTTTTTAAAGTCTACTATTACAATTTGACATGCAAACCACTGCAGAAATGTTCTAACCAACAGGCCCATGTCATGTACAGATACTTAATAAATAACCTACTATAATTTTAAAGCATTAACGCAGGGCTATTCAATTGGTGGCCCGAGGGTCGAACTTGGCCCGTGAGGCAATTTGTTCAGGCCCTCTAAATAGTGTGAGCAAGATATCAAAAATAAATTTAGTTAAGTCGAAAAACGGCCGCTATAGTCATGAAGTGACGTGCGTCTGTTCAATACAGCACAAGCTGCAGTTGAAGACTGCGCAGAGTGTGAGTCACCTGATATTAAGCGAGTGAGTGGCGCCAGCAGCCGAAAACATTCGGATACTTAAGCTTAAAGGCTTCTCAATGCCTCGTTTTTGTTGCATGGAATGAACTTGCTGCAACTAAACAAAGTTATGCCACCTGTGTGCTAGTTTAAAGTTCCGAGCATAAAGATACCCCAAGGCTTATACGCATGCACTTATATAAAAGAAAATTGGGTTGGATCTTATCTTGAAGAGAGAGGTTACTATGTCAGTATAGGTGACCATAGGTCAAGGTGGACACCCATGACACGTGGAGTCCCACAAGGCTCGATTCTGTTCTGTTCTGTTCACCTCTCCTGTTCAACCTTTATATGATTCCTCTGAGCCAAATAATGAGAAAAAAAAACAAATTTCCTACCACAGCTATGCTGATGAAACTCAGATCTACTTAGCCTTACTGCCTAATGACTACAGCCCTGTTGACACCCTCTGCCAATGCATTGATAAAATGAACAATTGGATGTGCCAAAACTTTCTTCAGTTAAACTAAGAGAAAACTGAAGTCATTGCGTTTGGGAACAGAGATGAGGTTCTCAAGGTGAATGCGTACCTTGTCTCTAAAGGTCAAACAACAACAAATAAGGTCAAGAATCTTGGTGTGACTTTGGAGTCAGATCTGAGTTTCAATAGTCATGTCAAAGCAGTTAGTAAATCAGCATACTATCATCTCAAAAACATTGCAAGAATCAGATGCTTTGTTTCCAGTGAAGACGTAGAGAAACTTGTTCATGCTTTTATCAGCAGCAGGGTGGATTACTGTAACGACAGTTGCAGCTCATCTAGAACGCTGCGGCCAGGATTCTGACCAGAACCAGGAAATCAGAGCACATCACACCTGTCCTCAGGTCTTTACACTGGCTCCCAGTTACATTCAGAATAGATTTTAAAGTATTATTACTTGTCTATAAATAACTAAATGGCCTAGGACCTCAATACATTACAGATATGCTCACTGAATACAAACGTAACAGATCACTCAGACCTGGGTCATATAAACTAGAAATTCAAAGAGTTCAGTCAAAGCAGGGTGAATCAGCTTTCAGTTACTATGCCCCTCACTGCTGGAATCAGCTCCCAGAAATGATCAGATGTGCTCCAACATTAGACACATTCAAATCCAGACTGAAAACACATCTGTTCAGCTGTGCCTTTACTGAATGAGCACTGTGCTTCGTCCGACAGATCGCACTATTATGTTTTTCTCTTCTTTTTCAACCTGTTTTAACACATTTTTATCTGTTTTTATCAGTTTTTTATTATCTGTTTTTATTTTTCTTACACTTGTCTTTTTATTCTTGTTTATGTAAAGCACTTTGAATTGCCACGGTGTATGAAATGTCCTATATAAATAAACTTGCCTTGCCTTATATGCTGTTGTGTCATCACTTACATAGCAAGTCATATCACTCTGGCCCCTCATGCTGAATGCTTTTCATGAACTGGCCCCCATGGCAAACTAATTGAATAGCCCTGCATTAGCATATGCTATATGTTTTGTTTTCACAAGCTTTGGGGACGAAACATAAATTCTGTTTTTAAATAATAGGTCACCTAATAGTTTTCGTCATGAGCCACGGCTGTGGTCAAAATGTCATCAATGTTTTCAAAGTGCACTGCAAAGGGAGCGCAACTGTAAACACGAAGATCGCTAAAATTGAACTGTAAAAATATTTTGAAAGCAAATTACACCTATGACTGATGACTTTAATCCTTTTTTTAATGAATTCCAAGTTTAAATGTTAGAATGTTTTAAACGAATAGGGCATAGGGGGGGATAAGTGGGAATAGAACACAACCAGGAACTATGTTTCTAACTACAGCTCCAGAGGTGTAGATGCAAGTGTACAAGTTTGCGATGCAGTTTGCGAATGTTCGTTGGAACGATGGATTTGGGAAATGCCAATCAAACGAAATGCGCTGTAAAAAAAATCTGTTATTTTATTTATGGTTTATTTCTGGCAGCTGGGGTGCGAAAAATAAACGTAAAATAATGGCTGTTAAATTACAGAAATTTACTGTAAAATAACATAGGTTGAATTACAGAAATTTACCAGAAATTCAAATTTAATAACATTTCTGTAATTTAATGTTGGTTATTTTACAGTAAATTTCTGTAATATAACGAGTGATTTTACTTTTTTCCCGGCACCCCAGCTGCCAGAAATAAACCGTAAAATATTTTTTTTTTACAGTGTATGTTTGTAATGATGGAATTTGCGACTTTAGTTGGCTAACGATGGTTTTCGGACTCATTAAATCGGAGACTCAGTCTGAGTGGATCCTTTGAACCAATGAGTTTTGACTCAAATACAAACAAATTGCTCTAATTTACGAATTTAACAATACAGTAACACAAAATCACAAACAAATCAAACAAGATATGTGCATACTAAAACAAATTAAAATCACTTACAATAAAGACCGCCATGAACACATTCATAAACAGAACTGATTTGAACAGTTATGCTTTCCACATCGACAGACATATTTCACTCCACACAAGAGTCTGCGCATGTCTTTCATATCTCAGCCACCGGCAATGTCACTGCATAAGTCAACGTGAGATGGCCCATAAAAGAACAATAAGCTTCATTTGCAATGCAGATTCTTCAGATTTCACCGTCTCTGGAAATATGACACATTTTGGCTTCATCCATAAAAGGTGAGCGCGCCGTATCTTGTTAGCGGATGTTGTCGCGCAGCATTCAAGACGTCTCGTTCCATCCTACACACTCACACACAGATCCAGCAGCTATCAGTCTAATGAGATATTTATTGTGCTCTTTTATAGGCAGCTTTGCATGAGGAAGTGCTGTTTTTATTGGAACATTCCTGCTCGGCATTAATGACACCTTCGCACTCCTATCCGCTTTGAGCAACGTTTGAACCTCCCCATTAAACGGCTGACCTCTGACCCCGGGTTCACCCAGCCGGTGTGCATGTTCCCTCTGCTCCTGTTCTCTGGGCTCCAGGAAAAGAGAAAAAGGCAGAATAAAGAGGAGGAGTGATTATCCTTTCAGAGGACCTGCCTACTGAAGAGAAGAGACAATCTTTTATTCAGTAATGTCAGACGGAAAGGGCCGGCGCTGGGTTTCAGGCCTTTGATGCGTTTACGATAGTAAACACTTCAGGAGTGTAAATATTCCTACCTGGAGAAGAAGTCTACAGCATTGCTTTATACCCTAAAAACTAACAAACTAATTATTTTTTAGATTTACTCAATTTTTCTTAAGGTACGTTGCAAACAAAATAAGACAGCGGGGGAAATAAGTATTGAACACATCCCCATTTTTCTCAGAAAACATATTTCTAAAGGTGCTGTTGACTTGAAACTTTCCCCGGATGTTGGTAACAACCAAAGAAATCCATATATGAAAACAAATGTAATTAGTTTACAAATTAAGTTATACGTAATAAAATAAAATGACGCAGGGAAAAAGTATTAAGCACATAAAGAAAGCCAGTGAAAGCCCAGACAGCAGCTGAAATCTCTCAGTAGATCTTCAGCAACCCTGTGCCCTTCCTCAGTGTAAATGAATATCAGCTGCTTCAGTCCAACATCTACAGAAGCAGGAGGATGAAGATGAAACCAGAGGGGACATTTCAGCAAGAAAATGATTTAAAACACAGCCAAGGAGACACTCAGATGCTTTCAGAGAAAGAAAAACAAGCCGTACAATGGCCCAGCCAATCACCTGACTCCAATCCAATAGATAATACAAAATAAAGCTCAGATTTGAGAGACGAGACCCACAGAACCATCAAGATTTTGAGCAATGCATGTGACCATTCTCCATATGAGAGGCGTCTTTAAGCGGCCATAACCAAAAAGCCAAAAGAGCCACAGCCATATCACCCTGCAGCCCAAGACCGGATACTCACTGAAGCTAAGCAGGGCTGAGCCTGGTCAGTACCTGGATGGGAGACCACTTGGAAAACTAGGTTGCTGTTAGAAGTGGCGTTAGAGAGGCCAACAGGGGGTGCTCAACCTGTGGTCTGTGTGAGTCCTAATGGCCCAGTAAAAGTGAAGAGGACACTACACCGCAAGTGGGCGCTGTCTTTCGAATGAGACGTTAAACTGAGGTCCTGACTCTCTGTGGTCATTAAAAATCCCATGGCACTTCTCGAAAAGAGTAGGGGTCTAACCCTGGTGTCCTGGCCAAAGTCCCTCAATCGGCTCTTACTCATCATGGCCTCCTAATCATCCCCATCCACCGAATTGGCTCTATCACTGTCTCTTTACTCCACCTATAGCTGGTGTGTGGTGAGCGCACTGGTGCTGTCGTCCTGTGGCTGCTGTCGCATCATCCAAGTGGATGCTGCACACTGGTGGTGCTGTGGAGAGACCCCCCCCCCTTCCCCTCATGATTGTGTAACGCTTTGGGTGTATGGCAACACACAATAAATGCACTATATAAATACACATTACATTACAAAAAGGCCTCTTATATACAGTATTGAACACATTTCTGTAGTTCAGTTCTTTCTCCTTTTTTCATTGTTATTAAACAAAACTCATTTTTCAGATTTGTTTGCTTTGTTTTATTTTTTGTATTTGTATTGTTTGGGTTTTTAATAAGATCTGTTTCAATTCGATGAACGATTCCAAAACAAAAGTAGGCCAACTTGTGTAACATGTAACAAGAAATGAGAAGAACATTAGAAGCGGATTGAAGAGGAGAGAAGAGAAAAAGAGGAGAGGATAAGAAGATAGTACACGTTTCCACTGTATGGTTGTCCTTCCCAGATGCCTCCGAGCCCAGAGAAGTCGACGAAGCTTCTGGACACTGTTAACATAGGGCTTCCTTTTGTAAGGGAAAAGGAGAAAAGAAGAAGAAGTGGAGGACTAGAGTAGGAGGAGATGGGAAAGACGAGATGAGAGGAAAACAAGTGTAGAAGAAAAGAAGAGGAAAAGAAGCCAAAAATAAAAAGAGTGTAGAAGACGACAAAAAGATCAGAAGAAAAGAAAAAGAGAAAAAAAATTGAATGTGAAGAAAAAGAAAAGAAAAGAAGTGTAAGGGAAGGATAAAATAAGAGAAGAAAATAAAAACAGAAGACCAGAAGAGAAGTGAAGAAGAAAATGAGAAGACACAAATTTTAAAAAGAAAAAAAGCGGAAAATGAGAAGAGAAAAGGAGATAAGAAGAAAATAAATTGAGAAGAGAAGAGAAGAGAAGAGAAGAGAAGAGAAGAGAAGAGAAGAGAAGAGAAGAGAAGAGAAGAGACAATCAGAAAAAGTTAGGACTGTATGGAAAACGCAAATAAAAAGAAAGTAGTAATTTCTGAATTTACTCTGACAACAAACATTATTTAATGTGTTTCTCATGATCTTTATAGTTGTTGTTTTTTGTTGTTTATTGTTTTTCAAAATGAAAACGAGCTCATTTTAAAAAAAAGTTGGGACAGTAAACTGTTTACCACTTTGTAATGTTGCCATTCCTTTTCAGAACACTTAAAAGATGTTTAGGGACTGAACACACCAAGTGTTGAAGTGTTTCAGGTGTTGATTTCTCCCATTCATTCTGCAAACAAATCTTAAGGCGGGCAAGAGTATGGGGTCTTCGTTGTTTGCGCTTTAAAATGTGCCACGCATCCTCTATTAGAGACAGGTCAGGACTGCAGGAAGGCCAGTCAAGTACCTGTATCCTCTTCCTCCACAGCCAGGACTTTGTAATATGTGCAGAAAGTGGTTTTGCTTCGTCTTGTTAAAATATGCATGGCCATCCATGGATAAGAAAGGCAGCATGTTGTGCTCCAAAATCTTGATGTACTTTTCAGCATTAATGGTGCCATCACAGAAATGCAAGTTAACTTTGCCAAGGGCACTGACACAACCTCATACCATGACAGATCTTGTTTTTTGGATTTGTTGCTGCGATACTTTTCTTCTTTGGTGCGAAGCACATGGAGTCCATTTCTCTCCAAAAAATACCTGAAATAATGATTAGTCAGACCACAGTTCACGTTTCCACTGTGCAATGGTCCATTCAAAATGCCTCAGAGCCCAAAGAAGTCGACAGCGCTTCTGGACACTGTTAACATAGGGCTTCCTTTTGGCACAGTACAGTTTTAACTGGCATTTGTGAATGTAACTATATATTGCGGTACTTGACAAAGGTTTGCCAAAGTAGTCCTGAGCCCATGTGGTGATACCGCTTATAGATGAATGAGGATCCTTGATGCAGCACCGCCTGAGGGATGGAAGATCACAGTTGTTCAGCTTAGGCTTGCACCCATGTCCTTTACACACTAAAATTCCTCCAGATTCCTTGATTCTTTGATTATGTTATGCACTGTTGAAGGTGAAATGTACAAATGTCTTTTTGTCTTTCTTTGAGGAACATTGTTTTTAAACATTTCAATAATTGTCTTATGTATTTGTTGGCAAACTTGCGATCCTCGGCCCATCTTTGCTCTTAAAGGACTTTCTTGGATGCTGCTTTTGTACAAAATCATAATTACAATCACCTGTTGACATCACCTGCTTCAAATCACATCATTTAACCAGTTTACCTGATTACTAGCCCTAAACTCCTAATGTCATGTTTTTGTAATGTGTTGCAGCTCTGAATGACAGGAAAGGATGTATATTTACAAATGAGATGAAGTTGACAGGACAAAACATGAAATATTTTGTGTTCACATTGTCTGCAATGAAATACAAGGCAAAGTCAATTTGGAAATCACTACTTTCTTTTTTTATTTGAGCTTTCCATACTGTCCTAACTTTGTCTGATTTTAGGGTTAAAAGAAGAGAAGAGAAAAGAAGAAAATAAAATAAAAAAAGAGACGAGAAGAAACAGCAGTGGTGTAAAGAAACTAATTACAAATACTCAAATTACTGTAATTAAGTAGTTTTACTCAGGAATTGTAATTTACTGAGTAGTTTTATAAATGTGTATTTTACTCTCACTTGAGTACATTTTTAATGCAGTATTGGTACTTTTAACTCCACTACTTTCCTTCATCCTGCAGTCACTACTTTATTGTTTTTCTTGTCTATGGAGATTAGAAAAATCTGTCCTGAGATTCCTGTCCAATCAAATTGCATAATGAAGGTAATTTGCATCATAATGAACTACCTCAAGACATTTGCACTTTACATTGCAGCATTCTGGAAGCATTAAAAGTGTCCAAGAAGATAGTCAAAATCTTTACACGCATTGATCCAGAGACTGTTTAGATGCATGTCACTAGTGAGAAGATGATGGATATTTACTGTATAATGACCGAAATGGCCTTAAAATCCCAGCAGGCACAAGACATCAACCTCCCACCAGATTGACATTGACACCCAAGCATCATGGGGACTTTGCATTTTGTTTGGAAATGAAAATCGGGTTGACGTCAGAACTCAACGTCAGGCCAACATCAATGTCTAATATCCAACCTAAAACCAACCAAATATCAACGTCTAATGATGTTACAGCTTGACATTGTGTCAACGTTACCATTATGACATCTACAAGACGTTGGATTTTGTCAATATCACGTCAATATGACGCTGGTTTAAGATGTTAGCTCGACATTGGATTTTGGTCACTTTCTAACAACCTAAAATTGACCAAATATTAAAGTCATTTGACGTCATTATTGGACCAAAATAACGTTGTCCTTAGACGCTGGCTGGACATTGAATTTTGGTCACCTGACATCACAACCTAAATCAGGCCTGTAGCCAGCCTGGTGAAAGAGGTGGTTCTTTTTTCTCAAAAAGTGGACCGTTTTGCAGTTATACACCTCAGTTTCTATTAAAGAGATGAGATTCAAATACTGAATTTTAGTGACATTTTAAGCAGTACTTTTTTTTGTTGGATTAGCTAGTCAGATGTCATCTTAACTACATTTTTTGATGTACTAAAAATATTTCCTAAAAATTTGCAATAAGCTAAAATTAAAACAAGGCTAATTTTTAAATACAAATTTATTACATCATATATCATTAGAGAAAAATGAGAATCTGTTAAAGTTTTAAAGTTAAAAAAACTGTAGCCTACAGTTATTTATTAGACAGAAAACAAACTGGCCAGCACATTCAACTGTCCTCAGTCACAATTTGGCCATTTCAATAAAAAAATTAATAATACAATAAATATTATTACAAGTAATAAATAATAATAATAATAATAATAATAATAATAATAATAATAATAATGATAATAAAATAATAATAATGAATTCTTCAGAATTTTTCTAGCCTCTTTGGTTAAAAAAATTCCTGGATATCAACAATAGCTAAAATATATTCAAATTAATTTTATATGGTCCGCTTCTGGTGATTCACACTTTTTTATTGCTCATTTTTATTTCAGGAATAAGGTTCAAGATTTAGAATAAAAGTTACCTGCATTGTTTTCTCTGTTTAAAAACAATACAGTAGTGAAAGAAGACCTCTTACATCAGATTATAGTCCCACTGAAGCAACTGTCGACAGAGGATTCCGTTCGGTCTTAAAGCCTTTTTTGATTGATTATTTTCCTTATTTATGATGGCCTAGCAGTCAAAATAGGACAAATGAGCTCATGTATGGGACAAATTCTAGACCTTTGTCAGTGAGGGGCGGGTCTTCCGAACCCCCCGAACACCCCCTGGCTACAGGCCTGAAAAGTTAAAACACATGTCTTATGCTTTTAGTAAACATGTTTTTAATAGAATTTTGGCTTTAAAGGCGCACCTACAGGTGTTTCAGGCGCAGCTCAGATTTTCTCCAGGTCATAATTTATTTTATTTATATTAATTTTGTCTAAAAAATTATTAGACCTGTCCAGTTTCATCTGGAATGCATCTCAGATCACCTTCTGCAGTGATTTGAGCGATCGGATTTATATCCGATCAGAATAAAACAAATGAAGTGATCAAACAGCCTCAAAAACACAGACGTGGCGGGATTAGCGCCTTTTGCTGTGAAGTGACATCTGACGGCTGAGGACTCCACTTGCCATTAAAGCCTTCGTCAGACAAAAAATGGCAAAAATAGGGAAAGGGAGGTCATGGACTGGCCAAGTCAATAAATGTACAGGATGTCCCGACTAATGCTACCAGTTAGCCTAGAACATGGATAGGGACAGATTTTCATCTGATAGGAAGTAAGTAACTTTAGCCTTAACCTGTTTGGCAGTCTTTTTGAACATATGTTCAATATTTTGCGATAATAACACCACTGCCTGCCTTTAGTGCCACTCTTGCTCTTTTTTGACCCATAGGATGGCGTTACTCAGTAAGGATGTCGCATCAAAGATTTAAATGTTACCACTCAGTGGGTTATGTCACGTGACTCGCGTCATATTATTGTGGCTTTGAGGCTCCATGGGATTCCAATTACTGGAAATACTTATTTAAAATTACACTTTATTATGATATATATAAAATAATTATATTATCTTAAATAAATAATAAATATATTTTATAATATAAAATTACATAAAATAATAAAAAAGGACAAATTCTGGAACTTTTGGCCGTGGGGGGTGGTTCGCCCCCCTGGCTACGGGCATGTAAATCTAACCTAATATTAACATCTTATGACATGTGTCTGCTGGGCAATAACTAGATGCACTACATAATGTTACGTTTACACACACACACATCAACAAATTACATGTAAACGCATCAGCTTTTCACAGCATATTACTCACTACTCACTATTCATGAGTATTTTTGAAAGAACTGCTTTTTACTCATACTTTGAGTAATATTTACTGCAGATACTTTTACTCTACTCGCACTACATTTTTAGGCAAGTAATGGTACTTTTACTGGAGTATGATTTTTTAGTACTCTTTCCACCACTGAGAAACAGTGATGAAGAGAGTAAGAAGAATGAAGAGGAAGAAGAGATGAGCAGAGAAGTAAAGAAAACAACCAAAGAAGGATAAGAAGAGGAAAGAAAAGTAGACAAGAGGAAAATAAGAAGTGCAGAAGAAGAAGAGATGGAGGAGCAAAGGAAGAAAAAAAAAGAAGAAGAGGAGAGTGTGTCTCAGGAGAGGAGAGGTGATGTCAGTGTATGAAAGTGATTTCACAGGTTCTCCTATGAAGCCGTTCTCCAGCGATGAGCAGCAGCTTCAGGTTTCACTGCAACACACACACACTGAACACTGCTGACAAACAGGCGTGAAGGAGGGCAGCTGGTGGGGCAGCCCTCTCAGGACCCCTCAGGACCCTGCCGGAAACACAGGTGTTAGAAAACAGCAGCCGTCACTTCTTAAAGATCCTCTCATTCTGGCCTTTAGCGCTCGCAGAAACCCGATACACCAACAGACACTCACACACACACTGCTGAGAAACACATCAGATCCTCACACACACACACACACACACACACACACACTGCAGACCTGTTGCACTTGCAGATCTTTACTGATGATGAGCCAACAATCATTTTACATTTACTTCATCATTCGTTCATTTTCCTTCGGCTTTGTCCATTTATTCATCAGGGGTCACCACAGTGGAATGAACCACTAACTATTCCAGCATATGTTTTACACAGCGGATGCCCTTCTAGCCACAACCCAGTACTGGGAAACACTGATACAGACTCACATTTACACACATACACACACACACACACACACACACACACACACACACACACACACACA
>CAIGQZ010032119.1:1270026-1303236 GCA_903798205.1 Danio tinwini | reverse complement strand
TCCCACGACGCTCTTCCGATCTAACGAAGACAAGTATATATATATATATATATATATTTGTGCTTATTATTGTTGCTTCTAATATATAAGAAAACAAAATATAATCAGGTAATCATTTTTAAGGAGTAAAAAGCTGTTTTGTCCTCGGAAATATACTCAAGTTGTAGTCAGATTTAACAGTAATTGCAGAAAAGTACAAATCCCACCCGAAATAATCCTTAAATACAGTAATCAAGTAAAATAAGAGTTAAAAAACATTTTTGTATGTCCAAATCCAGCAGTTTCATCTTCAGAAATATATTCTAGTAGTGGTCAGATTTAACAGTAATTCCTCCAACCATAATAATCCTTATTATACCTTATATTTTTACTTAATATTGTTGTCTGTAAGACAGAAGTAAACAAATTGCAATACTCTGTATTTTTTGAGTGGTAAAACTTTTTTGTATTTATTATAATGTTTTATGAAATCATATTTTATATTACACTTGTATTATTAACATTTACTAAATTAAATATTTTTACTTAATGTTGTTGCCTCTAAAATGGAAAAAAGCTAAATATAATCATGTTATGCAGTGCTTTTTTATTTTTGTTTTTAGTTTGAATTAATTTTAAAGGAGTAAAAAAGCAGTTTCATTTTCAGAAATGTACCCAGTAGTCAGATTTAACTGTAATTACATAAAAGTACAAATCCTCTCCAAATTAATCCTTATTATACCTCATTTATTTTACTTCATATTGTTGTCTGTAAGACAGAAGTAAACAAAATGCAATGCTGTGCTTTTTTGTGTTAAAAAACATTTTTGTCTCTAATAAAATGTTTTATAATAATATTTTATATTACACTTGTATTATACTTAATATTTACGTAATAAAATATTTGTACTTATTATTGTTGTAAGACAGAAGGAAACAAAATATAATCATGTTATGCAGTGCTTTTTCTTTGTTTTAGTTTAAATACATTTTTAAATTAAGAGCAAAATATCTGTTTCGTCTTGAGAAATGCATTCAAGTAGTAGTCAGATTTAACTGTAATTGCATTAAAATTATGAATCCTCGCCAAAATAATCCCTTATTATACCTCATATTTTTACCTAATATTGTAAGACGGAAGTAAACAAAATGCAATGTTGTGCTTTTTTTGAGTGTTAAAACACATTTTTGTATCTTTTATAATGTTTTATAATATAATATTTTATATTACACTTGTATTATACTTAATATTTACGTAATAAAATATTTTTATTGCCTCTAAAAGGGAATAAATATAAAATTGAATAATGCAGTGCTTTTTTATTTTTAGTTTGAATTAACTTTGAAGGACTAAAAAAGCTGTTTGGTTTTCAAAAATTGACTCAGTAGATTTAATTGTAATTGCATAAATGTACAAATCCTCTCCAAAATAATTCTTATTATACCTCATATTTTACTTAATATTGTTGTTTGTAAGATGGAAGTAAACAAAATTTTTTGCTCTTTTTTTTAGATAAAATAAAATTTAAAGAGTTAAAAAATCTGTTTCGTCTTCAGAAATGCACTCGAGTAGTAGTCAGATTTACTGTAATTGCATAAAAGTACAAATCCCTCTAAAAGAATCCTTAAATACAGTAATCAAGTAAAATGAGTATTTTTTAGCAGCAGTAGTGTGGTGTGGATCTTTCTCTTCCAGCCGCTGAACTCCTGAAGGCTCATTAAAGTGCGTCTGCAACACAATGAGGAAATGCTTTTGGAGGGGGTTGCAGAAAGCACACACACACACACACACACACACACACACACACACACACACACACTAGAGGCCCAGTCACAACAATACCCAGCTCTCCTTGCATCTACCATATGCTGTCATTTGTTCAGTCAAATCCCTTGAAAGTGACGGCGATTCCAGGCGGTTGGTGCGTACGAGGAACTTTTCCTCCGCGGCTTCGCCCCACAAGTCTGATCTAACGCTCCCTTGGGCATTTCATGCAAAGGTTTAAAGATGTCAGCTTTATGACGATCACATCACAGGCCTGGTGCATATGCATAATCATAGGAGGACGAGGCAGTGTGGGGCGTGCAAACAAATACATGCTTTCTCGGTGACGCCATCAAAGCACACTTCACTGGGTTTTGCACATGAAGGATTAAACTGGTGGTCATATGCAATTATATTAGTAATATAGACAGTACTGTGCAAAAGTCCTAAGCACTATACCAGCTTTGTTGAAGACAATATATAATCAATAAGTCTATTAAAAACAAACACAACATTTTTAAAAAATTAAGTACAAACAACAACAACAGCACAACATTTCCTCAACAAGCAGCTTGTTTGGTTCTAATTGTCCTGATATTTTCTGGGGAAAAAACATGCTGTGTAATAACATTAGGCTTCTTTTAGCTTTTTCCAGAGTGATCTTTAGTTCTGAAGTGTCTTATCTTTCTTTTTCTGTTCAAGTGATCTCCTACAGCCTCAATAATATTCAGGTTTGGATACTGTGGAGGCCATTTCATGACTGTCTGTGTTTCATCAGCTGTTTTCTTTTTCGGATCATTATCAAGCTTCATTCATTATTAAGGAATGACATAATGGATTAAAACCTGTCTGCACTTTTCAACATTCACAATTCCATCACAATTCAGACAATATTGCTATCAACAATGGCAGAAATGTAGCTCAAAGCAGGTTGTAAACAATTAAACCAAAATACTTCAAACTCTAGCCCCTATCCTAACAAACCATACATCAACTGAAAAAATCATTTATTCACCCTGTATAAAATATTATCTTTATTTCAGATACTAGGTCCAATGGTACAAAAGACAGACAAAACAATACAAACGACACAATATACATAAAAAAACTCAGTTAAGCCAATATTTCAACAAAGGTGGCTGAAAACGCAACTCAGTAAGCCTAGGATTTATCAACTACATTACAACATAGTCTAGCTCCTGTTTATCTTACCAACCTTCTGTCTCGCTACAATCCAACCCGCTCTTTAAGATCTCAAAACTCGGGGCTTCTGGTACCTAGAACTGCAAAGTCAAGTAAAAGAAGTCGAGCCTTTTCATTTATGGCTCCTAAACTCTGGAATAGCCTTCGTGATAATGTTCGAGGCTCAGACACACTCTCTCAGTTCAAAACTAGATTAAAGACCTATCTTTTTAGCAAAGCATACACTCAATGCATCACATGCGATCCAAGACCTGCAAAGAGATGATCCCGAGGTTCTCATAATCCTGGACCAGGCCATATCCTGAGCAGATGCTGTGGTGGCCATGGAGGAGTGGAGAGCATGAGACTAATTCCTGTGAGACTCCAGGGACAGATGAGTTTTCGCTGATGTCCAGCGTTCACGAGCCTCCGGCGCCAAGACATAAATTGTAAAAGTGCTATAGAAATAAAGATGAACTGAATTGAACATTAAAATGCTATTCGGAGAATTCTCTAATCGAAGGTTAAACTTATAGATCGAATTTCTCATCAAAGCAAAAAATGGTCTAACTTTTACCTCATAGAATAATTCACTTGCATTACATCATCTATGTTTTTAAGAAGAATCTGTACTTTTAAACCTCAATTTTGTAAAAAAATAAAAAATAAAAAATAAAAAAATTATGACTAGTTTTGTGGTAAAAGGGTCACAAATATGCATTATACTATCAGTAAAACAATAGATTTAATGCTGGCCTTCTGCACAGTACTGTATATATACAATAAGGTTGTATTAGGTAAGTTAGATATAAAGTATAGGGAAGATGTTATTGCAGAAAAAAGACTGACCAACGCTATCTCACAGCAATTCCTATGTTTTTGATTTAGTGGCTACTTTGCATGGCTTTGTACAACCTCATTCTACAATTTAGTATGATTTGTTTGACCTAGGTTGGGTTTAGGCATGGGGTTTTGTACAGTTTTGTACAACTGAACTTCATGAATTAGTGACTAAACTTTGGCTTTCTGCGAAAACAACTTTCTGGATGTACTTTTTCAAAAAAGGAAAATTTAAAAAAGGAGACATGGCACCGAACCCCACCCCTTAACACAATCATCTATATATACAACAGTTCTGTCTGGTTCTTCAATCTGATTGGCTGATAGCCGTGCGATTTTCTGCAAATATAAGCACTCGTACAGCCTCTTCACTCTTGTGTTTTACTCCGCCCACATACAGCAACAAGCAGAGGACACTCTACAGTTTGACAAATATTGCTGCTGTTGGACGACAATGTTCTTTTAAGGCTTTTTTTAGTCGAGAATGTAGTTGTTAGACTGCAATTGCAGTTTATTTATAAGGATAGTGTCTATTTTAAATATTGAGAATTTTGGAGATACAGTGCATTAATTATTGTGATCTCCCGATTGCAACAGGGAAATACTGGGAAATCTCTGTAGACTGATGGCATTTCATGCAGTTTAGCCTTATAATCTTAAAATGTCAGCAAAATCAGCTGTTTTATCATCACGTTAGACATTACGCTAGGGAATCATTCAAACACTAGTTCTAAAGTGATGTTGGTGAAGTAGCAACGATTCCTGCCAGGGGCGGACTGGCCATAGTAAGCACCGGTGGCCTGACGGTCAATCTGGCCTGCCACCGTGATTCTGGCCTGCCGCGCAACCCTGCGCACCCCTCCGCACCCCTCCGCACCCCCTCCGCACCCCCTCCCTGCTCTTCACTTTCTAGATCGCATCAGATGTGGCCTGACTGACAGTTACTTTTGCCCGATTGAAAATGCTTTCCCAGTCTGCCCCTAATTCCTGCTGTTCTGACGTCAGCTGCAGATGTGAATAAAAGTTGGAAGAAAGTAGTTCCTAAAACAAAAGGGTTTTTAGACTCTCTGTGTTTGATTTTCTTTTTTATATACACAATTATGCAGTCGAACTGTTGTATAAACGCATTATCACACTCGTAGCACTGCACACAACTCAATATTGCAATTACCACAGAACTCAATATTGGTTGTATATTGTCATTGGTGGGACACTAAGGCACACCTCCCACCAGTGCCAATATAGAGCCATATCGCACTGCTACGAGTGTGATATTGCTGAATTACATATAGGTTGCATTAGTTAAGTTATGGATAAAGTAAGGAGGTTGTTATTGCAGAATAAATGGCAACAGATTTATCAGCAGCCTGAATCAAATTGGAGAAGTGTTGTATAAGATTGAAGGCTTTATTCTGCAAAGCAACAGTCCTAGATGTACTTTATCCCACTTATAACATGGCTAAAATGTCAAAATTAGACACAAATCATTGTTCTGAGCCCTAATACTTTGTTAATCCTTTAAAGCTGACAGAAACTAAAAGAGCTGATGGAGTATACACTAACCTGCGGATTATTCAGTCACAAGATGGTGCAAAAACTGTGGTGTGACAGATGCGCAGATACTGTACATGTGAGTGTAGATGTAAGTATATTTGAATATATTCACTGACGGTAAAGGTAACTCGAAGTTTCCGGATAAGCCTGTGTTATTTAGTGGTTATTATCTGGGAATAACATACTTGTCACAAATGTCACAACAGAGTAATCAGAATTATGTATTTCAGACATTTGTGCATTAATGTATTCACCAACATGCAAAAAAAAGCTTTTCTTGCTTAGAGTTTGTGTCTTGTTCTAGTCCAAATGTCTAAAAATTCTTAAATCAAGAAACATTTTCTAGACGCGTAAAAAAATATTGTCTTGTTTTCAGAAATAAGTCAAACTTAAGTGAAGTTTTTCCTTAAAAACAAGCAAAATGATCTTCCAAATGTGATAAGCAAAATCATTTTGTTTTTGCATTGAAGTAAGAGTATCTTGCTTACCCAATTGGCAGATTATTTTGCTTGTTTTAAGGAAAAACACTTCATTTAATGCTGTTTTTCAGAAAAAAAAAGACAATATTCTTTACTTGTCTAGAAAAATAAAAAAAAAACAAATATATATATATTTTTTGGGGGGTGTGCTCAATTATTTGAAACACTGTATATTGCCATCAATGTATCCATCCAATCAGTTTATCAAATTCATAGCATTTGGTTTACAGTAGCACATGCTCTACTGTTTAATTACAGGACTAAATAATGTGAATTGTTTTAGTAATTTTGTCAGCTTAGAATTGTAAGGCTCTATCTGACATTGTTGTCAAAATTGAGTTATTCACATATTCTTATTAAATGACAACTTATTTACATTATGGGACTCTTTTTATAAGTTTTTTTTACACTTTAAAGGTGCTGCATGTATGTTTTTGACTCTTCTAAAGCATAAAAATACCATAATATATGTGCAGATATTTAAGAAACATCCCAAGTGAACATACTTGTTTAATTGAAAAACAATGCTGAAGTCAGATATTCTGCTTTGAAAATGTTTTTTCTGTGCCGGAACACTGTCTTTGTTTAGGTCAATTTAACCTGCACAATGCCAGTTTAGCCAATTATAATTCAGCACCCCGGGTTGCCTTGTTGGAAAACAGCGTATTTCATTCATTCATTCATTTAGAAAAGCTCTGAAAGCATGCGTCTGTGACCGAAATGGACAGTATCAGACATCGAAATGAGACAGATTCAGTTCCACATGAGGTTATCAATTATCAAATGATATAAATATTACGAGCGTAAACATTAGGTGAGCAGGTTACATTGTAACCGCGTGTCCTAACAACACGCTTTGTGACGAGATACACAGTGATGAGCAGTTTGGCTTTTTGCGCCAGACGAAACCTGACAGAAATTTAAATACAGCCTTTCAGAAGCACAGAATATGCACTCACTCACAAAACGGTAAGGTTTATAATCTATTTAATACATGTTAACCATCTTTAACATCATTAAATGTAGATGCTAAATCACTCATATGTGTTTAGTTCCAAAGTTCAATGTTAAACGGTTTATTGTAATTTTATTGTTAGCATTTAGCACTAAATAAAGCACACAAGGTTTACCTGAGGTGATCAGGTTGTTCAGCTGTGATGAATGAAAGCTGTTTCTAATATATTAATTCGAGGTGTTGGTCAGAACCAAAACTCCTTAGTTTCCTTAGTCATAGTTTTTTATTTAGAACACAGTTTAAATCACTCGCTCCTGTACTCAATCTGGCAACCCGCTCTTGTGTTTATTTTGATCCAGGAGTGAGATACCTAGTTCAACCACTGGGTGTCAAACTTACATACTGCACCTTTAAGACTTTTTATTTAAAAAACAAAAATGGTTTATCTACAAAGTCTAACTCTAGCTTGGGTCTATAAGGTTCTTTCTGTGAGCCAATCAGCATTTTTAATGCATGCACGGGGACCAATCAGGATCAGCTTTCCTTGTCATTTCGCCAGAATGCTCCATTGACAGCGGGAAAGACCAGAAAGACAAAATCACTCAAAATCAGAGTCGGCTTAATAATGCTGCACCAGACAAAATTGAGATGTGTTTCCACAATTGGGCAGCACATTTTTGTTTTACATTGAGATAAAATGTTAAATTTTACATTGTTGAAAAAGAAATGAATATTAACAAAATTCTATATTAAATGTGAAATAGTTTTATTTGTGCATATAAAGTCAGTGAAACTTTTTCAGCATTTAGTAAACTCATTTGCTCATTGTCTGTTTTCTTGTAAAGTCTTTAAATTTAATATTAAGGCTTGATGGAGTGGGGGCATATAATTCAATAAATATAATTTAATAAGTCATATAAAGCATGAAATTGAATAAATATTACATATTAATTTGACAAAATTAACATCTGCGGACAAAATATTTAGCAGAGCCTCTTATGCTTTAATTTGAACAAGAAAAACATATTCATCCTAAAACATGAAATAAATGTTATAGAAAACAAACCTTTAACTTTCTCCAGCATCAACATATATTACAACACCAAATTATATATTTTTTATTATATTTCTTAAGAAAGTAATGCTTTAATGAATGATCTGCCAGATAGAACTTTATAATTCCAAGCGGAAAATGACTTCAGAATTAGAAGGTTCTGTCTGCATTTACGTGTTTTTTTTTTTTTTTTACACCAATTTGCAAATGTACAGTAAGAGAATTTAGATCATTTACATTTAGAGTACATTTAGGGTCTCTGTCATGTTAGTGTAGAAAAGAGAACTGTCACACACATATTGTTTGCTATATGGAATGCACAAACTTTGAAGCTCAATATCTTAAAATCATTTCGAACGCAGAGATAACCTTATAATTCCAAGGTGACGATTCGGTAATTTGCAGATTAAAAGGTAATTCGCTCATCCCTGAATAACTAATCTGAGTGTCTCTCGGTCTTCAGCGGATCTGAACTCTGCGTGACACACACCGCCTCAGCTGCATTTCAATTCAAGACATTTAATGGTCTCCTGGACGTCATATGAATTGAGAGACTTCGACATTTATTTGGGACTAACACACAAAGGAAAACACTCAGAATTATAGGACATGAGCTGAAGTCGCTTTTTCGGGGAAAGTCAAAAACATGCTTTCAATTCAAAATGAGGATGTGCATGTATACACAGCACATCCAAAAATCCAAAGATAATTAAAAAAAAAACATGTAAGTAAGAAAGTGCATTGAAAAAATAGTTCATTGCAAATTTATATAAGCTGAATTTAAACAAACAAATTAAGTTCAGTTGAATTCAGTCCATATAAATAGTTTGCAACCACTATTGTAAATTCAATGAATCATCATTTTTTTCAGTGTATTAAATTATATCTGCTAATGCATTTTGACATATTTTGTCTTCTTTTCAAGTCTAAGCATGCTTTAATCAGGATCAGTTATTCGAGAAGTAAAATGACTTAAATTGAGCCTTAAATTTGTGTATAAAACAACACAAATATATGTTTGCTTCAGATTTAAATAAATAAATAAATAAAAATCTTTATGTTTTAGTCTTGTTTCTAGTCTTAAAGTTTGAAATCAAGCATTTTCTTGAGGTAAAAATGTGGTTTTATTTCAGAAATAATAAATCTAAATTAAGTTTGTTTTCTCGTAAAACAAGCAAAATAATCTGTCATTGGGGTATGTAAAATAAAGTTATTTATTTAAAATGAAAAGATCCCCCACTGGGAGATTATTGAACTTGTTTTAATGTAAAAACTCACTAAATCTTAATTAATTATTTCTAAAAAGAATTAAATGGTAATATTTATAAAGTGAAAATTTCACAAAATAATCAAAATTCTAAATATTTTAAATATAACAACCTCTTAAGGCCCAAGGTGTTTTTTTTACATGCATTTTTTTTTACTTTGCTATTTGGGCTTATTGGAACCAAATTAGAATAAAACCTAAGTATCATCTTTTGATATAATGTACTTTTAGAGAAAAATTATGTCCATATATGTGGACTCGTGGTCCGAATTTACATAAAACACTTTTTCCTGACTGTTTTTTTAATGCATATATATCATATATATATTTTTAACATGTTTGACTATCAGAGAGTAAAAAAAATATTTTTTTTCCCATTTTGGACAATCAAAAATAGGGTTTGGGACATTTCATACGCTGCAAAACAGTTGCAGGATGACACTGTATGTCTGTAACAAAATATAAAACATTCAACGTATTTTAAATAGCCACTTAAGAGCTCAAATGTGCTGTCTACGTATGTGGCCACTAAGCAATAGGAGGTTAAAATTTCACAGTAAACATCTTAATAATCTGTCAAATAATTCTATAACAGTGTCATTAATGTTTAAAGACATTGAATTACATTTTAATTGAATGTAATCAAATTTGTTTTTAATCAATTTTTAATGACATTTTAAGGACTGATTTGCACCACAATAGTTGAGGTCAAGAAAAATAATAATTACGCTATTATAAAATTCATGACAATTATAATAGCTTCACAACAATCATTTTTATAGCAGATTTATGACAATTTAAGTTGGAATAGCGAAGAAATCTCAAACATGGTCACCTTTACATTTACAATGACATAACTTCGCAAATGACACTTAATAACAGTTTTAATAAGCTCATTCATATTCATAACCTGTGCATGTCATGATTTTAAAAAGTTCTTGACAGTCTTCTGAACACCCCTTTCAAGTAAACTTTTACCCAATATATTTTTGTACTTGATTTACTTTTAGATATTTGGACTAGAAACAAGACAAAACCATATTTAGTTCTTTTGTTTTTGCAGTGTATTGTTGACTGAGGGCAGTGAATATTAATGCTGCATAGCTATAAACTGTTATGATATGGGTAAAAAGTGTGTATAGCAGATAAAAGGTCTGTTTTGCTCATCCCTGGCTTCGGCGTCACCACTGAGGACTTTTAGTTTGGCATGGCTCATTCTGGAAACTTTATTCATTCATTAATTTTCCTTCGGCTTAGTCCCTTATTTATCAGGTCACCACAGCAGAATGAACCACCAACTATTCCAGCATATTTTAGTTTTTACACAGTGTTTTACACAGTGGATGCCCTTCCAGCTGCAACCCAGTACTGGGAAACACCCATTCACACTCATTTACTACAGCCAATTTAGTTCATCAATTCACCTATTTCGCATTAGCTTGGAGTGTGGGGGAAACCGGAGCTCCCTAGAGGAAACCCACACCAACACGGGAAGAACATGCAAACCCCACACAGAAACTTCAACTAGAACCAGCGACCTTCTTGCTGTAAGCCGACAGTGCTAACCACTGAGCCACCATGCTGCCCAATTGTGGAAACTTGTAAAAATAAAAAATAAAAGTTTCCTGCCAAGTTTTTTTGTAGCTTTCTCTTAAAAATATCTTAAATCAAGATGCAAAAAATGCAAACGGGCTTGTTTTTCCTTTAAAATTAGGTTTATGTTTCTGAACCTCCACTGTAAAAACTGCAGGGTTCCACATAATTCATTAATGTTGATCCAACACAAATCGATTAAGTTAACACTTTTAACAAATTTATGTCAATTGAACATAAAAAATTAAGTTGTCCTAATAAAATCTCAAGAATTGTGTTGTTTTAGCTCATTTTAATTAAGTAGTTTGAACAAGCAAAAAAACAATACTCTTTTTGAGTGTACTGAGCAGTGTTTGTTTAAAGTTTTTAGCTCATGCAAAAATCTATATTTTTATATTCATACATTTTAATTATGCATCTTGATTTGAGAAGTTGTAGATATTTGGACTAGAATCAAGACAAAAGCTCTGTACTGTTTTGCAGTGTAGTGTAGACTGAGGGACCAATATAATGCCGCATAGCTGTTATGATATGGGTAAAAAGTGTGTATACTCTGTATAGCAGAGAAAAGGTCTGTTTTGCTCATCTCTGGTTTTGGCGTCACCACTGAGGACTTTTAGTTTGGCATGGCTCGTTGCAAAAACTTAGTTTAAAACTTTGACCTTAAAACTTAGCTTTTTTTGTAGCTTTTACTTTAAAATAAATTCTTAAATCAAGATGCATTTACAATTTGCTTTTTTGCTCAAAACAACAAAAAATGCAAACGGGCTTGTTTTTTATGTTTATGTTTTTGAAACTACTGATCAGTGTTTTTTTTTTTTTTTTAGTTTTTAGCTTATGTGTAATCAATATTTTTATATTCATAAGTTTTAATTAGGCTTCCTGATTTAAGATTTATTTTTTTTGGATATTTGGACTAGAAACAAGACAGGAGCTCAGTAATAAAAGCTTTAGCGATAGTTCTGCCAGGAAGACTGAGATGTCACGTCATTCATAATAATTATCTTGTCAGCCTATAACAACTAAGCAAGCTATATATAAGCCCATCTCAACAATCTGTTTCGCTGTACTCAGGTGACGATGCGGAAGTTTCCCTCCATCCTCCCCACCACCACCACCAGGTTGGCCTCATCTCCACTCAGGGGGTTGGCTTCGCCCTGCCTTCATCTTCAGGCAGGATCTGCCAGCTCATTCAGAATTCAGTACCATAGACGAGGCTTACGCCAAAGGACTTTATGAAAGGATCGTAATGAACTTACACTTATGCAAACAATTCACAAAAAAAGTTCACATGTTTATCTGCCTCCTGAAAAGTCTTTCTGGTAGAACTGCTGTGCAGTGTAGTGTAGACTGAGGGGTGAATATTAATGCAGCATAAACTGTTATGATATGGGTAAAAAGTGTGTATTTTCAATATAGAAGTGAAAAGGTGTGTTTGCTCATCTCTGGTTTAGTCTTTGCCACTTTTATTTTGGCATGCCTCGTTGCGGAAATTTTTTAGCTTTTCCTTAAAAATATATAAGACTTCTTAAATCAAGATGCATTTTGATTTAGCATTTTTCTGCTGGAAACAACAACAAAAAATGCAAATGATCTCGTTTTTCATTTTTAATTAAGGTTATGTTTCTGAACTGATCAGAGTTTTTAGCTTATGCGCAATCAGTATTTTTATATTCAGATGTTTTAATTTTGCTTCTTGATTTAAGAAGTTGTAGATATTTGGACTAGAAACAATACAGAAACTTAGTACTGTTTTGCCATGTACTGTAGACCGAGAGGCAAATATTAATGCAGAATAGCTATAAACTATTATGATATGGATAGATAGTGTGTATACTCAGTATAGAAGAGAAAAGGTCTGTATTGCTCATTTTTATTTTCAGCCTCGCCACTGAGAACTTTTAGTTTTGCATGGATCATTGCAGAAACTTAGTTTACTGTTTTTTTTTTCTTTTTACTTAAAAATACATAAGAATTCATAAATTAATAAATTTTTCTGCTTAAAACAACAACAAAAAATGCAATGGTCTTGTATTAAATTTTTAATTACGTTTATGTTTCTAAACCTCCTGCTCAGGGTTTTTATTTTTTTATTTTTTGCACAATCAATATTTTTTACATTCATGCTGTACACTGTGAACAACTATATGATCAATTAGTCATGACAAAAGATTTAAGATCATTGTTACTTATTAAACTAAGTTAATCATGTTCTAACTTAATTTTACGTTACACAAGCTGTTTTAAGTCAGTTTAATATAATATGAGTTTAAAGGCCAGACCGAATCTGCGGACATTTTTTGCTATTTCTGCAGAGAATTTTGTAAAAAAAAATCTGTGGATTCATGTGGAATGATTTTAGGAGTATCATAACTAAAAACTTAACATATGAAATAAAATTAGCACATTTATAAATGTTATTTAATGTTCACAATGCACATCAAATTAGATCCACTTATTTGGTAAACAAAGCAAGTCTTTCATATTATATCTACTAAAACACAGAAAATATTACTTTACAATATGTATTGTAAATAAATCATCTGAACATTTTATTATTACTATTATTATATCACAATAATATTAGTGAAATTAATTTTAATTAATTAATTAATTTAATAATAAATACAAAATAAATAAATTTATTAATTTAAGTGAATAAATATAAAATTACACACATTTACACAAGTAACACAAGACTCGATGATGGGCTAAAAATCAGTAGATTTCTGCAAGCGCAGATTCCGTGTGGACCTACTTATGAGGTTATTTTAATAAATTTTTACAGTGTAGGTATTTTGACTAGAAAAAAAACCTACAAAAAATCTTCTGCAGTGTTACCCATATAATTCAAAAATCCACTAAAGGAGGTCCGGCCATCTCATTTATGGCCCCTAAACTAAATCTAAAAATCTGAAAAATAATATTGTTTTTCCTTTTGACATATGATTATTTTGCTTACTCTTTTTGCAGATTATTTAGCATTGGGAGATTATTTAAGTCAAATTTACTTACTTTTGACATTATTTCTAAAAACAAGACAATATGTTTCGCTTGTCATGTAAATGCTTTTTGATTTAAGAAGTTGTAGATATTTGGACTAGAAACAAGGCAAAAACTCTTCTTGCAGTGTTACCCATATGATAACAGTTTATATCTATATATGCGACATTAATATTCATGGCCGTCAGCTTCTCTACGCAGATGTTTCTGGTTTGGATGACACTTGGAGACACTGTCAATAATCAACAGCTGACGAGCGCGGCAGACCCTCCGTGCCAAATGCTGATCTCCGAACAGCACATCCAAATCCCAAACAAAGCCCCTGGTCTTGTGACAGATCTGGAGACTTCAATTCCCCCGTCTCGCGTTCTGGTTCCCACAGCCTCCGCCTCCGTCAAGTGCAGTTGTCAACACGAGAACACATGTTGTATGTTAGACCGCTGTTTTAACACTGAGGCCATGCAGGACACAGAGATGGAGATGGCAGTCTAAAACAGACCGTGTATAAGCGCTTTTGGGAAAGTCAAACCTTGTAATCTCATTGCCGTAGTTTATAGTGGAAAATCAGTGCATGTTAATCCTAAACTGGGGGCGACAGATCTTCGGTGGAAAGAGTGCAACAATGTGCACGTTTACAATGCAAAAAGTGCTTTTGTTACTAAGGGCCCTATCATACAACCCGGTGCAATAAGGCGCAAGACATGTTTGGCATGATTTGATGCTATTATAAGACCAGAGCAACCCTAATTTTCAGGTTTTGCGCCACATTGTTTAAATAGAAAATCCGTTTGTGCCGCTTTGTGGACTCATGCCGATCTATAAAGGAGGTGTGATGTATTTTGAGAGACTGAAATAGACAACGCCAGTGAGCAACTGAAAGCTGCTCCAAAATCCACGCAAAATGTTGGTTATGCGCCTATGCAGGTCCAAACGCTTACACATTGTTGAATACACACAGGAAGAACAGCAATACACAAATATCTTTACATATGAAAACAATTAAAGGATTAAAATGTCACAAAAAATATTATTTTCTACATAAACATAAAAACCACTGCCTCCATGCCTTCTTCACCTCGAGGGGGGCTTTTTTTCCAGTTTATTCATGACAATTTGCATTAGTAAAATGTTATTATTATTAGCAGTATTATTAATTATATGCATATTTATTACAATTTTTTATCTAGATTAATCTCACTGTAATCTTGGAATTAATCTAGATTAAAATGGCTCATTTGGATTCTGCTGAAGGCGTTCAGAATATGTGCGCTACCCAAATAATGACTAAAGTATGTCTTTGAGAACGGGTTTCTCAAGCCAGGTGCCGAATTAGACCAGGGGCTTGTCTCCTGTTTCCAAAATGCACCACAAACTGCTCAATAAGATGTACTTGTGTTTACTCACTGTTTATTCAGTTAAACATTAATTATGAACTGTAGGCCTACATAAGCTCCAAACAGCGATTTTTGATAACCTTAATCTGACTAAAGTCATAACTGAACTAAACAGAAATGGAATTAAGACGTGGAGAATACAGATATTAGTGGTGTTATATAAATAAACACCGCAATCAAACTATTACCATCATCTAGGATTTTTTCGCCATATTTTCCGACAAGATCCACACAAGAACCTTTTTTTTTTTTAAAAATTGCCGTGCTGCCCTTTCCCAAATGTTTATACTTAAAAATGAAAGCAAAAAAGGCCAGAGCAGAAATACTCAAGGTACAGTCTGACATAAGTTAAAATATTTTATAATTTTAACTTATAAACTTGAACAACTTAAGTAGTCGGCAACATTGTGGCTCAGTGCCTAGCACTGTCGACTCACAGCAAGAAGGTCACTGGTTCGAGTCCCAGTTGGGTCAGTTGCCATTTCTGTGTGGAGTTTGCATGTTCTCCCCGTATTGGTGTGGGTTACCTCCTGGTGCTCCAGTTTCCCCCACAGTCCAAACACATACGCTATAGCTTTTGTGTTTATCAACAACAAGCACTAAAGTATAGTAAAGGATCCAGCATCTCTCAAAATCACAGCGGACGCTTTAACAGATGTTGAAACCAGAACCAAAAACAATATATGTAGATAAATTTTCAATAACAAGCTTCCTCACCCAGATGAATGCAACGCAAAACTTTTGCTTTCGCTTTATCCTCCCACAACTTTCCAAGGCAAAAAAAACCCCAAGGATCCATGCAGGCAAAAAAACCCTGCATATAAATGAAAGAAACAAAAACATATTAAACTGTCTTAATGAGAAAAGGTAAATGATGGAAACGGCTCTTTAGAATAGCACACTTTGAACACTTCATACGGCAACGTCCGCTATTAGTGTTCAGGAGTAGAGGACTGACAGCTCATTTCACTGGGAGCTACGCTTTAACAATGTCAGTGATTAATACAGAAAGCCCATTCTCTGAAACAGCTCTTTAAAGTCTCAATTTCCGCTACAATGTAACTTACTGCCAAGGATCATTATGAGTCATTTCGAAGCCACTAAAAAGCATTTGAAGTAAACATCATTAGAGAAACGTCTCCACGAGTCTGATTACAGTACATCCTTCCATTAAAAGAGGAGCAAGAGCTGGAGATTTAGTTATGGTTACACAGGCTTATTAATTACCTTATGCATGCAAATGTATCCACACAATAAAATAACAAGGATATACAGGTATGACAAATAAAGAATCGCAATTGGATGGTAAATGTAAATTAAAGGGTTGTTGAAAAGCTCTTTTTATACCTGGAGCTTGAGGAAACCATAAAAGCTGTCTGCTTTTAGTTTGTGGAAAGCCGTAATAGTGTAACACGCATTCACGAGTCAAGAAAACTCACTGAACTCATACCGACATACAGGAAAACAGACAAATGCACACACACAAAAAAATTTAAACGTCAAAAAATGGTGCAGTTTTCAGCTATCATCTTCGAACTTGTATTATTTATGTTCTTGAAGTAAACAAAAGTATAATATAATTAGTGGTGAGCCGTTATTGGCGTTAACATGCTACGTTAACGCGAGACTCTTATCAGGCGATAAAAAAATATTGTTGTTAATCTTGTCTTAAAATCGGGTTGGGAGCTGGGTATATTCTATGCAAGTTATGATGACTTTCACCTTGATATTTTAGTGAGGATGTATACCTGGCCGAATTGCACTGTAGGTGGCTAGAGCGAGTCTTCGAACCTGTGTGTTGTCACGATCACCAGAGATCCAGCCTGTGCAGATCGCTGGTAAACCCGAAAATCAGAATCAGAATCAGTTTTATTGCCAAGTGTGCTTCACACACACAAGGAATTTGTTTTGGCAACAGAAGCTTCCAGTGTACATAAAGTGACGAGTGACAACACAAAATTAAATACAAGAAAAGGCAATTAACATTAAACATTAAACAGAGATGCAGTTAGTCGAAAAGATCTGGATGTTGAGTTGTATGTACAGATATGTTGTAAATATACAGGTTATAAGGTGCTGTGTACAAGTGCATATGAGAAAGTATTGCACGTTTATTGCACAGTAGGGGAATATTTAACTGTTCATAAGGTAGATGGCCTAAGGAAAGAAACTTTTCCTGTGTCTGGCTGTTTTTGTGCTTGGTGCTCTGTAGCGCCGACCAGACGGTAACAGTTCGAACAGGTAGTGTGCTGGGTGTGAGGCATCCAGAGTGATTTTACGAGCCCTTTTACTCACTCTGGAAGAGTACAGTTCTTGAAGTGTAGGAAGGGTAGTGCCAGTGATTCGTTCAGCAGTCCGGACTATTCGCTGTAGTCTACGGAGGTCGGTTTTGGCAGCTGAGCTGAACCAGACGGAACCCAGTAATGCCACACACACACACACTCACCTGCTCCTAGTTCCTTTGATTGCACCTTTGATTGCACTCTCACAGCTGATGCTGCTCAATGACTGATTGCACACACATATATTCGGCTCACTTTGAGACACTCATGGCTGAGTTTTGCCATGTTTTGATCCTTGCCTCGTTTATTTGTTTAATCCTGTTTGCTGCCTGCCTTCTGACCATCTGCCTGTGTATCTAACTACGACTCTGGATTGCCCTTATACATCTGTTTGCCCCTGTATTGACCTCTGCTTACCTGACCCTGCTAATAAACCTGCATGTGGATCCGCACCCCTGTTGTCAGTGTCACATCCCTTCGTTACATGTGTATTCCTACCTTAACTGCAGTTCGGCAGTTTCACTTTCACTCATGAACATTTCATTCATGCCCCCGTGACAAACTGGGGATTTAGACGCAAATAAGAAGTAAGGACTGGTGAGAGTGTAATGGAATTTAATAACGCACGCCAAATGGGAAGAAAAATACTTCCGCATGTCGCAATGTGTGTGTGTGTGTTCTACTGGGATTTTTACACACGACCTTCTCTAGGGTTTAAAGAGAGTGATCCCAAAAAAATGCCTTGTTTAAAATCCCCTTTCTTCCCCATTCTGATGCTCGGTTTGAACTGCAGCAGATCATCTTGACCGTGTCTACATGCTTAAATACATTGAGTTGCTGCCATGTGATTGGCTGATTAGAAATTTGCATTATAAGCAGTTGGACAGGTGTACCTAATAAAGTGGCCAGTGAGGGTATATTTTATATCTAAATACTTTTCTCAACAGGGATTAGAATGTAACCTGCTCACCTAATGTTTACGTTTGTAATATTTATATTATTTGCTAATTAATAACCATTCATGTGGAACTCCGAATCTGCGTCTCATTTCAGAGTCTGCTACTGCACCGGAGGTCACTTTAGCATTGACTTTAGCACTGTTTTTCAGATAAAAGAATGTTCTCGGCATCTCGAATGTTCTTCTTAAATATCTGCACACATATTATGGTATTTTTATGCTTTAGAAGAGTCAAAAACTTACATACAGCACCTTTAAAGCTGATTTTTCTCAGTATTTGGATTTTTCTGAAGCCTCAGATTCCAGTATATTAAATATTTGTATCTCAGCCAAATATTGTCCTATTCTAACAAAGTATACATCAACAGAAAAATTATTGACATAACTTTGAGGTTACGTAAAAATCTCGATTTTTTTTAAAAAATGACATGACATGACATTGTGGTTACATGTAGTACTTAATTGTTTTCTGTGGAGTCATATATAGTGTAAAGTATAAGTGACCTGCCGTATCTTTTGCTCTGGACACAGAGAGTGCAGGAAGTCTCTGTATCCTCCTGGATGCTGGAAGGGATGTGCTCCTGATCCGGCTTTATCCTTTGAGCTGGATGGGGTGAGGACGGCCAAAGTCCAAACTACACAAATTGAGACAACCAGATGACATCTGTGATCCATCCACGGGG
Source organism: Danio tinwini (assembly GCA_903798205.1). NCBI lineage: Eukaryota > Metazoa > Chordata > Actinopteri > Cypriniformes > Danionidae > Danio > Danio tinwini. The sequence continues at coordinate 1,284,248 of CAIGQZ010032119.1, read as the reverse complement.
CGCTGCAACCGAGGGGATTGTGTGAACCTGCAAGTACATCGAAGTTTGTTAGCGGTCAGAGTTTCTTACAGCCACATGACACGTTCAAAGTTTTCACAACACTAGTGATGGCAGGTTTGAGCAGCTTATTTTCAAACTGTGCATATGAATTGATCTGAAAAATGTTGATAAGAGACTCGACTGTCAGGCAAACATGTTGACGACCTTTTGTTTTTCACAAGAACATATCATGTGCAATAATAGGCACTTCCAGCCTGATCTCACAAGGAAATGTAAGTATTTTACAGTTTGTCAGATTAGTGGCTAATTTATAGGATAGGATCAAAATGGCAAAATAGGATTTTTAAAAGGAGGCATGGCACCAAACCCCATAACTAAACAATGGGTACAGATTTTCAGCTTTCTTCTAAATATTTTTTTATTGTGATCACCAGAATAATGACATTTATAAAGGGTTGGAAACACTTGAGGGTGAGTAAATAATGAGTAAATGTTTATTTGTAGGTGAACTATAGCTTTAACTTCCATGAAACCTAAAAATTTGGGATGCTTAGATTGATCTGCTGGAGATCGGTATCGGCCGATAATCACATTTTAATGACTCAATTTGTACTCGCTGATCTGGCCAATCTCATGAACCGATCGCAATTGGAAATGAGCAAAATATTTGAATGACCTTGTATGTATTTAGGCCTTTTTACATATAAATCTGAAAGTTCTGTGTTTTTGACCATATTGCAAGATTCACTTTACTTATTGCAATAGTTTATAAGCATTTTTTCTTTTAGTAAAGTAGAAATGAATTTATAGGTTTGCACTTTAACTTTTTTATGCATCAATTATGCGCTCAAAACTTATATACAGTACAGTTTACCCAATTTCTCTTTAATGGAGAGATTTTTTTCAACATATTTCTAAACATAATAGTTTTAATAACTCATTTCTAATAAATTATTTATTTTATCTTTGCCAAGATGACAGTAAATAATATTTAACTAGATATTTTTCAAGACACTTCTATACAGCTTAAAGTGCCATTTAAAGGCTTAACTAGGTTATTTAGGTTAACTAGGCAGGTTAAAGTAATTATGGCCCGTTCCCACTGAGTGGTACGGAACCGAACCGTACCGTACCACTTTTTCAGCACCCTTTCGAAAGGGTACCAAATATGAGAAAAGGTACCAAACATGAGAAAGGGTACCAAAAGGTGGAGCTACACGGGCAGCTGAATGCTGATTGGTTACAGAGATACGTCACAAGCTCGTGGAGCTAGCCAGAATGAAAACAAAGGAACCGCCATGTTTTTAAATACACAGCCGAGACAACTATATGCATATAATAATGAGAAATGAATGACCCGAACTCAAACAAATCTTGTCGTTGTCTTGATGTACAGCCACAATGCCAAGAAGAACAAAATCTGCCGTGTCCTGTTGTTGCTTTACGTGGTTGTCTAAAGTGCGAGCGGTTTCCGATTTCTCCAGGGAGCTCGCAATCGCGTCTATATTTGATATAACGAACTTCTTGAGCTGATGATAATAACGTGTGTGTGTGTGATTAATGAAGCGTCTTCGACATCTGATCCATTCAGAAAAAAAAAGGACAAACACGAGAGTGAAGCGCTGAAAAAAAGAGAAGCCTGACAAAACACAGGAGCGAAATGTTTTCAGCAACCTGAATCACAAACAAACTGCCATGTGCATCGCATTTTGGACTATTATGAACTCTGGATTTACTCTCTAACAAAGACTACATGTGCTGGTAAAGATTACAGACACTGATGGGAGGTTTGCTCTGACTGGGCTATATTGTGTGTTGGTTTCACACAATATAGCCCAATAACTCAAATAAGGACTAAATGTATGCTGTGTGTATTTTTTTTTCAGTAATTGGTAACATATCGGAGACTGTAAGGGTCTGTATGTGTTCATATATGTTTATTTATTTATTTATTTATTTTATATAATTGCAGACGTTACAGAAGGCTATTTCATTGATCTGCAGTTATAATCAAATCATGTTTATAGAAATGTTAGTAATAAACATTTATACACAAGTATTTATGTTTAAAGCATCTGTTTTGTGAGAAGTGCTGCTCATATGATTTGTGAACGACTTGTACGGCTTTACTGTAGACATTTATTTGAGCGAGAACGACATCGACTGAAACTCTGTCATACACCACGCCCACCAAAAAAAGACCCTTTGTATTAAAAACGCAAGCCTGATAAAGGTGACCCGTACCGACCCCCACCATACCGTACTGTACCAGTCAGTGGAAATGAGCCATTAGGTAAGTTATTGTTTAACGATGGTTTGTTCTGTAGACTATCTAAAAAAAATATATGTACACTGTAAAAAATGGCCGTAATTTCAATGCTAAAAAAACCTGTAAAATTGCTACAGTAAAAATCTGTAACCTGGTTAACAGTATGCTTTCTTAATATATACGGCAAATAACCATAAATTGCTTTCCCGGAATTCCCTGCTTCGCACATCACTTTTTATGTTTTTTTGTTGACATTACTATGGATCTTTTTAGTTGTTTTCCCATCAGTAATGTATATTAGAGATATATGTTACATCTAATGTTGATAAAAAATGTTTATTTCATAACTTTATTTTATGCGTGTTACCATACTGGTGTTTAGTAGCTTTGGTAATGACACTGAGCACCTTCTTTACACTTATAGACTTTTCTACTTGTGGGAAAAGTTGTTTGTGATGAGAATTGGATCATTATGTATCAACTTTCTTATCTCTGCCTGCATATGGCTGTGTTAACCTGTCTATCTGTATAACAAAAGATGTGTAGATGTCGGTAAGTCAAAATACAGACATTATATTAAAATGAGAATTACTTTTACGGTTTGTACCATATGATTAAGTACTGGCAACCACAGCTGCTGTTTTTTTACCATAAATTTTATGGATTTATTTTTACAGCGTAGCTTAAAGGGGCTAATAATTTTGACCTTAAAATGTTTTTTTTTATGTAAGAACTGCTTTTATTCTAGCTGAAATAAAACAAATAAGACTTTCTCCAGAAAAAATATTATCAGGCATACTGTGAAAAGTTCCTTGCTCTGTTAAACATCATTTGGGAAATATTTAAAAAAGAAAAAAATAATGTGGCTAATAATTCTGACTTCAGCTGTATATGTGACCCTGGACAGCAAAACCTTTCTTATTTTGCATAGATATACAGTTGAAGTCAGAATTATTAGCCCTCCTAAATTAGCATATACAGGGGCTGACTTCCCACCCCCCAATTTCTGTTTAACGGAAACACATTTCTAAACATAATAGTTTTAATAGCCCATTTATATCTTTGCCATGATGACAGCACATAATATTTGACTAGATATTTTTCAAGATACTAGTATTCAGCTTGAGGTGACATTTAAAGGCTTAACTGGGCAAGTTAGGGTAATTAAGCAAACCATTGTATAACAGTGGTTTGGTCTGTAGACAATATTGCTTAAGGAGGCTAATAATATTGACCCTAAAATGGCTTTAAAAATAAAAACTGCTTTTATTCTAGCTTAAATAAAACAAATAAGTGCAAAAGTTCAAATTTTTTCTTGATTGAGACATGTTGTTTCCAAATCAACATGTTTATTAGTCATTGTCTTATATCTGTGTTATCTATTATTTTCTGTTAAAGCTCATTCTGACCATGACACCTTCACACCTAAATGGTTATAGGAGACGTGTTGACGAGATTATATCCAGCATTTTTAATGTATTTTCATGGGTAAAGAGAGATCTCCACTTACGTATCATACTTAGAAGGAAAATGTGCTTAATGCATTATGAAGCTTGAAGCATTAAAATCGGTACTCAGTATCAGCCGATCCCTGTGACAAGGAATCTGTACTCTGTATCAGCTGTAAAAATCCTGATCAGAGCGTTCCTACTAAGAATAATAAAATAAAATAAAATAAAACTAATATTAAATATTTAATTAAATCTAATCTAATCGAAATGGAATGGAATGGAATGGAATTGAATTGAATTGAATTGAATTGAATTGAATTGAATTGAATTGAATTGAATTGAATTGAATTGAATTGAAATGAAATGAAATGAAATGAAATTTAATTTAATTTAATTTAATTTAATTTAAAGAAATGCATGCTCTTTTTAGTTAAATTGCTGGTTGTTTTTATATTAAAATGTTCTTTAAGATATGGTTCTTTTAAGATAAAAAAAACAAAGAATTCCACAATTAGGACCGCAACAAAACTTTACATGCATGTTAGCTTTAATTAAAAAGTTAAATTATACATTGATTTGAGTTTTTAATTATAATAAAATACTGATGCTAATATTGAGTTTTTGTCTTGTTTCTAGTCAAAATATTAAAATAAATACTTAAATAAAGAATCATTTATAGAAGTAAAAAATATATACACTACCGGTCAAGTTTGTGGTCAGCAGGATTTTTTATATATTTTTTTAGGGGTTTTCACCTTTAACAGGACAGTGAAGGACAGACAGGAAAGCATTGGGAGCAAAAAGAGGAGAAGGATCGGCATAGGATCTCGAGCCAGGGTTCGAACCCAGGTGAACACCTTGGTGCTATATGTCGGCGCAGTTAAACATTGGCGCTGACCGTAGGATTTTTAAATGTTTTGAAACAGGCTTCTCCTGCTCACCAAGGCTGCATTTGTTTAATCAAAAATACAATACAGATTGTACAATTGTGAAATGTTATTGCACTATAAAATAACTGTTCAAAAGTAGTTTATCATTTAATTTAATTTATTGCAGTGATTTTTACAAAGAATTTTCAGCTTCTTTATTGCAGTCTTCAGAGTCACACGATCCTTCAGAAACCACTCTGAATATTAATTATTATTGTTATTATTGTTATCATCATCATTATTATTATTATTTGAATTATTATTATTATTATTATTATTATTATTATCACTGGCGACGCAGTGGCGCAGTAGGTAGTGCTGTCGCCTCACAGCAAGAAGGTCGCTGGTTCGAGCCTCGGCTGGGTCAGTTGGCATTTCTGTGTGGAGTTTGCATGTTCTCCCTGCGTTCGTGTGGGTTTCCTCCGGGTGCTCCGGTTTCCCCCACAGTCCAAAGACATGCGGTACAGGTAAATTGGGTAGGCTAAATTGTCGGTAGTGTATAAGTGTGCATGGATGTTTCCCAGAGATGGGTTGCGGCTGGAAGGGCATCCGCTGCGTAAAACATATGCTGGATAAGTTGGCGGTTCATTCCACTGTGGCGACCCCAGATTAATAAAGGGACTAAGCCGAAAAGAAAATGAATGAATGAATGAATAATTAAAAACCTCAAACTTTTGACCGGTAGTGTGTATTTCTAGTTTTTTCCTGTTTTAAGAAATAAGTTAATATGAAAAATAGATTACTTATCGTTCTGGCAGATTAATTTGCTTGTTTTAAGGAAAAACTTGACTTATTTCTTAAAACAAGAAAAAACTATAAATGTATAAATATATTCGGTAATAAATGTATTCATATTTATTACTGAAAAGCATTTTTGCAGTGTGTTTGATATCGACTGCTCTGCTCAAATATGCACTCTGACTGAAGTCTGTTTTAAAGGAGACCTATTATGCAAAAATCACTTTTATAAGGGGTTTAAACACAGTTGTGTGTCAGAAGTGTGTGATTACAACCAGCTTCTAATGGTAAAAATGTATTAATTTTGTGTTTTTATAATCAGACTTATCAAAACAGTCTGCAGAAACACTTTGATTGACATTCTCCCTTTGTACGTGTCATCAGAAGGGGAAATAAGCCCCGCCCACTAGTGACCATCTCTCCCTCATTAGCATAGAACGTCAGTCTTGTTTTTGAATTTGCCACTATACTGACAGTCAAGCATTTGTAGCTCCGCCTTCTTTTAAAAAAAGTGAACAATCTCATTTGAATTTAAAGCAACAGTCACCAAAACGCCACACAATTAGAATCAAAGCCTAAAGGGTCAGTTTCTAAGAGTTATAAAACATTATTTGAGTGGTATTTTGAGCAAATACACACTCTAGGGACATCAGAGCCTTTTTTACATCTTGTAAAAAGGGGAATAATAGGTTCCCTTTAACATCTACACAAGTGTCTGGAGTTTGCCGTCCACACGTGGGCTCTGAGCGTGTGTTTTTCTGTACGTTCTGCATCCTGTGCCTCTGTGTGTTGCACTACAGTCCCAGTGCGCTGGTTACCAAGCAACGTGTGTACACTGGGAGCGTCGGCCGTTGGCGTCTCTGAACTGTGTGGAAACTGGAGGACGAGGAGAAGAAGCTGCTCGAGTTGCTGAAGCAGAACACAAGATGATGATGATGATGATGATGGCAGAAAACACTAAAATCTGCAGCTGAACAAAGCAGTGAATTTTTTTTTGTGTGTCAAAGTGAAAATGATTCGTATTTTTGTCTAAACATTCTTGAATCAAGTTGCAGAAGATAAACATAAATAGAGGCATTGGATATTTATTAAACTATGTAAAACTGCCTATATCAAAGTCAGAAAGGAGGATTTTAGTAATTCATAGAAATTCTAACAAAGTATGTTTATTTTTATAACATTTTTGTCATTTTTCTTATGCTATCTATCTAAAAAGTCTTAAATCAAGATGCCATTACTTATTAATTAGATCCTTGCGTAAATTCCAGCATGTAGACTGAATGTCTGTACCGGCGGGTACAACGTGACGTCTTTGAGTTTCATCGTTAATTCATGAGAAAGACTTCCAAGTCTTTCCAAACTGCCAATCAGTGTGCTCTATTGTGAATGAGGTGTAACTTCATTAATATTCATGATTGCTTTGAAGACCTGTTTTTACCTGTTACAGTGTTCAGACAGCAGAGAGACGCCACGTTGTGTTGCCAACCGTAATTAAAACAAGTGGAAGAAGAAAAAACTGTTTGGAGACATCGGTTGTCAGTGTTGCGTTTGTAAATGTGCTGCAACGAAGGATTTGTTTTCATTCCCCTGCTATGAGAGCGCAGCTGGATTCACGTGTGGATTACAGTGGTCTGCTAACATGCGACAGAAATATGTTTGTAAGGAACATTTTTTACCCGAGAGCTTTTCGCATCTACAAATGGTGAAATCCGGATTTGCCGCTCGTCTCCTTTTAAAAAAGACGCGCCTCCAGTTGGTTTTAATTGTCCTGTGTCTACAGATTTGATAAGTGTGTGATCAGTTTTGTTACTAAGTTTACAGTATGTTAATATCACTACAATATTATGGACTGAAAGAACCGCTGTAAATGCTGCTCTCCGAATGCAAACACATAAACATCGTACATTGTTTAAAAGCTTAGAGCCAGTATCATTTATCAAATGTTTTTTAACAGAGATTCAGAATATTAGAATGATTTCTGAAGGACCATGTGACTAGGGTAATAGGGTATGTGCGCAGCTAGTGCTTTTTCCCATACGGATAAACTTCCGGTGGACGGTTAATGTAACTTTTTTAATTTTATATGGTTGCATTTACAGCATCAATGTTGTGTGTTTGCAAGGTGTTTGCAATTTGTTGCTATTTTTAGACCTGCACAACCCTAATTTTTATGTTTTGCACCATGTTGTTTAAATAGCAAATCTATTTGCACCACATTGTGGACTCATGAGTGTGCTGGTCTAAAATAGAGGTGTGTTAAGGCGCATTTTTGGTGAGTTGCTATATTTGAAATAGACTGCGCCGTTGACCAACTGAAATCTGCTTTAAAGTCCAGCGCAGTGTTAGTTATTCATCTATGCAGGTCTAAAACGCTTACACATTGCTTAAAACACAGGATGTACAGCAACACACAAATATCTTTACATATGAAAATGTACAACACTGTTTCCTTATTCACAAGAGTAAAGTAAAGAGTAAAAGTAAAGAGAAAGTAAAGAGGCTGAATGGAGGAGGCTCGTTCTTTATCCTTGTGCTGCAGATGCTCTGTTTAACTGTTTTCTCACTAGTGAAGCGTTCAGTTTTTACATTAAGGTTGCTTTCACACCTGTAGATCAGGGATTCAATTTGTTACAATGTTGCTTTTTGTTCTTGGTGCGATTCGCTTTCATACAGCAAAGTTTCTAAACAGACCAAAATAGCTAAAGTCACGTGCGAGTAAATGCACATTTCCTCACATTGAGTTCAGCTGTCATGCGTCCTTTATTTCATTTATGACGATAAGCAATAACACTATAAGTGAAAAGCTGAGCTTTTATATTGAATTGTGATACCCACAGACATCATCACCAGATATGAATCAGAGGTAAGACTTTCTCATAGTAGTTGGCTAGAATTATGCATTATAGGCCATTCCTGTCAGCTAAGAACAGGAAACTGAGGCTACAATTCACACAGGCTCATCAACATTGGACAGTAGATGATTGGAAAAATGTTTCCTGGTCTGATGAGTCTCGATTTCTGCTGCCACATTTGGATGGTAGGTTCAGAATTTGGTGTCAACAACATGAAAGCATGGATCCATCCTGCCTGGTATCAACAGTTCAGGCTGCTGGTGGTGGTTTAATGGTGTGGGGATTTTTTCTTGGAACACTTTGGGCCCATTAATACTAACTGAGCATCGTGTCAACGCCACAGCCTCCCTGAGTATTGTTGCTGACCATGTCCATCCCTTTTTGACCACATCTTCTGATGGCTACTTCCAGCAGAATAGCGCCACATGTCATAAAGTGTGACTCATCTCAGACTGATTTCTTGAACATGACAATGAGTTCACTGTGCTCAAATGGCATCCACAGTCACCAGAGCTCAATCCAATAGAGCACATTTGGGATGTGGTGGAACGGGAGATTAACATGATGGATGTGCAGCCGACAAATCTGCAGCAACTGCATGATGCTATCATGTCAATATGGAGCAAAATCTCTGAGGAATATTAACTGTACCTTGTTGAATCTATGCCATGAAGGATTAAGGCAGTTCTGAAGGCTAAAGGGGGTCCAACCTGGTACTGGTAAGGTGTACCTAATAAAGTGGCTAGTGAGTGTATGTGTCAATGAACAGTTTGTGATTCACAAGTGTTTTCCATTTATTTTCAGTTCTGAATTGCATTATGGGACGTTGATCTCTGCTCTGTCGACTATTAATGTTGAAAATTCAACTGTTTAACAAAGTGACTTTTATTGACATTTTAGTAGTTTGAAATAATAAGAATTAATATATAGAGAAATGAGTCTAAAATAACAGAAAATGTGCTGGTGCTTTATTACAAGGTTTTTGTAGCGTAATATAAGACACCAACCCAGACTATATTTCGCTTTAAACTATTAACAATTGTAATAAAGTTAAAGGATAAAAGATGTCGGAGGAAAGATCAATGCCCCATAATGCAATTCAAAGCATGAATAAGCTGCAAAAACAACATGAATCACAACATAAGGAAAATAGCTAATTTGCATATATATATATATATATATATATATAATTATTATTTTTAATATTTATTACAGTGTAGGATGAAGCACATACTTCCAATGATCCAAAATACTACCATATTCTACAGTGTAGACCAGCACCGCACTGCATTTCACAACCAACACACTCCAGAAACATGCTGTGTTTTCATTCAACTGATTTTCCTAAGCCATCTCTTTTAGACACAAGCAGACTGAAGCTGACAAGTTAGCGGCGTGTCAATCACACCAGAGGATGTTCTCTCTGCTTGTTTTCTTCCGGCTCTGATCCTCTGGGAGTTTGCACTAACCAGCATGGCCCTGGGCTTCCTTTCAGGGGCTGAGGGCCTGGAGTGCTGCTGCTGTTTTGCAACAGAGACCATACAAAACCATCCGGAGCTGGACCGAATTACCAAGTCAACACTGAAGAGTGCTTCTGTTTGGAGTACAGCTCCAAATCTGGGATTCTGCAGCTCAATCCAATTAAGTGCAGTATGACAGGAGCTAATTTAAAAACAAATGCAAAACAAAAGCAAACAAGTGCAAAAGAGAGGGGAAAAGTCGAGGGAAAAACACAACTATTTAAATTTAGTTAAACCAAGAAGCATTTTTAGGCAAGAAAACTCGTTTTGTTTTCTGAGATATTAGGTCAAAATGAAGTGAAAAAAGGTAAATAATCTGATAATGATGTAAGCAAAATAATATTGTTTTCGGTTTGACCCACTAGCAGATCATTTTGCTAGTTTTAGGGAAAAACTTGCAAATATGAGCAAATACAGAAAACAAAGTAGGCAATAAAATAAATATAACACATAAAACTAATAAAATTAAAATAAATAAACAGACATAAAATTACTTAATTAAATAATTTATTATCAATTAAAATAAAATAAAAATGTAAAAATGAATAAATAAATATTATTGAAAAGTTGCAAAAGAAAATGAGAAAAATATTTTGATTTAAATATTTGTCTAAAAATGTTTCTGTATGAGAAAATATAGATAACAAAATAAATGGAACAACAAATATAAGTAAATAAAATTAAAAAGACCTAAAAAAATAAATAAATAAAATGACATAAAAATAAAATAAAAATAATTATCGAAATAAATAAATAAAATTTAAATAAATGAAATTACTTACCTTATTAGTTAATTAAAATACATAAATTTAAAAATAAATGAATTAAAAAAAATAAAAATAAATAAATAAATAAATATTACTGAAAATTGGGGAAAATTTTGAAAAAACTGAAAAAAAAAGATTTATTTTTTATTATTAAAACCTTATTTTTTATTTTTCAAAAAAATGTTTTTGTATGAGAAAATACAGAAAACAAAATAGACAATAGAATAAATATAAGCAAATACAATTAAGAAGCCCTAAAAATAAATAAAAATAAATAAATAAATAAAATTTAAATAAATACATAAATTAAATTATTAATTAATTTAATTAATTAATATTACTCAAAATTGGGGGAAAAAAAATTATAGTTTTGACCACTGAATCCATTCTGTCTCGTTTTATTATACAAATGTGCTTGTTTTAGGGGAAAACTTGCTTAATTTTAATTTATTTCTAAAAACAAAACAGTATTTTTTATTTGTCTAAACAAATTTTTACAGAAAACAAAATTAATGGAAAACTAATTAAGCAAATACAAGCCCTATAAATAATTAATAAATACAATTAAAATAAAATTAAAATAGATAAATAAATAAAAATTTAATTAATGAAATTAATTAAAATAATTACAATTAAAATAAATGAATAAGTAAATAATTATATAACCAAAATTAATTAATTAAAATAAAGAAATAAAAAATATACTAATAGAAATTTATTAATTTTAATAAAATAATAAATAAATAAATAAATAAATAAATAAATAAATAAATAAAAGTGTTGAAAGAAAAGAGTTTAATTTTGATTTATTTCTGAAAACAAAACTATATATTTTTTATTTGTCTAAAAATAATTTCTGTATAAACAAATGCAGAAAACAAAAGTGGAAAAGTAAATATAAACAAATGCAATTAAAAAGACCTAAATTAAATGAATGAATAAATGAATAAATACATGAACAAATAAATCAATCAATCAATAAAATAAATACATTTAAAATAAATACATAAAAAAAGAAGGTGCAGTGGGTAGCACTATCGCCTCACAGCAAGAAGGTAGCTGGTTCACTGGTCAGTTGGCATTTCTGTGTGGAGTGTGTATGTCTTGGTCATCCAGGTTAGTAAATATTATAGTGGCAAGTAAATATTACTGAAAAGTAGGGAAAGAAAAATAATAGTTAAGACCACTGAAACCCCTCCTGTCTTGTTTTTATTATACAAATGTTCTTAGTTGTGGCTAATTTGCCTTGTTGTATAATATATAAGATATAAACACATTTTTATTTTAAGATGCACTGCAGAATTTTTGCCAAGTTCTCCAAGTGTTTCTGAAAGATGGGTCAAATTTATTTTCCGCATTAATCCACGTCTGTTGACACAGCTGATGCATTTAACCCAGAATATTGCTTTAAAGCAGAGATCAGCCTCTTAAACGGCAGTGTTAAGACATTGGCTGCGATGGCAGTCTAAATCTCAACAGACAGAGCAACACTCGCAGCTAATTAACCCATTAGACTCAAACATGTTTCCCAACATGCACTTGAGATCAGTTCCTATCAGAGTTTGCCAGCGGAGAGGCCCTTTGAAACGGAGCCTCTCAACTCTTCTGAAGAGCATCCCAGACGGTTCCTTTGGTATTTTCCTATAAAAAAAAATAAATAAAAAACAGCACCGTTTCCTCCGCATAAACCTCTGTTTGTAAACCTTCCCACTTCTTCCTGGTGGTCATTTAAATAAGAGGGCGACCTGAAAAAGAGCCGGCGTGACTCACGGAGACGTGGGAGAGGAAAGCATGACTAAGATGACTGAACAATATCAACCACAGATGAAAGTGTCTCGGCTTTTTATTCATTACCACAAACAGACTCCAGCCTGGAACCAACCTCAGCAGACACCTCCGGAGTGAAAAAGTCACAAACCACGCAGCAGATCTGAGCTTTAAGAGCTTTCCCGTAATTGCACAAATATGACAGAATGTGAGAAAAGACAACAGAGGTGCTGCAAAAATCAGGCTTACCTTGATGTTGATCCAAAGCACTTTTCAAGAATGTTCATGATGTTGTTATTTTTCCATGCTGCTAAAATGACAAAGAAATCCGAATGTTAGAGATGGGTAGAAATAAAAATGTACATTTCACTCTTATTTAATTTAATGTGGCGACTCGGTGGCTCAGTGGTTAGCACTGTGGCCTCACAGTAAGAAGGTCGCTGGTTCGAGTACCGGCTGGGTCAGTTGGCATATCTGTGTGGAGTTTGCATGTTCTCCCTGTGCCAATTACTATAGAATAACTGACGTTAAATTATAGAAATTTATTGTAGAATAGCGGATATTAAATTACAGAAACTTATTGTAGAATAGCGAACGTTAAATTACAGAAACTTACCGTAGAATAGCGGACATGAAATTACAGAAATTTATCATAGAATTGTCACAGTTGTGGGTGGGGAAAAGGGAGCGAGGACTCAATTGCAGAAATAAATCAATTTATTTATAATAAAGTAAAAGGGCAAAATAAACAATCCCGAAGGGGAAACCACTGACAAGACAAATAAACAAACAAACCAAACTATAGACTAGACTGGGCCGGCTGGCAAGGATCAGCCGACATGAGGAGATTTTAAGCAGAAGTAAATTAATACACAAACAGGTGAACATGATAAACTAATAATGGGTTAACAATGAGGGTAGGGCTAGACAATAGACGGGAAAGCACATGACAAAAAAGAGACCACACAAGCCATGCGCTCACATAAAACTAGCAGCCAATGAGAGAACTCATTAACTGCGTGTTCATGACAACACAAGCACGTGGTGCATGTAAACACGCACCACGTGCTAAACACAACACCAACAGAAGACTGAACACGATACATACACATAAGCAACGCGCATGTTTCATCTCAGCACCAACCGAAACCAAAACCAACCATACTGAGACGCTGAGAATGATCAGCGCGATGCCGACAGAACAAAACACAAACACAAGTACAAAGCGCGCGCGTCACAAGCACATGCAGACCATGAGCATCCGCATCAAGTGAGAGGGCGCACGGTCCGCACGTACTCACGACAGCGCGCACACAGAGACCCACACAATGACAGAACACAAGTGCTCGACCTGAGAAAATTTGAGCCGAGCACAACAGGGCATGACAAAACAGAGCTAGAGTCCAGACTCTGCCACCAAAACAAGAATTTACAAGTCCCGAGTGGCAGAACCTTGACAAGAATAGCGGACGTTAAATTACTAAATTTAATCATAGAAAAGCGGACGTTAAATTACAGAAATTTATCATAGAATAGCAGATGTTAAATTACAGAAATTTACCGTAGATTAGCAGACGTTAAATTATAGTAATTAATGGTAGAATATCACACGTTAAATTACAGATATTTAATGTAGAATAGCGGACATTAAATTACAGAAACGTATCGTAGAATAGTGGACGTTAAATTACAGAAACGTAGAATAGTGAACGTTAAATTACAGAAATTTACCGTAGAAGAGCGGACGTTAAATTACAGAAATTTATCTAAGAATAGCGGATGTTAAACTACAGAAATGTATCGTAGAATAGCGGACGTTAAATTACAGAAATTTATCGAAAAATAGCGGATGTTAAATTACAGAAATTTATCGTAGAATAGTGGATGTTAAATGACAGAAATGTATCGCAGAATAGCGGATTTTAAATT
>CAIGQZ010032119.1:1250544-1264523 GCA_903798205.1 Danio tinwini | reverse complement strand
ATACAAAAAATAAAATACATTATACTAAGAACAGAGCCATAAAATATACTCAGATACTCAAATTTATGAGTTTCTTTCTTCTGTTAAACACACAAAAAAGATATTTTGTAGAATGTTGGAAACCTGTAAGTATTGAATTCTATAGCATTTTTGTCTCTACTATGGAAGTCAATGGTTACAGGTTTTTTCAAAATATCTTCATTAGTCTTTAACAGAAACTCATAAAGGTTTGGAAGCGCTTGTGGAAAGGTAAATAGTTAATTAATTCATTCATTCTTCCATTATTTTTTATTTATAAAGCACATTAAAAAACAACTAGGGTTGACCAAAGTGCTGTACATGTGACATTATACAAAAATAAAATATATTATATTAAGAACTGATCCATAAAATATATTTAGATACTCAAATGTATGAGTTTCTTTCTCTGTTAAACACAAACAAGAAGATATTTTGTAGAATGTTGGAAACCTGTAAGCAGTGACTTCTATAGCATTTGTTTTCTCTACTATGGAAGTCAGTGGTTACAGGTTTCTTCGAAATATCTTTTTTTTTTGTCTTCAACAGGAATTCATAAAGGTTTGGAAGCACTTTAAGGAGAGTAAATAGTTAATTCATTCAGTCATTCATTCTTTATTTATAAAGCACATCAAAAAAACAACTAAAGTTGACCAAAGTGCTGTGCATGTGACAGATACAATGAATAAAATACATTATACTAAGAACAGATCCATTACATTTTTTCAAATAAAAAAAAGAGACTTATTGTGTTTCTATAACTCCAATATGACTGTGGACACACTATACCTACACACAGTTCTGTCCAAACCAGTTTACAAAAGATGATTTTCATCATAGGTGCCTATAAATAATGCATATTACTAAACCCAAATTGAGTTTTTATATATTTATAGTACGAAATATACTAATTATCTTCATGGAACATGATCTTTACTTGATACTCGAATGATTTTTGGCATAAAATAAAATATCTATAATTTGGACCAATACGGGCGACGCGGTGGCACAGTAGGTAGTGCTGTCACCTAACAGCAAGAAGGTTGCTGGTTCAAGCCTCGGCTGCGTCAGTTGGCATTTCTGTGTGGAGTTTGTATGTTCTCCCCGCGTTCGCGTGGGTTTCCTCCAGGTGCTCCGTTTTCCCCCACAAGTCCAGAGACATGCGGTACAGGTGAATTGGGTAAGCTAAATTGTCCATAGTGTAAAAGAGTGTGTGGGTGTTTGCCAGTGATGGGTTGCAGCTGGAAGGGCATATGCTGTGTAAAACATATGCTGGATAAGTTGGCGGTTCATTCCGCTGTGGTGACCCTAGATTATTAAAGGGACTACGCTGAAAAGAATATGAATGAATGAATGAATGAATGAATGAATGAATAAATGAATGAATGAATGGACCAATACAATATATCCACATGCAACATAAGACTGGATTTGTGATCTAGGGTCACACATGTGTTTTGTGAATGTAGTTCAAGTCATACACTGTAAAACATTACATAATTTCCTTAATTTTTTAAGGTAAATCATATTTATCGGAGTCATTTGAACTGAAATGACATTAAACCGACTAAACAGTGTGTGTAGCTAGTGCAGTAGGTGATCGTCTTCAGAAACATGTTTTGTTTGTGCTGGTTGAAATTCTTTTCACATTTCAATAGTAATGATTAAAGTAAATGATCTAAATGTGTTTATATGTATTTTTATATTCTGGGCGAGGCATAAAACAAACAAAAAAATGTTCATCTAATTAAATAACGACAATTCCCATAATTCTGATAAGTAGCCCAAACTGTCTGTCAACAAATGTAGATTTGTACAAATGCGCACCTCATGTGCACAGGAGACAGTCACAGCGAACACAGCTGAATCAAAACTTTTTAAAATCCTGAATCAATAATGGAGATCCTGAATCAAAATAATCGTATTCCCAACTGAAAACAATTTTATTTTACTTACAGCACTGGCAGAGCTTGTTTTAGGGAAAAACTCACTTCATATTGACTTATTATTATTGAAAATAAAACTATATTTTGACTTGTCTAGAAAATGCTTGTTGATTTAAGAATTCTATTGTAAAAATCAGTCGCCTGTGCATCTGCTTTTCCAACATGTTTCAGAATATCTCCTTTGTGTTCAACAGAAGAATCAAACCCATTTGAATTTAGTTGAGCAAATTATAGCAGAAATTAAATGTTTGTGGTGAACACTGTAAAAATGATCAATAAGTCATGACAACATATGCTTTTTGTTAATCATCACTTATTAATCTAAGTTAATCACGATTCTAACTTAATTCACACACTCTTTTAGGTCAGTTTCATGAAATTAAGTTCAAATGATTCAACCTAAAAACTTAAGGAATTAATGTAATTTTTACAGTGTATGATTTGAGTGTATGATTTGAACTACATTAGTAAAACAAATACGTGACCCTTGACCACAAATCCAGTCTTATGTTGCATGTGGGTGTATTGTATGGGTCAAAGTTATAGATATTTTATTTTATGCCAGAAATCATTAGAATAACAAGTAAAGATCATGTACCATGAAGATATTTTGTATTTCTACTATAAATATAAAAACAAAATTTGTGACATGTAATACAGTATGCATTCCTCACTTGATTTGAAGTTTAAAAGTAGTTTTCTCATTATTTTGATTTGTTTGAAGCCTCAGATTCCAGATATTAAAATAGATGCATGTCAATCAAATTTTTGGCAATAACAAAACATAAACTGGGCTCTATTTAATGATCTAGACACAAAGACTAAAGCACATGGTGCAAAAGTGTGTGTTTTGAACATAAGTGAAGTTTATGTATAAGCAAATTTCGAGAGGATCACGTGCTTATGATTGTTCTCAGCTGCTCCAGCATCAGCTCATGATTGATTATCCAATCAGATGATTCCTAACTCACTATAAATAACCAGAGTTTTCTTATCTCAATATCTTCATCTTGAAGATCCCCCACACCCACCCCAACTTTCCCTCCATTTCAGATTGGCGACATGGCGGCCCAGTGATTAGCACTGTTGCCTCACACCAAGAATGCCACTAGTTTAAGTCCCTACTAAACCAGACGACATTTCTGTGTGGAGTTTTGCTTGTTCTCGGCGTGCTCGCATGGGTTTTCACCGGTTTCCTCCCGCAGTCCAAATAACACGCACCCTAAGTAAATTGAAAAAATTGATACCATAGTCAAGCTCTTAGCAAGTACACCTCTCCTCAGTCATCCATATCTGTCATTTAGCTAGAAATAAGCCGGGGGAGTTTAACAAGATCTACCTGAGCTCAAACTCCCCTCTCGCCATGCAAATGGGAGATAGCTCAGGGTTTGAGGATCTCATAAGCTCAGGGTTCTCTCCCGGGACAGCATGCCAAACAAGCTTTATAATCAATCATCAGCTAAGTGTAAACTCTTGAATGTGCATTAAACCAATCAGAGTTTCATCTCACATTCTGTCTAAGAGTCAGTTGCGTTGCGCCATGGCACATTTGCTATTTTCATGGTGGACTTTGTAAGTGGAAAAACTGAAGCTTCACTAGCGAGAAAACAGTTAAACAGAGCAGCACAAGGATAAATTCGGCCTCTTTACTTTCTCTTTAGTTTACTTTTACTCTTTACTCTTTTACTTTTGTGAAGTAAGGAAACGGTGTTGTATGCACTCCTCTGAAGACCTCCATTAGCCTACATATTTAATTTCATTTGTTAAGCACAAAGATTTCTTTCAAAACTATTTCTAAATTCAGTTCTAATTTCCAGCAAAGGAATAAATGAACAATTATAACGATGTGTGGTCAAACACGTCCTGTTCTTATGTTCCATATAGTGATGCAGACTTCTCCAAAACTCAACAGGTGAACAAATCTAAACTTGTTCTTATTAAAACAAATATAAATATGCATATAATAAATAATACTGCAAATTATACTAATGCAGAATGTCATGAATGACCTGAAAGAAAAAAAAATTGATGATGCATGGAGGCAGTGGTTTTTATATTTATGTAAAAAAAATTATTTGGTCGCTGGACTTTAAAACAGCTTTTAGTTGGTCAATGCCGCACTTTATTTTAGTTACAATGCACCTTAACACACCTCCTTTTCAGTCCAGCACACCCACAGCCATATCACCCTGCAGCCCAAGACTTACTCATTGAAACTAAGCAGGGCTGAGCCTGGTCATTACCTGGATGGGAGACCACATGGGAAAACTAGGTTGCTGTTGGAAGTGGTGTTACTAAGGCCAGCAGGGGGCACTCAACCTGCAGTCTGTGTGAGTCCTAAAACCCCAGTAAAAGTGAAGGGGACACTACAATGTCAGTGGGCGCAGTTTTTTGGATGAGACGTTAAACCGAGATCCTGACTCTCTGTGGTCATTAAAAATCCCATGGCACTTCTCGTAAAGAGTAGGGGTGTAACCCTGGTGTCCTGGCCAAAGTCCCTCAAACGGCCCTTACGATCATGGCCTCACAATCATCCCCATCCACCAAATTGGCTCTATCACTGTCTCTCTACTCCACCAGTAGCTGGTGTGTGGTGAGCGCATTGGCGCCATTGTCCTGTGGCTGCCGTCGCATCATCCAAGTGGATGCTGCACACTGGTGGTGGTGTGGAGAGACAACCCCCCCCCCCATGATTGTGAAGCATTTTGGGTGTATGGCCATACACAATAAATGCGCTATATAAATACACATTACATTACATTACACCCATGAGTTCACAAAATGGCGCAAATGGATTTGCTAATCAAACAATGTGGTGCAAAACACGAAAATTAGGGTTGCGCTTGTCTGAAAACAGCAACAAATCACGTCAAACACGTCTTGCGCCGGGTGTATGATAGGGCCCATTGTGTTGGTCAAAATTGTACATTTATGTCTAAAATCATTAAAATATTAAGAAATATATTTTGTTAGTTATTTAGTACATTTTCCACACCCAAAAACATTATTTTTGCATTGTTTAAACTACTTATTTCAAATGAGCTGAATAAACATATGGGCCTGTCACATTAATCAATATATGTTCTTATCACACAACACATGGGCATGACCTCAATCATTTTTGGTGATGAATTCATATCATACATTGAAAAACTAATCTAGCAACATTTTAGCTGATTTCTATCTCTATTGGAGATGTCAGTGTCAGTATTGTTAAAAAAACACTACAGTATTTATTATAAATGACTATAGTATATTTTCATGTGGGTGTCTGACCACTGAAAATAGATCTGGTTGCAGATATCACAGCCTCCGTTACTTTGTTCCTTGCACTTTTTTGTTAATGTTTATTATTATTTATTTAAGATACGCATTTTCACATTCTGACTCCAATGCCTCATTATTAAATAGTTAAAATGACTATAATTAAATGAAATCAGAATCAGAATCAGTTTATTGCCAAGTGTGCTTCACACACGCAAGGAATTTGTTCTGGCTATACAGAAGCTTCCAGTGTACATAAAGTGACAAGTGACAACACTAAATAAATATGAAAAAAGAAGATAAACATTAAACAGAGATGCAGTTAATCAAAAAGATCTGATTGTTAAGTTGTATGTACAGATTTGTTATAACTATACAGGTTATAAGGTGCTGCACAAATGCATGTGAGAAAGTATTGTATAGTATATTGTTATAAGGTGCTGTATACAAGCGCGTATGAGAAAGTATTGCACCATATGTATGGGAATATTTAACTGTTTATGAGGTAATATTCTTAAGAGTAAAACATGATGTGTTCTTTGGAAGACTGTACATGCATTGTGATGATATTATATTGTCATTCTGCACTCAAAAAATGGTTTTTACTGCTTGTTCAAACTACTTATTTAAAATGAGCTGAAACTACACAATTCTTGAGATTTGTTTGGGATAACTTAAATGTTTTATGTTTAATCTACCTACATTTCTTACATTAACTTAATCAATTTCTGTTGTGACAACATGAATGAATTGTGTGGAACCCTGCACTGTTTTACAGTGTGCCATTATATAATGAGCGGCATAAAATGGTCTTAAAATGACAATAATATCGTTTATCGCAATATATTTTGGTGCACTATATATTATAAAACAAACAAGAAATATATTGTGACAGACCAACCAACACAATACTTGGGGTTTTTGGGGGACAACTTAATTATTTTATGTTTGATGAACTTAAATTTGTAAAAACAATTAAAAACAATTATCTTTTTGTGATGGGACAACATGAAGTAATTGTTTCAGCATTGTTTACAGTGCACTAAGTATATCAAAACTACATTTTTGATAGTATGCATTGCAACATGCAACTTTAAAAGTGATTTTACAGTATTTAGATTATTAAACCCTCAGATTCCAGATTTGAAAATATCCTCAATTATTAAAAGAGGAAAACAACACACACACACACACACACACACACACACACACACACAAACATACGCGCACCATAAAAACCACATTCAGTCTTCAGTCATGACGGAAACATGATTCAGAGGCTGCAGTCAATGTTTTTACGAGTTTTAATTCCATATACTGCCACAAAACCAGCCCCCACGCAGCTAGTTGAGAAACAAAAACTCTCTCTGTCCTATTCTCACACGCGCACACACACACACACACACACTAAAGCACAAACTCACTTTGTCTTTGTCTCAAACACACACAAGCACAACCCGCCCTCTCCCAGAGCATCTGGTCTTGGGTAGGGCAGCATATGTTTTAATTTTGATTGACTCACCTGTCACCTATACTGCCCTCCGCATTGTTAGCCCTCAGACACACACACACACACATAGATCTCACCCCCCCCCCCCCCTTTTTTTTGCTGCCCGTAAAATACCTCTCCGTTCCCCCCCATCCTGCCAAACGCAGACCATTAACCATTTCCTACGAGCTGCTGCTGGTAAAAGGAAGGAAACAGCATGCCAGGCTTTCACACAACACGGAAAGTTCTGCGCCCTTGAAGTCCGGCAAGCCAGGCTAAAAGTCACACTAATTGACGGGTGAGCTTAATTCAAATGAGCCCCTAACTAAAAAAATCGGACTAGAAAGAGTGGGGCGACCTGCGATAGGGTGAAACTTTTCAATCGGCCAACCACTTTGATGTGCTCGACGCTTTTCATCAGTTTCCTCTCCGCGTATGAAAAAGCCATTTCAAGTACAAAGGCTCGTGAGCACATTTGTAATTTGTCTCCTCTTTCGAGAACAAATGGACGTGGCAAAAACCATTTTGCCTTGTTCTGGAGGAAAAGAGAGAGAGAGATCTGAATGAAAGTGCATATGAAAGGTGCGACAGAAAGAGACGAGAAGGGGAGCATGCGTTTTTTTTTCACTCGAGTCAAACCCCATTTCACATCAGGGCTGCTGTAACACCTCGTCCGACAAAGACGGACATAAATGAGGAGGGTAGAGAGGTGAAAAAACAGGGGGTGAGCGAGAAATAAAGGTCCAAATCCTTGACTGTGAAAACTGTGGAAGTGCATGCACGCCTTGTTTGGCTAATCACCTGGAGTCTTGTAAAATGCGAGTCCTCGGAGCTTATGATTTCACACCCCGTGAGGCAGGGGAGATGAGTGTGAATTGAAGGAGGACGGATCCACGTTCCCCAGGCCGTCACACCGGAGCAGAGAAGTCAAGACCACCGGCTCCTGGATTAAATAAAAGAGGTCTGGATCAGTCATCGAAACCCACACAGAGAGATGCAACAGAGTCATGGTTGCTTACTGTAAAGCATGTGCTAATTTCTTTCAGAGGGCCTTCTGGAAAATCACGGTGATAAATGCATTGACTCAAACATGCAGATAACAATCACACTGCAAGAAATGATTTCTTACTTAGATTTTTTTTATCTTGTTTCTAGTCCAAATTTCTAAACATTCTTAAATCAAGAAGCGTTTTCTAGACAATCAAAACATATTGAGTTGTTTAAGAAATAATATGCTAAAATTAAGCGAGTTTTTCCTTAAAACAAGCCAATGAGGTAAACAAAATAATTTTGTATGTCTTTTTAATTTTAGATTATTCTGCTTAACTAATTGGCAGAATTTTTTTTGCATTTTTTTTGCATATTATTCCTTAAAACAAGACAATATGTTTTGCATGTGTAGAAAATGCTTCTTGATTAAAGAAGTTTTCCATATTTAGACTAGAAACAAGACAAAAATCTAAGTAAGAAGAGCATTTTTCTGCAGTGGACATGTGTTTATGTGATACAACTGATCGTTTATGTGGTGTAAATTCTCATTTTACATATATTACACCATCTTATGTTCATTATTGATCTGTTAAAAGGGGTTCTTTACCCCAAAATGACAATTACATCATCATTTATTCTCTTCACACTGCAAAAAATGCTCTTCCTACTTAGCTTGTTTGTCTTGTTTTTAGTCTAAATGATAAACTTCTTTAATCAAGAAGCATTACAAGCAAAACATATTGTCTTGTTTTAAGAAATATTGTCAAAATTATTTGAGTTGTCCCTTAAAACAAGCAAAATAACCTGCCAGTGGGGTAAGCAAAATAATATTACATTAAAAGGGAAAGCAAGATTATTTTGCTTACCCTATTGGCAGATTATTTTGCTTGTTTTAAGGAAAAACTCACTTAATTTAGGCGTATTATTTCTTAAAACAAGACGATATGTTTTGCTTGTCTAGAAAATGCTTTTTGATTTAATAAGTTTTCCATATTTAGGCTAGACAACGGATCATTTCTGTGGTGTAAATTCACTTTTTACATATATTACACCATCTTATGTTCACTAATGATCTGTTGAAGAGAGAATTCACCCAAAAATCACAATAACGTCATTATTTATTCTCATCATGTTGCTGTTAGTTTCTTTTTTCCAGAATTTATATTTGATATTTTGAAGATTTGCTGTAACCATTGACCTCCATAGCAGGAAAATAAAATACTATGGAAGTCAATGGGTGCCAAAAAACAGCATTCTTCGAAATATCTTCTTTTGTGCTCTTTTGTGTTTTGTGCTCAATCATATTTAGACTAAAAACAAGACAAACAAATTAAGTAAGAAGAGCATTTTCTGCAGTGGACATGTGCTTCTGTGACACAACTGTTAATTTCTGTAGTGTAAATTCATCATTTTTTTTCATCAATTCATCAATTCATCAATTTTTTACATACTTTATACTATTCTATGTTCACTAATGATCTGAAAGGATTTTTTTTACCTCAAAATGACAATTACATTATCATTTATTCTCATCACACTGCAAAAAATGCTCTTCCTACTTAATTTGTTTGTCTTGTTTTTAGTCTAAATATGATAAGCTTCTTAAATCAAGAAACTTTTTCTAGAAAAGCTGAACATATTGTCTTGTTTTAAGAAATAATATGCAAATTTTAAGTGAGTTTTTTTCTTAAAACATGTAAAACAATCTGCAAAATAGGGTAAGCAGAATAATATTACGTCAAAAAGAAAAACAAGATTATTTTGCATACCGCATTGGCAGATTATTTGGCTTGTTTTAAGAAAAAAATCTCACTTAATTTTAGCATATTATTTCTTAAAACAAGACAATATGTTTTGCTTGTCTAGAAAATGCTTCTTAATTTAAGAATTTTTAGGCATTTGGACTAGAAACAAGAGAGAAAAAATCTAATTAAGAAATAACATTTTTGCAGTGCATCTTGCTGTTAGTTTATTTTCAAAAGCCTTTTATTTTTTAAATACTATGAAAGTCAATTGGTGCCAGCAAGCAGCATTCTACAAAATATCTTATTTTGTGTTCAACAGAAGAAACTCAAAAACGTTCTGAACAAGTGAAGGATGAGTAAATGATGACAATTTTGGGTGAACTATCCCTTTAAAATCTACTTGATACATCAACATTTTTATGCATCATAAGTATGTATAATGCATAAAAATGTTGCTGTACAGTAATTTTGTCATCAATTATTCATAAATGTGGCCATGTCACACATTTTGGCTACAGTATTATCTAGTAGTCAGATACCAATCCTACATGCAACATCAGATTAAGATCCTAAAACAATTATAAACAACAGTCAAACATGACTTTTTCTGCTTGTTCAAACTACTTATTTAAAATGAGTTGAAACAACACACTTCTTAAGGCTTTTTCAGAATAACTTGCCTGTTTTATGTTCAATCCACTTAAATTTGCAAACACGATTAAGTTAAATTAAATTGTGTTGTGACAACATGAAGGAATTGTGTGGAAACCAGGATTTTTTACAGTGAAGCTACTCATGATTTGTCTGAAAAGTTGCTGTTTATGATGTTGACAACATAATTGGTTCAACCGACTAATTGAGAAAAACACAACTTTTTGCAACTACACTCAAAAAATGAGCACTTCTGCTTGTTCAAACTACCTGTTTAAAATAAGCTGAAACAACACAATTCTTGCCATTTCTTTGGCCAGTTTATTTGTTTTATTTTCAGTCCACTTAAATTTGTAAATCATTAAGTTAACTTAAGCGTTTTGTGTTGGGACAACATAAAGAGATGGTGTTGGTACAACTGGTTAGGGGATTTGTAGTTCCCATTATGCTTGCGTGGGATTGAATTAAGAGAGAGAAATGTTGACAGTAAAAGTAATCTTAGGTGTTTAAAGTTAATATAAAGACTTGTTAGAGTTTAATCTTCACTTTAGTTTGAAGATTTAGAAGATTTTTATGTAATGCTTTGAGTTTTGAGATTCCCACCTTGCAGAAACACCCATGCTTTGGGTGTTAGCAGCTTAATTGGCAGTTTGTTGCTTTGCTCAGTGAGCAATAACTGTCCTAAAATGAGTTCTGAGATCAGTCTCAATCACCTGTATATGTAACTCATCAAATATGCTTAAAATGGCTCTTTTAGTTATTTAGGAAAACTTCAAATAAAACAAAGAGACTTCAAAATGTACGACACATAATAGACATACATGATATTATCAGACCTTTGAGTTGAAGTTAAATACAAATACAAATGTATTTAAACTTTTATTTGCTAAAATCATGTTGGACCAACTCAATTGCATCTAATTGTGTAAATAGTTTATTTATTTGGTGCTAAACAAATTTATTGGATGGAAATCCTTACCTCAATTAAATTGAGTTCATCCAAGAGTTTATTTTTTGAGTCTACTATTATTTTCACATCTTAGATAGATTAATTTAGAATTTGTCATCCTTTATTTACCCGTATGTCATTTCTAGAGCTCACACTTAGCTGATGATTGATTATAAAGCTTGTTTGGCATGCTGTCCCTGGAGAGAGCCCTGATCTTATGAGATCCCCGAGTCCGGGGCTCCCTCCAGTTTGCAAGGCAAGAGGGGGGTTTGAGCTCAGGTAGCTAATGAACAGATAGTGATTGCTCTTAAGAGATAACCACTTACTAGGAGATGACTAAGGTGCTGATTTGGATTAGTCAATTAATGCAAGTTGGATGTTTTTGGACAGTGGGAGGAAACCGGGGAACCCGGGGGAAACCCACATAAACACGAGGAGAACGTGTAAACTTCGCACAGAAACATCGGCTGGCTTGGTTACGACTAGAACCAGTGACGTTCTTGCTGTGAGGCAACAGTGCTAAACACTGGGCCACCGTGCCACCCACTTAAGGAGGAGGAGTTGGGGTGGAAGTGGGGATTCTTCAAAATGAAGATGGCTGTTATATGGAACTTATATATGGTGTTTATAGTGGCTTAGGAGTCGTCTGACTGGTGAATCATAAATTGAATAATGCGCGACCGGCTGCAAGCAATCACGTGATCTTCCAGAAATTAGTTATAGTTATATTTTTTCTATATTTCCCCAAAAAGTCCCAAAAGTCATTTAATTAACATGCATTTGTGCCTGAATGCATGCGTCTGCTTTATAATTTATTTAAGTTTAATTCAAAATATGATTTAATACACTGCAGAAAATGCTTTACTTCTTTGTTTATTGAACTTGTTTCTAGTTCAAATATCAAAAAATTCTTCAATCAAGTAGAATTTTCTAGACAAGTAAAAATATAGTTTTATTTTCAGAAATAATGAGTCCAAATTAAGTGATTTTTTCCTCAAAAGAAGTCAAATTATGGGATAAGTGGGGTAAGCAAAATAATTTTGCTGATTTGTTTTGCTAACCTATTCATTTTGCTTGTTTTAAGGAAAAGCTCACTTAATTTTGACATATTCGTTTTAAAACAAGACAATACGTTTTACTTGTCTAGAAAATGCTTCTTGATTTAAGAAGTTTATCATATTAAGACTAGAAACAAGACACACAATCTAGGTAAGAAGAGCCTTTTTGCAGTGTGCTTTCATTTTGAAATCTGTACCTATTCCTTTTGCTTGTTTTATGGAAAGCTCAGCTAATATTTACTTATTATTTCTGAAAATAAAATAATTATTTTCACTAGTCTAGAAAATGCTATTTGATTTAGGATATTTTAGATATTTGGACTAGGAAAACTTAAAGTAAGCTTCTTTTTATCAAGTGTTATTCAAATATTATGTTTGGCTGATGATTAAGATTCAATGCTCTAAATTTTTACGATTATCTCCTAAAATCTGCATAATAAGTCAGTAAAGCATGCACAAATTACTAATCTTTAATTATTAATCTTTAGTTTTGATCATTTCAAGACTAACACAACTAAATCAAGTTTTTAGACTGCCTTGTAAGAAACATATCTTTTATATTTAGACTTTTTGTCTTGTTTCTGGTCCAAATATCTAACAATTCTTAAACCAAGAAGAATTTTCTAGACAAGCAAAACATATTGCTTTGTTTTAAGAAATAATATGTCAAAATTAAGTGGGTTTTTCCTTAAAACAAGCTAAATAATCTGCCAATGGGGTAAGAAAAATAATCATATGTCAAAAGGAAAAACAAGATTATTTAGCTTACCGCATTGGCAGATTATTTTGCTTGTTTTAATGAAAAACTCACTTAATATTGGCATATTATTTCTGAAAACAAGACATTATGTTTTGATTGTCTTGAAAATGCTTCGAAATATAGGTATTTTTAGATATTTGGACTAGAAACAAGACAAAAAATTTGAAAGAATAGTATTTTTGCCATGTGGGATTATTCAACCCATGGCATATTTAAGGAAACATGTCTGAAAACAAGCATGTTTGCAACTGTTTTGACATTTTTACAACACTAAAACTACATACATAATCTTCAATGCAATTCTATAAGGAGGGACAGCATGTGTGTGTGTGTGCATTTGTGTGTGCGCACTGAATTGCTGAGGTAGCTTAACGATCATCGTCTCCCTAATTATTAAAAAAAGACTTGCCATCAATATCTAAATCTGCATTTTTGAACCATATCCCCCCAAAAGGAAACTTCAATATCTTTTTGATCTTGCTCTGTTTTAATTGTGCCCCTGTATAAAAGGTATAAACAGACAGCTTTCGCTCTACACGTTAATGGGTATTTGCAGGAGAGAGGGGAGTGTGTGCGTATGTGTGCGTATGTGTGTATGTGTGTATGTGTGTGTGCGCACTCCTCACCGCGGCAACCAGAGCTCTCGAAGGAGAACACTGCTGTAATTATAAAAGGAACAAAGCACTGGAGACTAAAAACACATGAAAGGAAAAGAAAACATACAAGCCAATCAAGGCGCTCACAAACATGCTCTCTCCTGCACAAATACGCACACCGATACACACGTATTCACTCTCGATTTTGTCCAGCAAAGTTAAATGATCAGTTGCAACGCTGCTTTATCTGGCACAAAATTCGGCCAAAACCAACAGATGCACATCTATGTTTTGTGTGCATTAGAGAACAGATCCTTAATTGATTGATCTAGTACATGCATTACTCAAGAACCGATCAGACAACCCTCTTAAACTGTCTTCTCCCAGAGGAAACGATAAAACCCTAAAAGCAGGAAGGAAGTCATGAAAGAAACAGGTCTGGATAAGGTGGGGTCACTATGACACACGCACACGCGCACGCGCACACACACACACACACACACACACACACAC
>CAIGQZ010032119.1:1237400-1250444 GCA_903798205.1 Danio tinwini | reverse complement strand
CACACACACACACACACACACACACACACACACACACACACACAGGTTTTAGTCAGAGAGTATAAGAGGAAATACTACTACCTGGGTGTTTTCAACCAAATTTGGCCATTTTAAAGATTGCTCACAAGAAAAATGTTGATTTTGTCATCTTTTACTCATGCTCATGATGAGCCAGAGTTCATTCAGACTTTGTTTCTAGAGTGAAACAAGATATTTGTGGGGTGAGGACGGTTTGTACAGACCTCTTTGCTTTTCAAAATATGACAAAAGAAAGTCAAAGAAAGGCATAGATGTAATGTGTTTGTTTTTATTAATTGGGAACTTGGAAGTTTGGAATTTGACACAACACTCTCAGAAAAGAAGGTACACGTGGTACAAATAAAGTACTTTGTAAAAGTTGTACCTTATATGGTACAAAAAAGTCCTCTTATGATACTGTTCTGTACCTTTAGGGTACATCTGAAATGAAGGTACACAATTGTTCTAATAAAAAGGTACATAAGTGTCAATTTGTATATTTGCATTCACTACTTTTTAAAATATATTTATTATCAGTTTTTTTTGTCCTGTCTCTGTAATTCTGTTGCACTTTAAAAGCTCTGTCACAAAAACAAATTCCTCGTATGTGTGAACAGCAATAAAGCTCTTTCTGATTCTGAAGTGTTGGACAACTCCTTTATTACAATATCTATGAAAATTAATATTACCGGAAAGGCAAAGTGATTTTATGAATAATTTTTATATCGAAACATGAATCATCATTTAAAAACATGTTTAAAGAAACTCATCAACATGAACTATTAGGTTCTGCAAAACAACTGGTAAAACATAAAACTATAGGTATTGTAAACTAAACGTTTAAGGCATTTTTAATAAACATTTGGTAAGCATTTTCTGATAAATACATTTTCATTATTGATATCCGCACCTTTTGGCGTTTGCTTTCCACTACACACACAAGCTGGCAAAAGTCCTGCATATGCAAAGTGTTCATGCAGACATTTTACTATTGTAAAACTTTAAATAGTTCTTGAAGGAACACATTTGACACTGTTGAGGTACAAAGTGTCTTGTCACTGTAGTGGGACCTTCATGGATCAGCTTTGTATCTCTGATGAAGGTAGAATATTGTATCTGCAGGTTTTAAAAACCAAAGGTATGTTTTGGTTTCCCATGGTACAACATTGTACCATTTTTTTCTGAGAGTGTACTGTATATGAACTTTTGGCATCACTTTAATTTCAGTATTAATTCTCACTACTAGATATTGGCTGTTTATTAGTAAACTGTAAAAGTTATATGATCAATTAGTCCTGACAGCATGTTTTTAGGTCATTGTAACTTATTAAACATAGTTAATCATGTTCTAACTAAATCTGATAAATTACGCAAGCTGTTTTAAGTCAGTTTAACATAATATAAGTTCAATGGACTGGTAAGGTTAATTTGATTCAGCTTAAAAATTTAAAGCAACCAGAATTTGTTTTACAGTGCATTTATAAAGTGCATATTCTGCATGATCTTATTCTACATATCTAATCATATCCAATATTTAAACCCTACTACTACCTTGGTGACTATTAATTAGCAGCAAATTCAGAGTTTGACGCAAAAGCCATAATTAATTATTTATCAATAGTGAGAAATGTATCTTAAATAATAAAGTGTGATATAACTTTTTAAGGTAATTGTAACCCTAACATGTTGAGATCAGTAAATGTACACTTATAGGTATAGTTTAACTTTAAAATCATGTCATCATTTACTCCAGAGGTTCCCAAAGTGGGGGTCAATGAGGCGGGGGTCACTTGTTTTGTTTTTTTTTTAAATCTAATTCATTTCATTAAACTAGTAGAATTAACCTATAGAAGAAAAACTATTGAATAATTTCATAAACAAATGCAAATCAAATGCCATCAGCTTTTAAATTTTTTTGCAACCCCTGGGTTGTTTACGTTATATTAAAGACACGGCAACAGCATCAGATGCAGCAGATTGATTTTATAGTACCAGGTTAAACTTTCTGACACCTTTACGGCACTCAAGTATATTAAAAATAAATACAGGCCACAACTAAACATGGAGGATGGTCTCCGAGTGGTGATCTCCAAAATTAAATAATGAATAGACTTGGGCCTATTGGTATGTAAGCATCGTTTTGTGCAAGGTTTATATATTTATAACCACCGCAGAGGGTATTGGGGGTCGCAAGTCACTGAAATTGTTATTTTGGAGGTTGTGGGTTGAAAAGTTTGGGAACCCCTGATTTACTCTACAAGTTTAATGGCTTTAAACCTTTATGAGATTCTTTCTTTTGTTAAACAAATTTATTTTCATAATTAGAACAATGATTGACTGTACAAATTCACATGGTATGTGATTAATCATGTTCTAACTTGAATTTATAAGTTACGCAAGCTGTTTTAAGTCAGTTTAGCATAATATAAGTTCAATGGACTGGTAAGGTTAATTTGATTCAGCTTAAAAATTTAAAGCAACCTGAATTTTTTTACAGTGCATTTATAAAGTGCATATTCTGCATGATCTTATTCTACATATCTAATCATATCCCATATTTAAACCCTACTACTACCTTGGTGACTATTAATTAGCAGCAAATTCAGAGTTTGACGCAAACGTCATAATTAATTATTTATCAATAGTGAGAGTTGTACCTTAAATAATAACGTGTGATGTAACTTTTTAATGTTGTAACCCTAACATGTTGAGATCAGTAAATAAAAAAAGTATAGTTCACCCAAAATTGAAAATCACGCCATCATTTACTCCAGTGTTTCCCAAAGTGGGGGTCGTGGGACAATGAGGCGGGGGGTCACTTGGTGATTTCCAAAAGTCTAATTAATTTCGTTAAACTAGTAGAATTAACCTACAGAAGAAAATAATTAAATAGTTTCATAAACAATTGCAAATAAAATGCCATCAGCCTTTTGATTTTTTTGCAACCCCTGGAATGTTTACGTTGTATTAAAGACACGGCAACAGCATCAGATGCAGCAGATTGATTTTATAGTATCAGGTTAAATTTTTTGACACCTTTACGCCACTCAAGTATATTAAAAATAAATACAGACCACAACTAAACATGGAGGATGGTCTCCGAGTGGTGATCTCCAAAATGAAACAATGAATAGACTTGGGCCTATTGGTATGAAAGCACCGTTTTGTGCAAGGTTTATACTGTATATTTATAACCACCTCAGAAGATATTGGGGATCGCGAGTCACTGGAATTGTTATTTTGGAGGTCGTGGGTCTTGATTTACTCTACACATTTAACAGTTTTAAACCTTTATGAGATTCTTTCTTCTGTTAAACATAATTTATTTTAACATTTTGAACAATGCTTGGGTGTACAAATTGAATCCCATAGTAGGGAAAAGATTACTATGGGAACTCATAAAACTTTGGATCAAGTTCATTTGTTAATAAATCACAAAGACTGACCAAAGTGCTGTACAAAAGACTGAGTAATATTTAGTAAACTTAGAAAGATAAAGATAAAAATATATAAAATAAAACCAAGAGAATCAACAGACTACCGGTCAAAAGTTTGGGGTCAGTAGAATTTTTAAATGTTTTAAAATAAGCTTCTCCTGCTCACCAAGGCTGCATTTTTTTAATCAGAAATACAGTACTAATTGTGAAATGTTACACTGTAAAACCCAATAAGTTAAGGTAACTCAAACCGTTTGAGGAAACCGATTGCAGCAAACCATTTGAGTTAAAAAATACTAATCTATATGAGTACTGTGAACTTCCGTTCGAGTAAACGAAGAAATTTGAGCACAGTAAAACCCGATAAATGAAGAGAACGCAAACCAACTAAGTACTGTAAAAACCAATAAGTTAAGGCAACTCAAACCGTTTGAGGAAACCGATTGCAACAAACCATTTGAGTTAAAAAATACTAATCTATATGAGTACTGTGAACTTACTCCATTTAAGTTGAAGTAATGAGGTATTTCATTAACTCAGTTCAAAACTCTTTTCAATTGAGTAGACTTAACTTTCAGTAAATTTTGAGTTAACTACATTCATTTAATTTGATAGTTGACTGTTATGTTTTACAGTATATTTCACTATAAAATAACTGTTCTAAATAGTTTATAAAGGTAATTTAATAATTTCAGTGATTTTAATGATAAATTTTCAGCTTCATTACTGCAGTCTGGAGTCACATGATCCCTCAGATATCACTCTAATAATAATAATAATAATAATAATTATTATTATTATTATTATCATTGTTATAATTATTATTATTATTATTATTATTATTATTATTATTATTATTATAATAATTAATGGTAATAGTAATAAAAGCAATAACGACTGGAGTAATAATTTCATTTGAAACTACATACAATAAGAATGCAGTTATTTAAAATAACTATTATACAATTTATATTTATGATAACAATACAATGTATATTTATAATAAATATTGAACATTTATTTTTTACATTTAATAAATGCCACCTTGATGAATAGAATAATTTTCCTTAAAAAAAAAAAAAACATGAAAAAAAATGACCCCAAACGTTTGACTGGTAGTGTATATATTTAAAAACAAAGCAATAGACAAAACTATTAGTTTAAAATGTTTATATTATTTTAATAGGTTTTTAAAATTAACTAAATAGGTGATTAAAAATAGATAGTGATGGTGCCATTCTCAAGTAAAGCATGAGTAAATGATGACAGATTTCATTTTTGGGTGCCTGTCCCTTTAAGTGAACAGTTATATTCAAACTTTGTCATATTTTTGCAATTATGCATTTATAAGTTTTTTTCACACTTCCTATTAATTCCTTTCATTTTGTTTTGTGTTATCACTGTCAAATTCTGGATGCTTCTGTCAAATTCAAATAAATTCCTCTTATGTGTAAAAATACCTAGCAAAAATTCTCAATCTGATTCTTAATTTTATATTTTAATGGAGAATGTTTTATTTTTTCCCTCTGTGCACCATTGTAAACATTGCAATATCACACACCACGGCTAACGGCAATGTTTTGTGTCTTTACCAGCTATGTTATGACTCCCTTGATGTTTTACAAGTGACATTTGGGTGTTGTGTGTTTGTGGGGGTTTCTGGAACGCTATACCCAAAGAACACTAAAGCTGTTTTGAGCTACAGGCGCTTTGGGGAGACAGGCTGAGTTCTTAGTCTGGCATTGACCAGATCATCATGCACATGACTTTGATCAACTCTAAGACAAGAAGAAAAAAAAAAAACAAGCCAGCTGTTTCCTCCGTGTGCACGTATAGTGATGCGCCCAGCAGTGGTGAACATCTTCACAACATGTCATCTGTCAGTCAGCCTCGTACCGCGGAGCGCCACAAAGAAAACTCAATCAGCCGCGGGAGCCTCTTTTTGTCTGCCAATTCTGGAACTTTCATGCTCCTTATTTGTCAGGTCAAAGGTTAAATTGCTGACCCTCCCTCTCAATCCCCCCTTGCGCTCTCCATAGCAAAAACTCTATCTACAGAATCCCCATATTTACATGGATTAGACTTCTTTCATGCTGGAGAAAGAAATCTGGTTCATAGTCAAAGCCCAATAACGTCGCCGGAGTGGCCATGTTATTCACCGACAGACAATGACCATATTGTGGGGATCTGAAAGAGGAGGGTGGGTGGAGGGGAGCGTCCCCGCTTTTGGCCCGTTTTAGAGCTGAGAAGTTGTCCCCTCCCTCCTCGAACCCCCTTCCCTTTTCGTCCGCGGTAAAGTCCTGCGCTTGTGCCACTAGGCTCACAGGGGCAAAACCCCATCCGCTCTCCTGACAAGAGCAAACAAAGCCTGCCCACTGTGAACTAGATGAAGATGTCAAAAGCTTTTAGGCTGGTTGGTGGAAGGAGGGGGCGGCGGTGGTGGTAAGACAAGGTTTAAACCAACAAAACCATAGAAAAGGCCCTTTTCACTCCCATGGATAAATCCCACTAAGTCTACGTTTCCACATCAGCTTTACTTTCCCCCGACAACAATCCAGCGACTCAATAAAATGATCAAGAACAAATAAGCGAGGCCTCGGAGAAGACGGGGGCCACTGATTTAGCAAATAGACCATGCCGAGCTAATCAGAGGAGAACAGAAGAGCTGATACCGTATAGACAATTTACATCGTTTAATCCAGTGTGAGCTGCAACTTCTGCAGGAGGCCAAACCGGGGCGCAGTACAGGGGTCAAACTTGCTGTCTGAAAAAAAAAAAAAGAAAAAAAGTTGTAGGCGTTCGTACCAAAGCATGACACTTTGTTATTTATAGCAAAAGTTTCAGAAAGACATTCTCCGCGAATGTTGGAAGACATTAGAGCATTGCATGTCACTATGATGTTCCTAGAGAACTTGTTTACTTGTGTTATGTGCAGCCGCACACACACACAGAGCTACGCACAGGCTCTTTCACACTCTGCTTCTCCAGTGGTGTTGAGAACAAATGAGAGCTGTAAGATGTTAATTAGTGTTTCCTCCTGTTCGGCGGGCCAGGGGTCTGAATGAAGAGGTCAACGCTATCTGTGTACCTAAGGCTCAGACAAAGACAGAACACATTGTCTTTGACCAGCCAAGGCTGTCAGCGAGCAGAGCAGGAGGCCGCGGGCACATTTATGCTCGAGAATATTTTTGCAATTAAACACACGCTTCTCTGTCCATTTTTTTTTTTTTTTTTTTTTAGAAAGGAATGGGAAACCTATCTCCTCCACGTTTCCTCTCAGCAGAGCTGCTGCTGTTGTAAACTGAGTCGCTGGCTGTGATTTTAAAGACAGAATCCTTAAAGACGGTCTTTTTTTTACAGCATGTCAGGACTGGATGTGAGCATTTTATGGATGTCAAAGATCAAAGACTATTCATCTACTTTGGGATCCAGCATCCCGGATCTGGATAACAGTGACATTAGCACGCACAGGAAGCATTTTTCTGTAAGTGTTTACTTTTAAACACAGCTTTCTCTTCCAGGCCAAACCAATACTGGGAAGTAGGAAGCATTTAAAGCGCAAAGCCTTGTCCCTTTTGAGGACCCAGTGTATAAAGCAGACCAGAGTGGAGACTATGGCCCATTCAGATGTTAATACATACACCATTCCACTGACTCTGATTAACTCCATGTGAGTTAATAGTTGCCCTGTTAACAAAGAGTTATCCTCCCATTCAAGTTGGCGGTATGTTTAGGAGGAGAAAGGCTAGGAGAGGAAACTTGTAGTGAACCTTTACAGTACAAGCCCCTTCAGGATATAATACAAGCTCCGTCTCCTCTGGCTAATCCAGCCTGCAGATGCTGGAAAGAAGGGACAAATAGTCAGAGAAAGGATGGAGGCAAACAAAAGAAATGTTCTCTTTTTCCCCCCGCGGGTCTAAACTGAGCCAGAGGTTCTCCAAAAGTGTGGGACAAAACCCAAGCAGACAAGCTAAAAGCTTATGGTGCTTTGGAAAGAGCTTTTCTGTATGTGAGGTTTATCCTCATGAATAATGATTGGACGAACAAACTTAAAGTTCTCAAAGAATCTTCGGCCAGAGTTTTGGGATGTTTAAGTTGTAAAACAATCAATAAGGCTCCAAGTAATTATTGATGTTTTATAGATCGCAGTACACTTACCTTGCTCACATAACCTCGCTTTACACCAGATAAATTGAGATGTTTATCTACAGGTGGTATATACTTCAGATACCCAACCACCCTGTATTAAGCATAAAATCTCGCCTTATTAACATGCACCCAATTAGCCAGGTGGTGTTCTCTTAATAATAGTAAGAGAAATAGGTTAATTCCCTGATTTTTGGCCGTAGACTGACAGGTTAATATTCAAAGTTGAAGGCAGTCGCGCTCTCGAGCTAATCTATAATCAATTCCAAATGGTGTGACTGTATAATGAGACAGCAGCTAATGGGCACGAGCAGAATGGTCACTATATATACTACACGTAATTGGTCTGGTTGCCCAGGCTTCAGTGTTTAAAACATTACCCTTTTGACGTTTTAATGTTTATAATGGCTTTCGAAATTTATCGTAATTATCTTTGATAAATTTCTGAGGCGACTTAGCAAAACAATGCGCGCTCCTCGTGCTGACGTAAATACACACCTGAACTATCGCGATATCTGAAAATAGAAAAGTAGATTAAGTCGGTATTAAGAGACATAATACATGTTGTGCTACAACAATTGTTGTTTTTACGTTATTGTGAGGACACAGTATTTATCTAATAAATAATAACAAAATATTTTTGTAACTCACTAATTTTTGTTTTTGTTTTTTTGTTTGCCTTTTAATTAACCTAGCATGCACTTAAAAGAAAGGGGATGTCGTATTTCTATAAAAACCGACTGACATAAGGTAATGCTCTATTTTAAGTGCAATAATTATCTACTCTCATTCTGAACTTTTGCAATGTGTGCAAACTCTTTTATTAGCAGTAAATGCTACTCAAGCTGATGTGCATTTCCGAATCTACCGGCTTGATCTTATTTAGACAAATTAATCTTTAATCATCCACTGTGTCAATGCAATCTTTAAAGCCTAGATATCAGAACATGAGGAAACCAGTCGCAACAATATTTTTGGTCGGCAGGGAGTGTGTGCGTGCGAGAGAGAGAGAGAGAGAGAGAGAGAGAGAGAGAGAGAGAGAGAGAGAGAGAGCAGATCCCTTCCGCTCCCCTAGAATGCACAACACTGTCTAATTAACAGACTACAGACAGAAAGACTGAAGAGACGACCTCCTCCTTCTACACATGTATTATTATTGCATTTCAGTGTTTATTGGTTATGTATTACGGTCTTTTTCGGGCATTATTTTTTATTTTAATAGTATAATACAATAATACTCTGATCAAAAATAATAATAAAATCAATTAATTAATTAATTAAAATAAACTGTAGCGTGTTATATCTTAAAACAAGAAGCTCGTTTCTCCATATATATATATATATATTTTAAATTAATTTCCCAAAGTAATAAAGCTTTACGGGAAATATTTGGTCATGTAAATATAATGTAGTCTATTTAATACTTAAGCAATAATTCAGCACACACATCTTTCATCTTGTCCTGAACTCAGCATCAGTCTTGTGTCTCCATAAGATGATGAAGAAGCTGTTATTGGTTTCCGCTCTCACACCTCATCGGAAGAATTTGATTCAGACAGAAGGTAAAGGGCAAACCTTGAACTCATTAACGGGTTAAAAGAAGGGCCACGAAACAGCACTATCCATGCACTTTTAATTCAGAGCTGAGAGAACGCGCATACACGACAGCCAACAGATGCTTTGCGTGTGTAAAACAACATCATCGTGCATTTCAGTCCCGTCTTCTTTTATTTAACCTATTTCTTTATCTTTCAATTAGCTATTTAACTAGATTTGTCCAAATATATATAGGATAATTTTTATAGTCGTAACGTTTTTTTTCCTCTCCAGCTTTCTCGGTTCTCTCTGGATAAAAGATTAACGATCTGTTCACCGGGTAGGCAGTGTTGCTCTATTCGTACGTGGCGAAAAGCCCCAAATCTCAGCACAGAAATATCAGTGGTTTGATCAGAGCTGGGCTGAATTATCACGGGGAGAGATACAAAGGCGGCAGACAAAACGCACTCGGTTTCCCTGGTGTTTGAGTACAAACCATATTAAACACCGAGCTCCAGTTATTAGATCTGACTGAAACAGCACTGAGGAATATGAAGCAGACGTTTATGAAATCAGAGACCATGTTTGACAAACTAAACAGATAAGGATGATGTATTGAAAAAGACTGAATAATTATTGCGGAAGCAGGAAAATAGTCTATAAACTCTTACTTTTTAAAAGCAACCTCATTTTATTGTTGATTATTACTTTTATAGCCTGGATGAAAAGGTAAATGTCATAACATAATCTGTTGAGGTTTTAATAATGCAATGCAAAGCAAATTAATCAATTTAGCGCAGTAACTTGAACTAAAAATGAATTATTTAATTGTTATTTTCTGCAATACTACTATTAGTATTATGTAAACCTATGATAAAGTGATCAAAATGAGTATTAGCCTACATAACGCGTAGAGGTGCAAACGCGATTGTTTGTTTTATTAACGTTGGTATTTTGCGACAGATAAAAATGTAGCCTTACTGAAACCTTTCAAAGTAGGACATACAAGCTACATATTTGTTTGTATTAAACAAGATAGTCCTATTTACTTTTACTAAGCCCCTCTACCTTTTGTCTTGACTTCCTCATTTAAGCCTCAAAAAAGGAGGGGCTGAGCCCCCGAAATCCCCCATAATTCGCACACTGTCTCATTACATATATATTTAGAAGTTATTCAGCCCATGTCTACAAACTGTTAAATTTAAGTTTATATAACAACCTATACGTATTTTGCGCAGTTTTTAGATTTTTTATTTTACAGATTCACGCAATATCATATTTCGCACACGCCTCAAGATAGCTATCCCGCACTGAAATGTTTAATGTATAAGCCAACATTATACTAGACAGAGAGCGCACATTATAAATATGCATGTATTCAATTAAGGGTATTACACAGGATTTCATTTGCATAAGGATTTGGGAGCTTAACATGCCTTTTCATATTTGTGCAATAAAACTTTAATATTAACGCCTGCCCTTCAATGCCGTGGGTACTGTTATTAATAGCCTATCAGCCTACTACACCTCTATTACTACTGTAGGCTATCACTGTTCAGATCAGCTTAATAGGCCTCAACCGTGATTGCCGGAGCTGCAGCTAATTGTCCTCTAGTATATTTGTCACTCTACATAAACAGTAGCTTGCACCTGTTTCTCCTGTGACAGCTCAGACTAATGTGTAATTTTTGGCATTCATTTTTCATTCATTGAGTAGCCTAAATATTTGGATCAGTGAACAAATGCGCGCCTTTTTATCAGTCAAGTGTTTATCTTAGGGATTTCCAGACTTCCACAATCGGACATTATGGGACACATACAGCAAAAACAAGTTATATGCAAGAGAAGGATTGCAATTATTTTTATTATTATTACTGCGAACGCTAAAAGGGTTTGTAATCTATATGAAAACAACAATAATTTAGACAAAGTTAGGCAATTATGCAATATATTTCTTGTATGTTATGTATTATATAGCTAATGACTCGACTGCATCCTTAAAGCAGCCACAACAGTATGCATTAGCTTATATTTTAAAAGCCACATGCAATCAATGACACAATTTAAACAAGCAAAGAATGCTTAGGATATGAAATTCGTTCATTTACAACGCTGATGCACCGTTCCCTGCGGTTACACTTCCAAGCAATGTATTTGGAGCTCATGATCTTGTCAAAAAGCCAGGTGTTTGTTTATAAGACACAAGCTGATAATGTGTCAGAGTTAATGCCATCTTTAATCTGCTGTGCTGCTTGGAAACACGCTTGCATTCAGGTTGTCTTATTGGAGGGTGCAGAAGCATTCTGAAGAATAAACAAGCGCCCATGACAATTTTTCTTATCTTGGCCAGCTAACGAGCTCTTCCCACAACTTTTGGAAATAAGGATTTTGATTGTGTCTTAATTATAATCTACTTACCACAATTAAACCCAAACACAATTTCTAATACATCTGGAAGATTTTTATTTTGCAAAGAGAGCATTTTTGTTGTTTGTGCGTGATTTATAGTTTGTGCAAATATATATATAAAAACCTTTTTAAATCGCTTTTTTCGTGCATTGTACAAATACTCGTTAAAGTGCACTTTCTAAATGTGTTTTTAATTTAACTAAAGCCATCTAAAATGGACTTCACACTACAACATCATTTCAAAAATATAAAGAGACATTTTTCGCAGCATCTACAGCAGTGCCGCCGAAAAATCAATTTATATTTGCGTCGAACTATCATGCAGATTTTGTTAAAACATGAGTCACGTGGGGGCTGTATGAATTTGTCTCCCACTGGCTTGTTCCTGAGGTCCGCTGCTCTCTAGGGCTAGAAATTAATACTGTCTCGCCAATTAAGTTCAGAGCGCCAATTAAGAGTGCTTTATGAATTCTTAGAGCAAAAACAAAAAACAATACACAACCGCGGAAATTAGGAGGAATACATGAAATAAAAAATAAATGTGTTGATTAAATAAACAAATCTGACTAAAGTTTTGCAAAAGTGAATTTAATGTATTTCGTTCCTATGTCCATTTTTATTTCAACGTCAGCCTGGACTTAAGAAAAGTTTATCTTTTGTTGTTAGAATTATCATTTCTTATACTGGATGGAATGAATAAGTAAAACAAATATATGACCTTTTGGGATTTGGAACCAGTTGGCTTTCATATGAGGTACAAAAGAGGGCGACCATTAATAATGGATGATCCGAGAAATTCATTGTGAGTGTTTTACTTTGCTTTGCAAATACTCACATAGATATTATTTATATAGGCTAGTATCATTATAACATTGCCTATTTTCTGTGTGAGTTTTGGGTGCAATAATGCACATACACGCAAATAAAATATACACTATTCTAAAATGTTAACGAAATGCACATACATGTGAAAGATATTGATATTTGCATTTATATTAATATCTGCAGTTTTCAGTAAATCGCAGCGCTTTATAGAACAATACAAGTTAGAGTGGTCAAAAAGCAGGTTAGATTGATGAAACAGCCGAATTCACTGTGACACTGACATTAATTGGACTCCTCACAGATACCCTGAGTAGTGCATTCAGTGCTGTCAGTAGGGCAGAGACTATTCGGCTCTTATGGGTCCTTTTGTTTAAAGCAGTCACGGGGCTCTCAGTCCGGGGCCGACGCAAGCTGCGTTACACCCGTTTTGTTGTATAAAGCTGTTCAATCCGACAACCAATGAACTCAAATTGATGATTAAAAAACAACCAATAATTACCACATTAAGCACTGCATCGCATAAGACATCAACGTAGAGTTTTTTTTATTAAATATAGCTCATGATTTAATTAATAAAGTCACAAGTCGCAGAGATTTCCACTTCGCTAAAGTTAAATAGTCTCTATATCAAGTGTAAGATTAACAAAAAATGCCAATGTTTAAAAAAAAATAT
>CAIGQZ010032119.1:1203653-1227381 GCA_903798205.1 Danio tinwini | reverse complement strand
TACTGTAATAAATGTACTGTTCATTGTTTGGTCGTGTTAGTAAATGCATGAACTAATACAACCTTATCGTGAAGTGTGACCATAAATGCTGTGCAAGTATTGTTCATAATTAGTAAATACAGTTGAAGTCAGAATTATTAGCCCACCTGTTTATTTTTTCCCCCAATTTCTCTTTAACGGAGGGCAGATTTTTCCAACACATTTCTAAACATAATAGTTTTAATAACTCATTTCTAATAACTGATTTATTTTATCTTTGCCATGATGACAGTAAATAATATTGGACTAGATATTTTTCAAGACACTTCCATACAGCTTAAAGGGACATTTAAAGGCTTAATTAGGCTAATTAGGTTAACTAGGCAGGTCAGGGTAATGGTTTG
This sequence comes from Danio tinwini, assembly GCA_903798205.1. Lineage (NCBI taxonomy): Eukaryota > Metazoa > Chordata > Actinopteri > Cypriniformes > Danionidae > Danio > Danio tinwini. The sequence goes on along the minus strand of CAIGQZ010032119.1, from coordinate 1,226,998 downwards.
TTCTGTGGACTATCGAAAAATAAATATAGCTTTAAGGAGCTAATAATTTTGTCCTTAAAATGGTGTTTAAAAAATAAAAAACTGCTTTTATTCTAGCCGAAATAAAACAAATAAAACCTTCTCCAGGAAAAAATATATTATTAGACATACTGTAAAAATTTCCTTGCTCTGTTAAACATCATTTGGGAAATATTTTAAAAAGAAACTCTAAGGGGGGCTTATAATTCTGACTTCAACTGTATATTAACTAATGAAACCTTATTGTAAAATGTTACCATAAATCCTGTACAAGAATTGTTCATAATTAGTAAATACATTAACTAATGAACCCCCTAAGTGTGATTTACAAGTACAATTTTTTTTGTATGCCATTTTCAGGTGTGGTTTCAGAATGCCCGAGCGAAGTTCAGACGAAACCTTCTGCGTCAGGAGAACACCGGCGTGGACAAGGCTTCGGATGGGTCAAATTTGGCTGGAGGAACGCCGTCTGGACCTGCATCGGAGATATCAAACGCCTCCATGAGTCCGTCCAGCACCCCGACCACCCTCACAGACCTGACCAACCCCACAATGCCCACCGTCACCTCCGTACTGACCTCCGTCCCGGGCAGCCTGGACGTTCACGAATGCAGGAGTCCATCGCAAAGCACCTTAACCAGCCTCTTCTGATGCACAGACACGAATAAGTCACTTTTATCTGCTCCCTAAGAAGATCGTTCATGGATGCATCCATCATTTTACCTTAATGCAAAAAAAAAAAAAGGTGTTCTTGCTTAGCGTTCCTGTCTCATTTTCCAGTAAAAATGTATTAAATGAAGATTGAGAAGTGATTTTTGTTTCTTGTTCAATCTACTTATTTAAAATGAGCTGAAACAACACAATTCTTAACGTTTTTTGGCACAACTTAATTGTTTAATCCGCTTAAATTTGTAAAAGCGACTATGTTAACTTAATTGATTTGTGTTGGGATAGCATGAAGGAATTGTATGGAGCCTTGCATTTTTTTACTGCCTACAAAATCAACGCACACAATTGATTTGTGTTAGGACAACATGAATGAATTAAGTTAACCTATTTGTATTTACAAATTTAAGTGGATTGAACATAAAATAATTAATTTGTCCCAAAAAACTTCAATTATTGTGTGTTGTTTCAGCTCATTTTAAATAAGTAGTTTGAACAAACAACAAAGATCATTGTTTTTTTTAAGAGTGTATCAAGTCATTTTATCGAAATGCATGGTGATTTAACCATATAGGGTGAAGAGTCATATATATGACCCTGGACATCAAAACGCAAACATCAAGTCTTATATTACAAGTGTATATTTTTCGGCAGTAGACAAAAATACATTGTATGAGTCTAAATTTGTATCTTAAATATAAGTCAAATAGTAAGTAAAAATCATGTTCCATGAAGATATATTGTACATTTCTTATCATAAATATATGCTGTTAGTAATATACATTCCTAAGAGTCTAATTTTGGCAACTTTTCTCAGTATTTACCCAATTTTGAACCCTCAGATTACAGATTTTCAATTATTTATATCTCAGTCAAATTTTGTCCTATAAAATAGCATATATTAATGTAAAATTATTTATTAAACTTTCAGGTGAGGCATATATCTTAATTTCAAACAATATTGTTTCAAAATCAATAAGAAATCCAACTAAAAATAGCCAACCAAAATCACCTTTCTTTCTAAGCAAAGTTTTTGTCAACTTTATGACCAAGAGGCAAACCATGCTAAGTTCCTCTGGGTCCTTTAATCATTCATTTTCCTTCTGCATAGTCTCTATTTCAGAGGTCCCCACAGCAGAATGAACCACCAATTATTCTAAAAAAAAGTATACATTAATGTAAAACTTATTTATTTAACTTTCAGGTGAGGCATAAATCTCAATTTCAAACAAAATTGACACTTATGATTGGTTTTGTGGTCTAGGGTCACATATGACAACTTCACGGACATTCATTACAAGACAATGAATAATTTTTAAAGCCATAAGTTTTGAAAAGTCTTCAACTCTAAGACTACAGGCTCCCTATAAAGCAGGGGTGCCCAAACCTTTTCTAATGAAGGGCCAAAAAACAAACACCAGCCGACGCGAAATATATCAAACTGTATTAAAAAGTTGCCATGGATAATCTCCAAGGTTTTAAAATATTATTTAAAAACAAATAGAAAGACTTACATTAATCATGTTAGGCTAACTGATGCATTACATATTTTTTTTCTACATTTCATAATTGACTTATTACAATGAAAATAAACAATTGCATTAATAACACAATGACAATGGACATTTAAATAAACCTGATTCATTAAATTAAAACATTTAATTCAAGCTTGGCGACACGGTGGCTCAGTGGTTAACACTGTTGCTGGTTCGAGCCCGGCTAGGTCAGTTGGCATTTCTGTGTGGAGTTTGCATGTTCTCCCCATGTTGGTGTGGGTTTCCTCTGGGTGCTCCAGATTCTCCCACAGTCCAAGCACATGTGCTATAGGTGAATTGGGTAAGCTAAATTGTCCGTATTGTATGCGTATATGTCCTGATCCTCCAGATTGGGGGTTGAGCGTTGTGCTAACAACTCACCTCATAAAAACTAGAAGCACCAATATGGTGTGGATAAAGATCAACTTTGATATAAATGGTCATTGGAGTAAGTAAATAAATAATTCAAGCTTGCTTTTTTGTAAGCTCATCAATAAAACAAAAAACAAAACAAAAGATTATGTTAAAATACAAATGCCAATCTTTAGCCTCCTTGTTAGAGCAACTGACTCCCATACAAAGAATCAACGGTTCGATCCCAGCTTAGAGCGGGACCAGTGGGTTACATGTGGGGGCTCATCCGGGATGGGAGTGAGGTTTAGTGTGGTGAGTGCTCGAAGGCCAGCTAGTGAAGTGTTGTGCAGGTAAACCTCACTCCTCTGACCTCAAAAGGTGCTCTACTGACAGGTGCTAGAGGCCATGGTCTTTAGCCTCCTTGTTAGAGCAACCGACTCCCATACAAAGAATTGCCAGTTCGATCCCAGCTTAGAGTGTGTTGGGTGCAGTAGGACCAGTAAGTTACATGTGGGGGCTCGTCCGGGATGGGAGTGAGGTTTAGTGGGGTGAGTGTTACAAAGGCCAGCTAGCGAAGTGCTATGCAGGCAAACCTCACTCCTCTGACCTCAAAAGGTGCTCTAGCGACAGACGTTAGAGGCCATGGTCTTTAGCCTCCTTGTAAGAGCAATCGACTCCCATGCGGAAAGTCGCCGGTTCGATCCCAGCTCAGAGCAGGTTAGGTGATGTAAGACTAGTGGGGTTACTTTGGTGCCGTGACCCAGATGGGAGTGAGGTTTACGAGGTGAGTGTACCGGAGGCCAGCTAGTGAAGTGTTGCGCAAGTAAATCTCACTCCTCTGACCTCAAAAGGTGCTCTAGTGACAGGTGCTAGAGGCCATGGTCTTTAGCCTCCTTGTTTAAGCAACCAACTCCCATGCAAAGAATTGCCAGTTCGATCCCAGCTCAGAGTGTGTTGGGTGCAGCAGGACCAATTGGTTACATTTGTTATAAAGGGTTAAAAATGTTCCAAAATTTGTACTTGAAAATGAGACAAAAATACTAAGCAAGATGTCATTTTTTCTTTGCAGCGCCGACCTCAACAGTCATCTAAATCAGAAACTGTGCTTGAAAAGCATAGCTAGTGTTCATGTAGATGTGCGCAACTAGTCATTCACAAAAACTACATCTATCTGATACTCAAACCGATCTACCTGGGCATCTTTTGTACCTTTACAGATGTGGGGGGAAAAAAGCTAAACGAAACTCAGACTGAAAAAAAAAGAAACTGCGTTGGCCGTGAGCCTCTTTAGAGTATTGCGTCTTTGGCCAGACTCAAGTTTCACTGAAGGATCTGTTGATAATAGACTGATTTGCATTTTTATTTCCATGTGTTTTTTTGTTTTGTTTGTTTTGTTTTGGTCCCCAATCGTGTTTACAAAGAGACACTCGAGCTGCAGCTTACGGGAAATCCAAACCTCTTATTTATATCCATGCACAGGGGTTACGGTGTGAGGAAACTGGATTATAATGTGAAGAGCGAAACTGTCACGTGCCTTATCCTGCAGCGTAGTCACCGAAGCCCCTTTAGCGATGTGCTAAACGAACGACGTGTGTTTCAATTAGTCGAAATGAATCTTCACACGCGTGCAGAGGAAGAGCTGATCGTAATACTCTCATTCCAACATATTACCTCACTCAGAAATCACTGGATATGATTGCAGTACGTATGAACCCCTTTCAATCTCATGCACTGGGAGAGAAAAGCCGAGAGTTTGTACAAAAGACAACTCATCGCAAACAAACACTGATTAATGGAACAAAGCGCTTGTTTTTCCCCTCATTCGCTTAGGTGACTTTTGTTTTTTTTTTCCCTCAACCATTAAGATGTGACAGTGTTGGAGACAGGGTACATGTTTCCATGGTAACCAGAGGCTGCTTGTTGAAATGCTGTACAGTTTTGACAGATTATTGAGAAATTTCAAGTCCACTCCCTGCAGTACAACACCCCCCCCCCCCCCCATCCTCCCTCTCTCTCCTCTTTGATGTAAATCTTCAGTTCTGTAAAAAATATAAAAAATGAATCACTATTTTTGTGGTGGTCCCCATTATTTCACCAATTTTAAAGCATTTTACATAACTATAGAAAGACAGAGATGCTGGTGTTAACACACATCCAGAACACACAAATCTAAAGGGTCCTTAATAGATTAAGATTGTGCCAGTTTTATCAGTGTTGTCATGGTAATTTATAATGAAGGATCTCCAATGCAAATCTCAAATGCACTTGTGGTATTTGATACACATCACACACGTATTATGGTTTGCATTTTGATGAATATATTTAGATTTAGGTATGAATAATCATGGATTAAAACATAATTTAAGAGAGCTTTAAATGTAGTTTTTTTCCTATTTCAAAGTTGTACATTACATTTTGTTTCTGAAAGTAATATTTTCTGAGCAAATAAATAAATAAAATCACTGATACAGGGTGACACGGTGGCTCAGTGGTCAGCACTGTCGCCCCACAGCAAGAAGGTTGCTGGTTCGAGGCCCAACTGGGTCAATTTCTGTGTGAGTTTGCATGTTCTCCCCGTGTTGGCGTGGGTTTCCTCTGGGTGCTCCGGTTTCTCCTACAGTCCAACTACATGCACTATAGGTGAGTTGGATGAACTAACTTGGCCGTAGTGAATGGGTGTAAATGAGTGTGCATGGGTGTTTCCCAGTACTGGGTTGCAGCTGGAAAGGCACCCACTGTGTAAAACATATGCTGGTATAGTTGGTGGTTCATTCCGCTGTGGTGACCGCTGATCAATAAACGGACTAAGCAGAAGGAAAATGAATGAATAATATAAATGATATATACAGTATATATCTTATATCTTATATATTTATATACTCATAAGTATATTAACTGTTATTTATATTTATATTTTGTTCATATTTAAAAACTCATAAGCGTATTAATAAAATCGTTTAACTATTTAATCATAAAATGTATGCGATTACAGTGCAATATATGATTTCATTGTGCTTAAATGTATAATAACTATAGGTGGGCATAGATAATTGTTTTAATCTAGATTAATCTCACTCTAATCTTGGAATGAATCTAGATTAAAATGGCTTATTTTAATTCTGCTGAAGGCATTTAGAATACATGTGCTACTAAAAGTAAGTCTTTGAGAACGGGTTTCTCCAGCCAGGTGGCACATTAGACCAGGGGCTCATCTCCTGTTTCCAAAATGCATCACAAACTGCTTGAGAAACTGTTCTACTATGATAATTGGTGATGAAAATAAATGATGTTCAATAAGATGTACTTGTGTTTACTAACTGTTTATTCAGTTAAACATGAATTTTGTAGGCCTACATAAGCTCCAAACAGCGATTTTTGATGACCTTAATAAGACTAAAGTCAAAACTGAACTAAACAGAAATGGAATTAAGACATGGTGTACGTAGATATTAGTGGAATTATTGAAGTAAACACCGCGATCAAACTATTACCATCATCTAGGACATTTCGCCATACTTTCTGACAAGATCCACACACACGGCTGTCAGTAAAGGACCGCACACACACACACCGCAAAATGCAAAAGTTTTTTCTTTCCATTTGGCGTCCGTTATTAAATTCCATCACACTCTCACCAGTCCTTACTCCTTATTTGCGTCTAATACCCCAGTTTGTCACGGGGGCATGAATGAAATGTTCATGAGTAAAGGTGAAACTGCCGAACTGCAGTTAAAGTCACCCAAAATTATAGGAAACTCTTACATGAAAGCTCTTCACGTAAACACCTTCATTATATTAATGTCTATTAAGGCAAATAACTAGATTACAGATGTCCATGTAAGCGTAGTCAGTAGTGTCTTCGAAGAAAGTGAAAGGTCCAGAAGGGCATCCTGCTGATTTGATTCAGAAGGGCACTTTTTTGTCAGACGGCTCACCGGTTTGACTTTTATTCATCGTCATTCATTTTAAAAAGCACCTGCTCCATTTTATCTGTATATGTTTTACTGGAACGCATAAACTCTACAGGTGTCTGATAGTTAGATGTGGAGCTAACAGTAATCAGATTCACTCTGGTGAACTGCATCCATGTTAGCACGTCACGTTTGATGTGGTCATTTCACAGTAGGAATACAAACAGGTTGGTTGACTTGTTCTCGCCACCTACAGTACAATTAGGCCAGGTATACATCCGCGCTAAAATATCAAGGTGAAAGTCATCATAGCTTGGGTAGAATAGACCCAGCTCCCAATCCAACTTTGAGAATAGATTAACGGCGATATATGTTTTTTAAATCTCCCGATAAGAGTCTCACGTTAACGGCGATAATGGCCCACCACTAACAATAACATCCAAATTACTCAAAAAAATAAAATAAATAAATTTAAATCTGATGTAATTTCCAACCCCAAACTGTCTTAAAATCAATTTTTTCCATGTTTGATTAAATTCAAGCTGCATGGTGGCGCAGTGGGTAGTACAATCACCTTACAGCAAGAACTTTACAACCAGAAACTTTAATTCTTTAATCTTTAATTCTTTAGTCATTCATTTTCCTTCGTCTTAGTCCCTTTGCTCATAAGGGGTCTCCACAGTGAAATGAACTGCCAACTATTCCAGCATATGTTTTACAAAGCGGATGCCCATCCAGCTGCAACCTAGTACAAGGAAACATCCATGCACACTCAGTCACACACACAATCATACACTACGACCAATTTAGTTTACTCAATTCCCCTATAGCGCATGTGTTTGGACTGTGGGGGAAACTGGAGCATCCAGAGGAAACCCACACAAACTCAGGGAGTACATGCAAACTCACACTGAATGTCAACCGACCAGCGGCCTTCTTGCTGTGAGGTGACAGTGCTAATCACAGAGCCACTGTGTCACCCTTAAATTCTTTAGCATTGCTTAAAAAAATAAAACAATAATATTCATTCATTCATTCATTTTCTTGTCGGCTTAGTCCCTTTATTAATCTGGGGTCGCCACAGCAGAATGAACCGCCAACTTATCCAGCACGATTTTATGCAGCGGATGCCCTTTCAGCCACAACCCATCTCTGGGAAACATCCACACACTCATTCACACTCATACACTACGGACAATTTAGCCTACCCAATTCACCTGTACCACATGTCTTTGGACTGTGGGGGAAACCGGAGCACCCGGAGGAAACCCACGCGAACGCAGGGAGAACATGCAAACTCCACACAGAAACGCCAACTGACCCAGCCCAGCCGAGGTTTGAACCTGCGACCCAGCAATGTTCTTGCTGTGAGGCAACAGCACTACCTACTCCCCCACTGCTTCGCCCTAAAACAATAATATCAATAATAATAATAATAATAATAATAATAATAATAATAATAATAATTATTAATATTATTATTATTATTAATATTATTATTATTATTAATATTATTATTATTATTATTATTATTATTATTAACAAACCTAACTAACAATAACCAACCAAAAACACCTTTCTTTTTAAGCAAAGGCAACTTTATGATCAAGAGGCAAACCACTCTAAGTTCCTCTGGGTTCTGTAATAATAAAAGTATAATATTAAACATAATATATATATTTATAAATATATAAAGAATTGAAATCTAAACAGTCATATGGAGTTCAAGTTAAATTATTAGCCGTCTTGTGAAATTTTTATTGTTTTTCAAATATTTCCCAAGTGATGTTTAACAGATGTATTATATTTCCTATAATATTTTTTTTTTCATCTGGAGAAAGTCTTACTTGTTTTATTTCGGCTATAATAAAAGCAGTTAAAAAGCCCTGTATAATAATAATAAAAAAATAAATAAAAAAAAATAAAAAATAATAATAATAATCAATATTATTAGCCCTGTGTAGAAATAATTTTTCAATTGGCTACAGAATAAACCACTGTTATCTGACTTGCCCTAATTAACCTAGCTAAGCCTTTAAATGTCACTTTAAGCTGAATGTTAGTGTCTTAAAAAATATCTAGTCAAATATTATGAACTGTCATCATGGCAAAAGACAAAAGGAATTAGCTATTAGTGAGTCGATATAAAAAATACTACATTTAAAAAGGTATTAAAGGTGACACGGTGGCTCAGTGGTTAGCACAGTCACCTCACAGCAAGAAGGTTGCTGGTTTGAATCCCAGCTGGGCCACTTGGCGTTTCTGTGTGGAGTTGGCATGTTCTCCTCGTGTTGGCGTGAGTTTCGTCCGGGTGCTCTGGTTTTTCCTACAGTCCAAACACATGCGCTTTAGGGGAATTGATGAACTAAATTGACTGTAGTGTATGAGTGTGTGTGTGCGTGTGTGTGTGTGTGTGTGTGTGTGTGTGTGTGTGTGTGTGTGTGTGTGTGTGTGTGTGAATGCAAGTGTATACGGTTATTTCCCACTACTGGGATGCAGCCAGGAGGGCATCTGCTGTGTAAAACATATGCTGGATAAGTTGGCAGTTCATTCCACTGTGGCGACCTCTGATTAATAAAGAGACTAAGCTGAAGGAAAGATGAATGAATGAAAAAGGTATTATGCAGTAAACATTACTTAAAAATGTATTAAAATTCCACATAGGGCTAAAGTATTTACATCAGAAGAATGCTTCATGGTAATAATAACCAGACAATATGACAAGAAATGCGTTAATATGAATCCATGTTATTATATATCTTGTACTTTTTGTGTTTGATTTCTGAGCTGAAAGCCTCTACTGACTAGTAGAGTACAAAACCTGCGCTGGAATTTGTGATGATAATTATATTTAAACGCTTTAACAGTTTGCCATTTGGAATGTAGGTTTATTAGATGTCATGTGAAATATATGCTCATCATACATGGATGTTTGGCACCATCAGAAACAGTTTTTGTCTAGCTTTTAGTCCAAATATCTAAACATTCTTAAATCAAGAAGCATTTTCTAGGCAAACAAAACATATAGTCTTTTTTTAAGAAATAATATGCCAAAATGAAGTGAGTTTTTCCTTGAAACAAGCAAAATACTTTGTCATTCGGTTAAGCAGAATAATATTGTCAAAAGGAAAATTATTTTCTTTTCTCGTTGGCACATTATTTAGCTTGTTTTAAGGAAAAACTCACTTCATTTTGCCACATTATTTCTTAAAACAAGACAATATTTCTTGACTTAGGAATTTTTAGATCGTTGGACTAAAAGCAAGACATAAGAAAAGCATTTTTTGCAGTATACACTAGAATTTATGATGATAATTATATGTAACCGCTTAAACAGTTTGGCATTTGGAATGTAGGTTTATTAGGAATCATGTGAAATATATGCTCATCATACCTGGATGTTTTGACAGCATCAGAACCTTTTGGTGCACATCAACACACTCCTCTATACACTGTAAAAATGCTTTTCTTACTTTTTTAATCTTGTTTCTAGTCCAATTATCTAAACATTCTTAAATCAAGAAGCATTTTCTAAACAAGCATGGCATATGATCTTATTTTGAGAAATAATATGCCAAAATTAAGAGAGTTTTAGCCTTAAACAAGTTAAATAATCTGCCAGTGAGGTAAACTAAATAATATTGTGTCAAAGGGAAAAACGAGATTAATTTTCTTAATTACACTCTCAGAAATAAAGGTACAGGAATTGTCACTAAGGTACATATTTGTACCTGAAGGGTCAATAATGGTTCCTCAAATGTACTTTTTAGGTACATTTAGGGACTAATATGCACCTTTTAGGTACCACTGTGGACTCTTTAGGTACAAATGTGTTTCTTCTGAAATGGTACTGCCCCAGTGACAGCTCTGAGAGTGCATTGGCAGATTATTTAGCTGGTTTTAAGGGAAAAACTCACTTCATTTTGCCATATTATTTCTTAAAACAAGACAATATTTCTTGATTTAGGAATTTTTAGATCGTTGGACTAAAAGCAAGACATAAGAAAAGCATTTTTTGCAGTATGCACTAGAATTTATGATGATAATTATATGTAACCGCTTAAACAGTTTGGCATTTGGAATGTAGGTTTATTAGAAGTCATGTGAAATATATGCTCATCATACCTGGATGTTTTGACAGCATCAGAACCTTTTGGTGCACATCAACACACTCCTCTATACACTGTAAAAATGCTTTTCTTACATTTTTTCTGATTTTTTTTATCTTGTTTCTAGTTCAAATATCTAAAAATTATTATACCAAGAAGCATTTTCTAGATAAGCAAAACATATTATCTTACTTTCGAGAGTTTACATTTAGCTGATGATTGATTATAAAGCAAGTTTGGCATGCTGTCCCGGAAGAGAGCCCTGAGCTCAAAAGGTCTTTGAGCCCTGGGCTCCCTTCCGTTTGCAGGGCGAAAGGGGAGCTTTGAGCTCAGGTAGATTTTGAGAACTCCCCCTTTTTGATAAGAGCTGATGACAGAAAATGATTGCTATAAAGAGATATGCTGCTGGATGAGCATTTGACTGTAGTGTTAAATTTAGATTGATCCATTAACTTGTAGTGTATGTTTTTGGAAAGTGGGAGGAAACCGGAGAACCCGGGGGAAACCCAGACGAGCACGGGAAGAACATGCTAACTTCGCACAGAAACGACAGCCGGCCTGTTAAAGGACTAGAACCAGTGATGTTCTTGCTGTGAGGCAACAGTGTTAATCACTGGGCCACCCTATGAAGGGAAAGTTGGAGGAGTAGGGGTGGAAGGGGGGATTCTTCAAATCGAAGAAGTCTGTAGTGAGAAACCCTGGCTCTTTACAGTGGGTTAGGAATCGTCTGATTGGTGGATCATATGTAGTTAATGCAGAGCCAGCCGTGTTCAATCATAATCACGTGATCCTCTCGAAATTACTTTAGAAATAAACTTCACTTAAGAAATAATATGCCAAAATTAAGAGAGTTTTTCCCTTAAACAAGGTAAATAATCTGCCAGTGAGGTAAACTAAATAATATTGTGTCAAAGGGAAAAACAAGATTAATTTTCTTAATTACAGAAATAAAGGTACAGGAATTGTCACTAAGGTACATATTTGTACCTGAAGGGTTAATAATGGTTGCTCAAATGTACTTTTTAGGTATATTTAGGGACAAATATGCACCTTTTAGGCACCACTGTAGACTTTTTAGGTACAAATGTGTTTCTTCTGAAATGGTACTGCCCCAGTGACAGCTCTGAGAGTGCATTGGCAGATTATTTAGCTTGTTTTAAGGTAAAACTCACTTCATTTTGCCATATTATTTCTCAAAACAAGACAATGCTTCTTTATTTAAGAATTCTTAGATATTTGGACTAAAAGCAAGACATAAGAAAAGCATTTTTTTGCAGTATGCACTAGAATTTATGATGATAATTATATGTAACCGCTTAAACAGTTTGGCATTTTGACTGTAGGTTTATTAGGAGTCATGTGAAATAAATGCTCATCATACCTGGATGTTTGGCACCATCAGAAACAGAAATGTTGGTGCATATCAACATACTCATCTCTTTATACTGCAAAAAAGACCAAGAAACAGTATTTAGCAAGAACTGCATTCCACATAATACACTGCAAAATATATTTTTCTTATTTATTTGTCTTGTTTTATGTCTTGTTTTAAGAAATAATATGTCAAAATTAAGTAAGTTTTTCCTTAAAACAAGCTAAATAATTTGCCAATGGGGAAAGAAAATTAATCTAGTTTTTTCCCTTTGAACCAATATTATTTTACTTACCCCATTGGCAGATTATTTAGCTTGTTTTAAGAAAAAAACTCAATACTTATTGATTTAAGAATTGTTGGACCAGAAACAAAACTTAGGAAAAGCATTTTTTGCAGTGTGCACTAGAATTTATGATGATAATTATATTTAAACGCTTAAACGGTTTGGCATTTGGAACGTAGGTTTTTTAGGAGTCATGTGAAATATATGCTCATCATACAGTACCGGGATGTTTGGCACCATCAATACCCTCATCTCTATACACTGCTTTTCTTACATAGATTTTTTTCTCTTGTTTCTTTGTAGTGCAAATATCTAACAATTCTTAAATCAAGAAGCATTTTCCAGACAAGCAAAACATACTATCTTTGTTTTAAAGAATAATATGCTAAAATTAAGAGAGTTTTTTTCCTTTAATAAGTTAAATAATCTTCCAGCGAGGTAAACTAAGTAATATTGTGTCAAAGGAAAAACAAGATAAATTTTCCCACCTCACATTTTCAGAAATAAAGGTTAAGGAGCTGTCACTGGGGCAGCACCTTTTCAACCTTTTCATTACCTGAAGGATCCATGATTCTACCCTTAAAGGTACTTTATAGGTACATTTAGGTACTAATATACACCTTTTAAGTACCACTGTAGACTGTACAAATGTGTATCTTTTGAAAATATAAATATACGGCCTACTCCAGTGACAGCTCCTGTACATTTACTTCTGAGAGTCCATTGGAAGATTATTTTGCTTGTTTTAAAGAAAAAGTCACTTAAATTTGGCATATTATTTCTCAAAACAAGACAACACTTCTTGATTTAGGAATTTTTAGTGATTTGGATTAGAAACAAGACGCAAGAAAAGCATTTTTTGCAGTGTGCACTGGAATTTATGATGATAATTATATGTAAACACTTTAACAATTTGACATTTGGAATGTCCAAATGTTATTGGAATGTTATTAGGAGTCATGTGAAATATATGCTCATCATACCTGGATGTTTGGCACCATCAGAAACAGAAATTTTAGTGCACATCAACAGACTCATTGTCTTGCTTCTAATCCAAATATCTAAAAAGTCTAAAATCAAGAAGCATTTTCCAGACAAGCAAAACATATTGATTTGTTTTAAGAAATAAAATGTCAAAATTAAGAGAGTTATTCCTTAAAACAAGCAGAACAATCTGCCAATAGGGTAAACTAAATAATATTGAGTCAAAGGAAAAAACAAGATTAATTTTCTTACCCCATTGGCAGATTATTTAGCTTGTTTTAAGGTAAAACTCACTTAATTTTGGCATATAATGTCTCAAAACAAGACAACACTTCTTGATTTAGAAATTTTTAGATATTTGGGCAAGAAACAAGATGTAAGAAAAGCATTTTTTTGCAGTGTGCACTGGGATTTATGATGATAATTATATGTAAACACATAAAACGACTTGACATTTGGAATGGAGACTTTATTATTATTATTAGGAGTCGTGTGAAATATATGCTAATCATACCTGGATGTTTGGCACCATCAGAAACAGAAATGTTGGTGCACATCAACACACTCATCTCTTTACACTGCAAAAAAAAAAGTATTTAGCAAAAAATACAAATAAAAAAAAATGCATTGCACATAATACTGAAACGGAATTGAGGATCCAAATGCAGGTTTATTACAAGAATGATCAGGCAGGCAATGGTCAACAGGGTCAAACAAATACGTACAGAGAATCCACAGTCGAAGTCAAAGAAAAAGCAAATGGTTAGTCCCTGCGGCGAGCAACGTAAACAAAAAGACAAAGCAAAGATCAAACAAAAAAAGACAAGGGAAATGCGTCGTAAAATTCACGGAACAGATAAACAAAACTCAGCACTGTGTGTGTGCAAGTGTGGTGTATTTATAGTTTGTGTAATGAGTTCATAATAATTCTCCGGCTATGTGTGTAGAATCAATGTTAAACAGAAACAGGTGTGTGATTGAGGTGCATGACAGGATTTGTACTTCTCCAGCGATCGGCAGTAGCTAGAGATGGCTGGTGACTAACAAATACACTGCAAACAATCTTTTTCCTATTTTTTTTCCTTTTGTCTTGTTTCTAGTCCAAATATCTAAAAAGTCTTAAATCAAGAAGCATTTTCCAGACAAACAAAACATGTTGTCTTGTTTTAAGAAATAAAATGCCAAAATTAAGAGAGTTATTTCTTAAAACAAGCAAAACAATCAGCCAATGGGGTAATCTAAATAATATTGGGTCAAAGGAAAAACAAGATTAATTCTCTTATCCCATTGGCAGATTATTTAGCTTGTTTTAAGAAATAACTCTCTTAATTTTGGCATTTTATTTCTTAAAACAAGACAACACTTCATGATTTAGACATTTTTAGATATTTGGACTAGAAACAAGACATAAGAAAAGCTTTTTTTGCAGTGTGCACTAACATTTACGATGATAATTATATGTAAACACTTGAATGACATTTTGAATGTAGGTTTATTAGGAGTCGTGTGAAATATATGCTCGTCATACCTAGATGTTTGGCAGCATCAGAACCTCCCATTTTGCTGCACATCAACACACTGGTCTCTGTAGGCCGTCTTTCCCAGGTTTTTCTCAGTCTCAGCGAACATTAGGTCAGTGACTCTGGGCGTCTCGGGTTTCTGTCGCCGCTGTTTGTTAAAGTGCGTGCGACTGTAGTGGAGTGGTCTGGCATGATGCCCGCCGCTCGGGCTCCTGGAGGCCTGGCAGACTGAGGTTGTAATGGGCTTACGATGGGTGCCAAAGCCAGCCAGCCAGCCAGCCACCGTGCAAGCCAATGTGGTGCCCAGATGTAAAGCGCATGGATTCCCACAAAAAGCCACACGATGAAGGCTTTAATAGAGAGAGAGAGCTATTTAAAAACGCACTACAGCCTTTTTGGAAATAGCTGGCCCAATAAACTTTAATACGGAATATTATTACCTCATTTCTGACTGCGCAGAATTCCAAGGATCATCGCATGGGTTTGGATGTTTGGGATGCGTGCATACACTGCAAAATGCTTTTCTTATTTAGTTTTATTTATATGTTTACAGGGGCAATGCACATTAATAAACATTATTGTAAAATGTGCCAGAATTGGCCAAGAATTGCTATTTTTCATCTGTAGACCCTTGACAGATTAATTTTATAAATGAACAGAATTTAAAATCTAATTA
Organism: Danio tinwini; assembly: GCA_903798205.1. Lineage (NCBI taxonomy): Eukaryota > Metazoa > Chordata > Actinopteri > Cypriniformes > Danionidae > Danio > Danio tinwini. Next base: position 1,211,567 of record CAIGQZ010032119.1, on the reverse strand, counting down.
AAATAATCTATAGTTTATATTCATTCATTCATTTTCCTTTCGGCTTAGTCCCTTTATTAATCAGGGGTCGCCACAGCGGAATGAACCACCAACTTATCCAGCACATGTTTTACGCAGCGGATGCCCTTTCATTTCTGGGAAACATCCATACACACTTATACACTACAGACAATTTAGCCTACCCCATTCACCTGCATGTCTTTGGACTGTGGGGGAAACCGGAGCACCTAGAGGAAACCCACGCGAATGCAGGGTGAACATGCAAACTCCACTTAGTAAAGCCAACTGACCCAGCTGAGGCTCGAACCAGCGACCTTCTTGCTGTGAGACGATTGCATTACCTACTGCGCCACTGCGTCACCTATAGTTTATATATTAATATGATTTAGATTTAGGCTACACGATGGGTAGCACTGTCGCCTCACAGCAAGAAGTTCACTAGTTCGAGCCCCGGCTAGGCCAGTTGGCATTTCTGTGTGGAGTTTGCATGTTTTCCCCGTGTTAGCGTGGGTTTCCTCCGGGTGCTCCGGTTTCCCCTACAGTCCAAACACATGCACTTTAGGTGGAACAAATTAACTAAATTGTCTGTAGTGTACTGTTTTTTTGCAGTGTATTATGCGCAGTGCAATTTTTATTATTATATATTTTTGCTAAATATTTTTTTGTCTTTTACTGCAAAATAACAAAACATTTTTAAGATGTAACCGAGTCTTGCTTTCTAAAATGTAATTTAAAAATGTCAATTTAGGTTTCTGATTCCACACTGAAACACAATGTTTTGTCTTGTTTCTTGTCCAAATATCTAAATAAAGATGCTTAAATTAAAAAGTATTTTCTAAAATAGTAAAAAATATATTGCTTTTTAAATAAATAGTCAAAGTTTTTCTTTAAAAGAAGCAAAACTAAATTAATTAATCTTGTTTTCAAATATTTTTTGAAATATGATTATTTAACCTACCACTCATTGGCAGATTATGTAGCTTGTTTTAGGAAAAACTCACTTAATTTTGGTACATTATTTATCATTAGACAAGCATAAATATTGTCTTGTTTTAAAAAATAATGTGCTAAAATAAATTGAGTTTTTCATTAAAACAAGCAAAATATTTTTGATGATTATTTAGTTTACCAATTGGCAGGTTATTTAGCTTGTTTTAAGGGAAAAAACTCTCTTAATTTTGCCATATTAATTCTTAAAATAAGAGAATATGTTTTGTTTGTCTAGAAAATGCTTCTTCTTTAAGGTATTTGGACTAGAAACAAGACAAAAAATTTTTTAAGTAAGCATTTGCATAAAAGCATTTTTTGCAGTGTATTATGTGCAATCCACTTTTTGTTGCTATTATTATAATTATAATAATAATTATTATTATTAGCTAATTTTTTTGTCTTTTAAATAACAAACATTCTTAAGATGCAAAAAAGTCTTTCTAAAAATGTCATTAAAATGTTTTTGTCTTGTTTCTATTAAATTAAAAATTCTATTCAAGCGTTAAAAATTCTGTAATTTTCTAAACAATTTAGTAGTTTTGATCAGGACTGAGGTTGATTAAAAGATTTAAGAAAAAAAATGTGAAAAAAATTATTATCTGATGCATTTTTACAGCAGTTTAATTCAGTGGATGTTTTCATCCTGAACATAACGAAAGGGTAGTAAATCTGAACAGTGCACAAGGATTAATTAAATCTTAAAGGTGCTGTATGTACGTTTTTGACTCTTCTAAAGCATAAATATACCATAAAATGTTTGCAGATATTTAAGAAACATGCTGTGAACATTCTTTTATCTGAAAAACAGTGCTGAAGTCAGATATTCTGCTTTGAAAATGTGCATTACGTGCTGGAGTGCTGTCTTTGTTTTGGTTCTTTTAACCCGCCCACTGCCACTTTAGCCAATTTTATATCAGCACCCCGTGTTGACTTGGTGGAAAACAGCGCATTTCATTCATTCAGTCAGACAGGCTGTCAATGCATCCATCTGCAACCAAAATGCGACCTCTGGTGGAAAGTAGCAGACTTCAGATGAGGCGCAGATTCAGAGTTTCACATGAGGTGGTTATTAATTAGCAAATGATATAAATATTACGAACGTAAACATTAGGTGAGCAGGTTACATTGTAACCCCGTGTCCTACGTGAGGAGATTTGCAGTTATTAGCAATTTGGCTGTTTGCACCAGACGTAAAACAACATAAATTTAAATACAGCCATTCAAAAGCACAGAATATGCACTCGCTCACGTAAGGTTTTTAATGTAATTTATAAATATTAAACCTCTTTAACATTATTAAATGTAGGTGCTAAAATGAAGTGAGTTTTTCATTAAAACAAGCACAATTTTTTCGATGATTGTTAAGATTATTTAGTTTACCAATTGGCAGGTTATTTAGCTTGTTTTAAGGGAAAAACTCTCTTAATTTTGGCATATTAATTCTTAAAATAAGAGTTTTGCTTGTCTTGCTTTGCTTGTTTTGCTTGTCTAGAAAATGCTTCTTGATTTAAGACTTAAGGTATTTGGACTAGAAACAAGACAAACAATCTAAGTAAGCATTTGCATAAAAGCATATTTTGCAGTGTATTATGTGCAATGCACTTTTTGTTGCTATTATTATAATTAGAACTATTATTAATATTATTAGCTAAATATTTTTTGTCTTTTAAATAACAAACATTTTTAAGATGCAACAAAGGTTTTTTTTAAATGTCATTAAAATGTTTTTGTCTTGTTTCTAGTCTAAATATCTAAAGATTAAATAAATCTAAAAGTATTTTCTACACTAGTAAATAAAATATTGTTTTGTATGCAGAAGAAATTTGTCAACGTTTTTCTTTAAAAGAAGCAAAGTTAAATAATTTTTGGGTTTTTTTTTACCTACCTCTCATTGGGAGATTATTTAGGTTGTTTTAAGGAAAAACTCACTATTTTTAAAAACAAAACAATATTATAACAACAATATAATATAAAAATATTGAAACGAGACAAAAACTCTAAGAAAGGAAAACATTTTCTGCAGTGCATTGACAGATTTTTGTTCTGTTTTAAGCATAAACCCACACTGTATAATTTTGGTTGTTGTTTAGACAAAAGTCTTACCATTAACCAAATGTATTTTGATTTAGGAATACAGAAATATTGCTACAGTAAAAACGTATGAATACTGAGTACTAAATAGTACACTGCAAAACAAAATGCTTTTCTTATTTAGCTTTTTTTTGTCTTCTTTCTAGTCCAAATATCTAAAAGGTCTTAAATCAAGAATAATTTTCTAGACAAGCAATAAATATGGTCTTGTTTTAAGAAATAATTTGCTAAAAAAATAAGGGAGTTTTTCCTTAAAACAAGCTAAATAATCTGCCAATGGGGTAAGCAAAATAATCTTATATCAAAAGGAAAAACAAGATTATTTCACTTACCCAGTTAGAAGATTATTTAGCTAAGACAACATGTTTTGCTTGTCTAGAAAATGCTTCCTGATTTAAGAATTTTCAGACATTTAGACTAGACACTCAAGACAAAGTAAGAAACACATGTCTTTTGCAGTGTATTAATAAGACTTTAAGACTTGGCAATGTGCCAGAGGTTTCTCACAGATGCTGTTTTCTTTGTGCTTGAGCTGCCTGGATTTGATCAACTGCTGCATACAACAGAAATACTTTATAAATAATCACTGAGATTAGAGGTTCACATACGAGGTGAGGAGATGAGCACACTAGACCAAACTCTGCTCATGTGTGACTGTTTCACTTTAGGCTGAATACTAGAATCTTGAAGAATATCTAGTCAAATATTATTTACTGTCATCATGGCAAAGATAAAATAAATCAGGGATTAGAAATGAGTTATTAAATCTATTATATTTAGATACGTGTGGGGAAAAAAATATCACTAAAATTGGGGGAAAATATAAAATAATTAAAATTGAACAGGGCTAATAATTCCGGCTGTGTTTATTTGATCACATTTTAAGCATAAATCTTTTTGAAAAGAGCCAGAAATTAATAGTTAACTTTTATTAACCCTTATGTACTGTTAGGGATGTTTTCATCCACTCTGGGGTGATTTTGAGACTTAATTTGGCCATAGCTTTCCCTGTGTTTCAGCAGGCAGAATGATTTTTGATGACAAATCTTATTTTGACACATATTTTGGGAAAATGCTTAGAATTTTTTTTTTAATGTGCTGTTATACTCCATATAAAATCCAAAAACTAAGCTTTTTTTTGCGCAGGACTGTCTAAAGGGTTAATGGTGCCAATTGAGGATCAACAGTAAAAATGACAAATTTGAGCTCTTCCCAACATGGTTAGATTATATGGTGTCATGGCTTTCCAATCATGTGGTTATAATGGAAGTCAATGAGGCAAAAACAGCCTGCAACAGTAAATTAGGGAGAAACAAATGAAAATCTTATGCTGCACAAAAACTAACAATGCATCAAAGCAAATGTTGTTACTAATCGTTGACATGTCCAAGACTGTGATAAAAGGTAAAAAAAAATCCAGTCCACAATTACTTTTTATAATGAAAATATGTCATTTTGTGTGTTTTCACAAAATTTGTGACGTCATTTATTAATTTGGCAATTAAAGTGTTAAAATCCTGTAATTTTTAAACAATTTAGTAGTTTTGATCAGGACTTAAAAGATTTAAGAAAAGGATTAAAAGATTTAAGAAAAAAATGTGAAAAAATTATTATCTGATGCATTTGTTTAATTCAGTGGATGTTTTCATCCTGAACATAACGAAAGGGTAGTAAATCTGAACAGTGCACAAGGGTTAATTAAATCTTAAAGGGGCTGAATGTACGTTTTTGACTCTTCTAAAGCATAAACATACCATAAAATGTTTGCAGATATTTAAGAAACATGCTGTGAACATTCTTTTATCTGAAAAAACAGTGCTAAAGTCAGATATTCTGCTTTGAAAATGTGCATTATGTGCCAGAACGCTGTCTTTGTTTTGGTTCTTTTAACCCGCCCACTGCCACTTTAGCCAATTTTATATCAGCACCCCGTGTTGACTTGGTGGAAAACAGCGCATTTCATTCATTCAGTCAGACAGGCTGTCAATGCATGTATCTGCAACCGAAATGCGACCTCTGGTGGACAGTAGCAGACTTCAGATGAGGCGCAGTTTCAGAGTTCCACATGAGGTGGTTATTAATTAGCAAATGATATAAATATTGCGAACGTAAACATTAGGTGAGCAGGTTACATTGTAACCCTGTGTCCTACGTGAGGAGATTTGCAGTGATTAGCAATTTGGCTGTTTGCACCAGACGTAAAACAACATAAATTTAAATACAGCCATTCAGAAGCACAGAATATGCACTCGCTCACGTAAGGTTTTTAATGTAATTTATAAATATTAAACCTCTTTAACATTATTAAAAGTAGATGCTGAATCACTGATTCAACTATCTGCTGCTGCTTTCAGTAGTATGGCAATAAATGTCACGTGAAATGGCATTCAAACTTACACTATTAGTATTTAACACTGAATAAAGCACACGAGGTGTACCTGAGGTTATCATTGTCAGATTTATGTTGTTCAGCTGTGAGAATTAAAAGCCGTTTCTAATATATCAATTTGAGGTGTTGGATAGCCCAAAAACATTTATATTTTTAATATTTATATTTTAATTTTAAATATTTTTAATATGAAAATATTCCTTCTATTGTGTGCTGTTGCTTTTTTTTTTACTTAAATCAGCCTTCAAGCTCAGTAGTTAGACTCACTCTTGTTGGTCGTCAATCTGGTAACCTGCACTTGCGTTTGCTTTGATCCAGGAATGTAATACCTAGTTCAACCACTGGGTGTCAAACTTACATTCTGCACCTTTAACAATAAATGAAATCCTGCAATTGTAGCACCCCTAAAATGAAAGTTAAAATTCTTATATCATCAAGACAAGTAATAATTATTGCATGTGTATGCAAAACAATAGCAATATCCAAAATAACAAGACATTTTTGTTTGTTTGCTTGATTTCAGTTTAATTGCCATGCAACTCTCAATTAAGAAAAATTATGTTTAATTCATATGCAAGAACAGCGAGATCTAATTGCAATTGCCACAATAACATGCTTTGCTTGATTTTAGTTTCACTGCTAAGCAATTCTCAATAAAGAGAAACAGTAATCATTGCATATGCAAGTCAAATAGACCAGCAAGATGAGGGTATTTTCTGTGTAATGCAAGTGTTTTCTCCTAAGCAGTGCTGACAGGAGATCCTCTCTGTGAAAGCAGCAATGTTTTTTAGCCCTCGCGCACTGCATCGCTCATATCTTTGCCCAGGGCAAAGGATGGTCATTGCCTTTGGCTACGAAACCCTCAGCCCTTGGCAAAGCAACAGTCCACCCCTGTTCAGAGCAGACTGACTTCAGTCAACAACAAACTTAGCCTTGGTCTGGGTCAGGATTCGCACAGATCGGCTACAAGCTGCATTTAACCATCCTCATGTAGCTCTTGGCAGACTTGCTGCTGAAAATACCCCACTAATTAGGAGTTTAAACCTCTCTCCGATTGGCTAACAATAAATTCCCAGTAAAAGCAGGGTCTCAGAAAGCTACTTACCTAAACAGAGTCTGTACAGCAGCATCTTCAGTCTGTGTCCACAGTGTTGTTTGTGTATGTGGGAAAAGCAAGAGAATGTAGATTAGAGATTAGTGCTGTTTCCTGCTTTAAACCATGGTTAACTTTTTTGATGGTTGGTATTATTCATTCATTTTCCTTAGTTCCTTATTTATCAGGAGTCGCCACAGCAGAATAACCCGCCAACTAATCCGGCATATGTTTTACACAGAGGACGCCCTTCCAGCCGCATTCCAGTACTGGGAAACACCCATACACACTTATTCACACACTAATACACTAAGGCCAATTTAGTTTATCCAATGCCCCTATTACACATGTCTTTGGACTGCGGGGGAATCCGGAGCACCCGGAGAAAACAGGAGTTTGCATGTTCAACACATGGAAAACATGCAAACTCCACACAGAAATGCCAGGACTCGAATCAGCGGGGATTTCAACCAGTGACCTTCTTGCTGTGAGGCAACAATGCTAACCACAGAGCCACCGTGCCGCCAATGTTTGATCATCACAAATACAGTGATTCTAATGGCTATTTTAGTAAATGGCAATCTTATTTTTCATATACAGTTGAATTATTCGCCCTCCTGTGATTTTATATTTTATTTTTCCAATATTTCCCAAATTATGTTTAACAAAGCAAGGGGTTTTTCACTGTATTTCCAATAATATTTTTTTCTTCTGGAGAAAGTCTTATTTGTTTTATTTCGGCTAGAATAAAAGCAGTTTTAAATTTTTTTAAAACCATTTTAAGGTCAAATTTATTAGCCTCCTTAAGCAATATTTTTGTTTGATTGTTAACAGATTAAACCACTGTTATACAATAACCTGCCTAAACACTCTAACTTGCCTAATCAACCTAGTTAAGACTTTAAATGTCACTAGCCTATGTTTCCATCCAAAAATGCAAATAGACTTTATGCGCAAAACTGGATTCTCACATTAAAGACGTGCGAATAAAGCAGTGTTTCCATCCAACGAGTCGAAACAAACAAAATCGTCACTTTCTGATTAACTGGCGCCAAATATCAAGAGTAAAAACTGAAATTGCTGCGATAAGAAAAGCTGCGTCCATCTTCATCTAATAAATGACTTGCACCTCAGAAGGCAATCCTGACACGCAGTGAACACGCGGTGACGTTTGAAGGTGTCAGACGTGGAGCACAGACGCTCTTGATTTTGGTTGTCATTAATTACATAATAACAGTAAAACTTAAATGGTAAGGCATTTTAGAATGACCAAAACAACATTTCTGATGGTTTACAATGTGCTCAGCCTGCTGGTTTGTCCATTTACACACATTTTTATCATCACATGATC
>CAIGQZ010032119.1:1127118-1138739 GCA_903798205.1 Danio tinwini | reverse complement strand
GTTGTATTTGCACTGTCTGTATTTTGCACTGTCGTTGTATTTGCACTATCTGTATTTTGCACTGTCTGGAGCCAGCACCTAAGCTTTTCACTCATCATAGCACACGTGCTGCTGATGATGTGACAATAAAAGTGATTTGATTTGATTTGGTTACACATTTGAACTTACACATACTATTCAGTGGGTTGTTACATGTGTGTAGTTACACCAGTATTACACAAGTAAATACTATGTACCAGTGTGTACATACACTGTAGTTACATACTACTTACAAATCTAGTTACCATGTAAGTTCACAGGTATAAGTGACGATATAAAGTGGGACCTTAACATCAAAGCAAGTAAAAAAAAAAATTCTTTCAGAGAGTTAAAACAACATTTTTTCCCATTTTGGGGCAGTTAAAAATAGGGTTTGGGTCATTTCATATGTTGCAAAATAGTTGCAGGATGACACTTTATGTCTGTAACAAAATATAAAACATTCAAAGTATTTTAAATAGCCACTTAAGAGCTAAAATGTGCTGTCCATGTATATGGACACTCGGGCCCTAGGAGGTTATACTTACTTGAATGTTAGAAATGTCTTATCCTGCTACAATACAAAGTTACTTGTCAAACAAATTAACATGGCTGATTATCTTGAGTTTAAGTTATTTAATTAGCTTGTTTATGAAGACTGCAGAGTGATACATGAAAACAATGACTTCGAATAATTGTTTAAGTATGTTGTGATGTATGTTAAAGTGTGCCCCCTAAAAGTACAAGTGACCCCTGCCCGGCCCCCCCAGTTACTCTGGTCTAGAACTGCCACTGGGTGTGAGGAGTCTAATCTGAAACTTTATGCAACAAAAACTAAGGATATGATTATTGATTTAGAAGGAATCATACAGCAGCTGAGGTGACTAATATTAGTGGTCAAAAAGTAGAATGTGTGGAGAACTACAAATATTTGGGTACTATTATTGACCGATCTTTAAACTTTGAAGGAAACTGTGATGCTGTGTGCAAGAAGGGGCATCAGCGCCTTCATTGTCTCAGGAAACTATCACGTTTTCACATTGGCCCCAATATGTTTACTCTTCTTCTATCGTGCTTTTATTGAGTCTGTTCTGTCTTTCACTCTGGTGGCATGGTTTGAAGGTCTGTCTCTCAAAAACAGGAATAGACTGAGCCAAGTTATTAGGTGGTCTAGCAGGTTGAATCACAACAGAGTATTGAATCCATGTATAGTAGGCAGCTTTTACAGATTGCCCAGAACATTAGTAGCTGTAGCTCTCATCCTCTGTCTGAGGAGTTTATCCTGCTCCCTTCGGGTCGAAGGTTTCAGATGCTTTTTAGTAGGACAAAATGGTTCAGGAATAGCTTTGTCCCATGATCTATTGTCGTTCTGAATAAATTGTAATCTTTTATAAGGTACTTTGTATGTGTATATGTGGGTATGTATATGTGTGATTTAATTGTTTGTATCAAATGCCAAACTTTGCTGCAAAAAGAATCTACCTACGGGTACTAATAAAGTCAACTCAATTCAACTCAACTCAATTCTGACTTCAACTGTATTTACAATATATACAACACTCAGACAAATACAAAGAAGGGGGAAAAACAAGAGAGCTGGCAGAAGGGACATGGGCAGCGCTAAAGAAATAAAAAGAACAAAACCCAAACATTATCTAACTCCCCAGAAGCATCTAACTAACTAAATATATGAAACAAAACAACAAACACGCGAAGAGTCTTCAGAGTCCTAACTATCTACTGTATCTATTCAAAAAGTAAGGGGTGGCACTCGCCCCTAACCTGATGTACTTTACACAAGAGTAGTCCTACGTGTTGCAAGATGTATGTCACTTGACCTTTTTACCTGTCCGCTTCGTTCAAGCCTCGTAAACAAAGTGAATGAGAAATGGAATGATATATGAATGACAGACGGATAATGTGCACACACAGAAACGGGCAACAACAAAAATACACAGTTAGACAGGGTTTTTCTTCCTTAACGCAACGCAATAAACACAAAAACAAGAGTGACAAGAGGAAAAAGAAGGGGCTGGTGAGGGGTCTGGTGCGCTTTTTCAGGCTGACGTAAACGTGGAGTAAAATGATTGACGGCTAAATCGAGTAATAGATGGAACCTGAGAATATGAAAGCAGATACGGGAGAACAGAGTGAGACAGAGAGAGAGAAAAAAACACAAACAGAGCACAAATAACACAAATACATAACAGTAGCAGTAGGAGAGCTCACAGACAGTTCAACTCAACTCAATTCAATTTATTTCTAGAGCACTTTCAACAAACCACAATGGGTACCAAAGTGCTGTTCATAAAAACAGATAAAACACATGCAAACATGCAAGGAGCCAAAGTACATAAAATCACAACACATGATTAAAAGCAAAAGAAAATAAGTGTGTTTTCAGTGACCTCTGAAAAGACTCAAAAGTTGGAGCTGTTCTTAGGGAGAGTGGAAGATCTTTCCAAAGTTTTGGAGCTGCTACTGAAAAAGCTCTAACACCTCAACATTTCAAGCTTGACCATGGAACTTGCAAATAGAGTCGATCCTTAGAGCGAAGAGATCTCCCGGGTTGGTATATATTAATTAAATCAGAAATATACTCAGGGGCCAGGCCATGGAGGGATTTAAAAACATACAGCAGTACTTCGTACTGCATTCTAAACTGGATTGGTAGCCAGTGTAGTGAAATCAGTACAAGTGTAATGTGCTCTCGTTTTTTTTTTTTGTGCCTGTTAAAAGCCTGGCAGCTGTCACCGGTTCGGTCCCAGCATATCCCCTCACCAACCAGCAGAGGTCCTCATCCCCCGAATATTAACTACATGACTAGCACTGATTACGCTGCACCAGATTTCAATCACCTGGGTGTTTAAATACCACTCACTTCAAGGACTCAGTGCGAAGTCTTGTTTTGCTGCCTAAACATTTCTGAGCTCTCTGTTACAGACCACCTGCCTGTATATTGATCCTCTGCTGCTTGCCCTGACCAACGCCTGTACCATCGTTTCCGACTGTCTGCTGCCTGCCCTGACCAACGCCTGCACCATCGTTTCTGAACTGTAAGCTGCCTGCCCCGATCTAGCCTGCATCACTTTCCCTGAGTTTATCCTGTTGGCTACCTGATTTATTGTGTTTCGTTGCTGTGTCATAATAAAGCTAGCAAATGGAACCATATCCCTCAGAGTCCTCATCACAGTAGACTTTGCCAAACACGGATCCAGCAGCGATTTTGCAGTTATCCACTGAGTTAACAGCCCAGGCTCAGGTGTTGGCAACCCACCAACAACAACTACAATTGATAACTTACTCAGCACTCAATGTCCCCACAGACATACCAGGTATCCAGAGTCTGGCCGGAGGCACTGAACCCACTCTGATGTTAGGGAGGGGAGGCGGGTGATGAACTGCTCCAGCACCACGGCATTCATTATCTGGGCGACAGTCCGGCCATCCTGTAGTAGCCATCTGCGACATGCATCACGGAGCTGCTGGGCGAACACAAAGGGCCGGCCGGCTGGAGAATGGCTCGCTTCAGGTCGTCAAACTCCAGAAGATTTTGGGTCGGTAATTGCTGTGCGGCGAGTTGGGCTTCGCCCGACAACGGCGGGATGACTCTTACCGACCACTCAGCCCGCGGCCAGCCACAGGCCCCTGCCATCTTTTCGAAGAGTTTCAAGAACACTTCCGGGTCGTCATGCGACGCCATTTTGGAGAAAGTGATGGGAGAGTGGACGGCAGATGTCAGAGCGGGCCAAATCTCCTGGGGCAGCAGTCTCCGGATTCGCTTGCGGTCCTCCCGCTGGGCCTCCATGAGGACTTGAAACCGTTGATCTTCTTTTTTATTTCCACCAGCCCATCATGTTGTTGTTGGTGGAGAACCGCAAGGGCCTGGATGGCTTCTGCAAATGGCAGCCTGGACGGAGTGGTCATTCTGGCAGACGAACTGGTTTCTCCGCCACTCGGGTTAACTCCCGAACACTCGCCCTCCCTCTCAGCGGCGAGGGCAACTGGACAACGTGACCCTCCTTCTCCCGGGTTTTGGCACCACTGTAATGCTAGATTTCACAGCCACCTGGCCGTGAAAAAAAAAAGTTTGTCAGTTCTCCGCCGCCTCCTTCCCGGCGGCCATTTCATTGATGTTGTTGCAACCACCTGCACTGATGACAATCATATCAGTGAGAGACTTTACTCCGGATCTGCTGCTCTGATGAACTATTACCGCTGGAAAGCATGTCGATTTCCTTGAGAGTTGCTCCATAGCACTAACCTCCCCTTCCCTTGATATCTGGTAAGATATCAGTGAGAGACTTCACTCCGGATCTGTTTCTCGGATGAACTATTACCAATGTTAAGCGTGTAGATTTCTTTGAGAGTTGCTCCATAGCATTAACCTCCCCTTCCCTCGATATCTGGTAAGATATCAGTGAGAGACTTCACTTCGGATCTGTTTCTCGGATGAACTATTACCGCTGTTTAGCGTGTTGGATTCCTTGTGAAGAGCACCCTTGCTCTACACAATTCCTCTAGATCTGGTGAGATCAATACCAGTTGTGACTCTTGTTATCTCTATTAATAAATCATCTTGCATTTACTTGCATTTGGGTCTCCTGTGTATATTTGTGACAAGAGCACTACATACAGAAAACATAAAATTCTTCATCATCGAATCCCCTAAACACCCTATCATTCTTGGCTTACCTTGGTTATGACAACACAATCCTGTGATTTCATGGAGGAGTAGAGAAATAATTAGATGGAGGGAACCTCGTGTCAAAGAGTGCTTAAATCCGAAGTTACCCCTGAAAATCAATGCATTATCTGTTAGTGAGGGTCTCAATAAAGAACCCACAATTCCTTCTGAATACCTGGATCTCGCTGAAGCATTCAATAAACACAAAGCAACACAACTCCCTCCTCACCGTGAGTATGATTGTGCCATAGAACTAATACCCGGAACTACGCCCCTTCGTGGCAGGATCTTTCCACGGTCTCAGCCTGAATCTGAAACAATGAAGTGTTGCATTAAAGAAGATTTAGCTAAAGGCTTTATTTGCCCTTCTATGTCACTGGCATCAGCGGGTTTTTTCTTTGTGGCCAAGTAGGATGGAGGTTTGAGACCATGTATCGATTATCGGGGACTAAATGAAATTACTATCAAATACAGATACCCTATCCCACTAGTACCGGCAGCCCTAGAACAGCTCCGCTCAGCCAAATATTTCACCAAGTTGGATTTACGCAGCGTATACAACCTAGTAAGAATCAAACAAGGGGACGAATGGAAATCAGCGTTCTTCACTTGCGATGGCCATTATGAATATCTTGTTATGCCTTTCGGATTGGCTAACAGTCCTATCTTCCAAGCCTTCATTAATGACATATTCAGAGATATGTTAAATCACAGAATCATCGTCTACATAGACGAAATTCTGGTTTATTCAAATTCTTATGATGAACACATCGCCGACGTTCGGACAGTGTTGCAATGCCTCATCGACCACCAACTTTAGGCCAAACTGGAGAAATGTGAGTTTAATCAGAACTCTGTAGCCTTCCTGGGTTACGTAATCGGTTCAGAGGGCGTGGCCATGAATGACAAGAAGGCAAATGCGGTGGTAAACTGGCCACAACCAACCACAATGAAGGAACTCCAAAAATTTCTAGGTTTTGCAAAGTTTTACCAACAATTTATCAGAAACTTTAGTACTCTAGCCGCTCCTCTCACATCAATGACCAAGAAGGGAAATAAACATTTGAAATGGACATCAACCGGACTGCATATATATAGGGGTACGCTTTCAGAATGAGCCTAGAAGGATTAGTTCATGTGATTACTAACATAAACAAACAATGGACAACATCAGGTTAGGTAACAGTTAATGAAAATACATTTTTCATTTATTTATTGTTAACTCAACTAACAAGCATGAATTTGGATTTTAATAAGGCATTATTGGACTATAATTAATAAATGCTGTACAAGTATTGTTCGTACTTAGTTCATTTTAGTAAATACATTTACTATTGAAACCTTATTGTACAGCTTGACCTTTTTAAGTTTTAGTTAACTTTAGCATCCTAGATTCACACTCATCATCATCATCATCATCAAAACAGTCAAAGCTCCAGCATCAGTTCAGGATCACACACACACTAACTGTTTGAACTCTACACTAAAAACACTGAGTGTGGAAGTGGCTCTAGTGCAGTATTATTCGCATTAGCAATTCAGCCTAAAGAGGCAGAAGTTCCCCTCAGACTCGTCTGAATCTGGGCCAAGTCAAGGTTACCGTTAAGCCGGGGAAACCGGAGCCGCTGGTATGAGCAGAGCCATAGGCAGAGAGAGGTTTGATCTGCAGAGATATATTCTAGATGCATTAACACAGAGCCGCTGAGAAAGAGGCTTACGACGGGATCTTTAACTGTCCGCAGACAGATGTGCTGTTTCCTTCACCGTTCGCAACACGCGTCTGCTCTTGCCAAGCGGATCTGCAGGTCAGGCCGCTCCGTCCGCTTTTCTGATACGTGTGAAGCTCAAGTCGAGCATGAAAGTCGTGTTCTGTGAGATGGAAGCAGGCCTCGGGCGCACAGATCTGCCAAAACCTCCACACCCTCAGTGGGACGATCACAGTGCCGACCCACTGCTGACACACACACACAGGACACAGTGCTCCCGAAATAATAATGCGCACAAGAGTCATCAGGGTAACTGCTTTTCTCTTATTCATGTTCAATATTGACTCTCTTAGACCTTTATGTTCACAGCATGGAGGGTTTTACTGCACAATGAGTTTCAAAAAGCTGAGAGGAGTAATTTAATGGTAACAGAACAATTGGTAAGTGAAAACATGATGAAAAAAATCATACATATTGAATAAAAGGAGAAGGGAATCTGCAGAACTTTCTCTATACATTCACATTTTTTGTGGATGATTTACAGACAACTAACAAATGAAAAAAACAAACATCTTATTTGTTTGCACTGTAAAACAAATCCTGTAGACCTACAGTTCAACACTGATGTTTAACTGAATAAACAGTTGATAAACAGAAGTACATCTTATTGAACATAATTTACTTTCATCACCAATTATCATAGTAGAACAGTTTCTCAAGCAGTTTGTGATGCATTTTGGAAACAGGAGATGAGCCCCTGGTATAATGCCCCACCTGGCTGGAGAAACCCGTTCTCAAAGACTTACTTTAGTCATTATTTGGGTAGCACACATATTCTGAATGCCTTTAGCAGATTTTAAAGTGAGACATTTTAATCTAGATTAATTCCAAGATTACAGTGAGATTAATCTAGACAAAAAAATTATCTATGCCCACCTATATTAAAAAAACAGCAGAAACTGTAAATAAAATTTCTATATTTTACGGTAAATTACCGCATTTCAAAAGAAAAGGGATCTGCAGAACTGCATGACTCTATATACTCCTTATAGGCAAGATTTACCAAAATGGATGTGGACATTTTTGTGGATGATTTACAGAAAACTGGCAAATGAAAAATCAGACCTGACATCTTGTTAGCATACACTTTAAACAAAATCCTAAAAATTAGTCTGCGCCAATGGTGTAGTGGTTAGTGTGTCAACACATACAATAAAGGTGATCCCCCCCCTCCCCAAAAAATAAAATAAAATAAATAATAGAAATAATAATGCGCACAAGAGTCGTCAGGGTAACTGCTTTTCTCTTATTCATGTTCAGAATTGACTCTCTTAGATCTTTGTGTTGCAGCATGGAGAGTTTTACTGCTAAATGAGTTTCAAAAAGCTGAGAGGAGTAAATTACTGCTATCTGAAAGCATGATGGAAACAAAACTTCAAACATATTAAATAAAAACGGAAGGCAAGATTTACCAAAACGGGTGTAGACATGGCAAATTTAATTTGCATATACTGTAAAGCAAATCCTTAATTTAAGGTAGAAAAAGGCAGCTGCGGTTGCCAGAATTTTACTGTTAAAAATACAGCAAAAGCTGTAAATGAAATTTTTACATTTTACAGTAAACAACCGCATTTTAAAAGAGAAGGGATCTGCCAAACTGCATGACTCTCTTAACTCTTTATAGGCAAGATTTACCCTAACGAGCACAAATGGTTTTTGCATGATTTACAGACAACTAGCAAATGAAAAAAACAGATGTAACATCGTTTACACACACTGTAAAACTAATCCCTAAAATGTACAGTAAAAGACAGCTGCGGTTGATGGATGAAAAAAATAGATGTAACATCTTATTTGCATAAAACTTAAAAAATAAAAAATCGTAATTTACAGAATACAAAAATGCCAGCTACAGACGCCAGAATTTTACAGATAATAATATGGAAGAAACTGTACCTGAAATTTCTACATTTTACAGTAAACTACCGCATTAAAAAAAAGAAGGGATCTGCAGACCTTCCTCTATGCTCTTTATAGGTAAGATTTACCAAAATGGACGTGGACATTTTTGTGGATGATTTACAGCTAACAGGCAAATGAAAAAACAGACCTAGCATCTTTTATACACTGTAAAACAAATCCTTTAAAATTACAGTAAAAAATAGTTGCTGCGGTTGCTAGATTTTTACTATAAAAAACAGATGTAACATCTTATTTGCCTAAACTATTAAAAAAATCTTTAAGACAAGGGATCTACAGAATATTCTCTATAATCTTAAGGCCAGATTTACCAAAATAAACATCTTATCAAAATGTAACATCTTATTTACATGCACTGTTTAATAAATAAATAAATAAATAAAAATCACCAGCTGCAGTCGCTAGAATATTATAGATAACAGTATGGCAGAAACCGTATATGAAATGTCTGCATTTTACAGTAAGCCACCGCATTTCAAAAGAGAAGGGATCTGCAGAATTTCTCTATTTTTGTAATTTTTTACCAAAATGCGCTCAAAAATTTCTAGCGCATGTTCTTAATTTACAGCATCAACAAACCACTGTTTTGAAATACTACACCATACCAAAAGCATGTGGTGACGAGAAAGTCACATGATGAACCACAGCTCGTACCTCATCATTTATTCTCCCTCATCTTAAACTTTTATGTGTTTTTTTTTTCTGTTAAACACAAAAGAAGATAATTTGAAGAATGCTGGTTCCAGTTCCGTTTTTTTTTTTAAGTGAAGGGTGAGTAAATGATGAGAGAATTTTCATTTTTGGGAGAACAATCCCTTTAAGCATGCTGTTTATTAAAAAATTATAATAATGATAATGACAACTTTAGAGATTTAAGACAAATGGAACGTTATCCTAAATTTAAGACTGTCATTTAAAACAATTTTAAAGACATTATTTTCAAGACTTTTTACATTTCTTTCAAACAGCTTTTAGGTTTCAATGTTTTCCAGAAAGCTTTATTGTTAACTTTACTCCTAACCAGAAGAAAAGCAGCAGTTTAGATGAATTTTATTAAGAGACTTCTGTGAACTTAACCGCTGATCTTGGACCTGCTATCATTTTGTGGCTGCCAAATAAAGTTATTGTGATGCACAACTGAGCAGCTGGCATTGAATCTCATTTCTTTCAGAGCATTGCACTTTAACAGACCTTGAGTTATTGTATCCTTCTCCACACACCAAGTGCATGGATATGAGACTGAATCTAAGCAATTGGCCATTTTTGTGTTGATAAAACGGCAAGCGAAAGCCCTCTCCTCCACCCACAACCTGTGGGAAGGCCAATCCGGGGCTATTGTTGACCGGCGTCCTATCATTACCACTAACCTTGAGTCCTGGCTGAGAGCTGTAATGTGAACAGAGCCGAGCGGCAGTCTGAGGACGCCTCCAGTCAATTATTAATGAACAGCATCAGGTCGCTCTCCAGTCCTGCTCTTCAGGAAACTGGGTGCTGCTCCAGGCATTCAGGGTTACGCACACACACACACATACTGAATATATCCACACATGCATACTCATTCACACATATGCATGAGTGTACACTCAAACACACACACTCTCAAACGTGGATGCTCATACACTCACATGCACATACACACGCACGCACAGGCAGCATGCACACTAGTACACAAATACACAACACAAATGTGCACATGCTCGTGTCCACACATCAATGTACACACGCACTCACACAAACACACACATGCATGTATACTCATACATGCGTACTCATACACATGCATGCGCACACACTTATGCACTAACACGTACAGGCACGCACACACACGCACTTGCAATCACACACACACACGCATACTCAATCACATAGATGCTCAGATGCATTAAACAATATTATAAGCGTGCAAAAGTGGAACAGTCTAATACGTGTTCGTTAAGATGCGCTCCATCAGCTCAGACGCTTGAGACAATCTGCCCAAATTCAACTAATGAGAAGGATATCGCGAAGAGCAGCAGTTATGATGAGTAATAAGAAGAAAGAGGCTAAGCTGGAGCTAGAATCACAGCAAATTAAGATAAACGTGGAGGACTAATAAAAGCAGATGTGATCTGTTACTGTATATTAGACAGACGCTTATGTCTGAAGACTCACAGTAAACAGTCAAGAGATTATGAATATCACACACACCTTCAGACGATGAGGAAGGCATGACAGATTCACCTGTTGAGTTAAAAAAACATTTTGAATGAGAAAAAAATCAGGTATTGAGATTATCTGATTTAAAAAAAAATTTATTAAATATAAATAAGCATGCCATTTTATTAGGTACACCTTACTAGTACCAGGTTGGACCCCCTTTTGCCTTCAGAACTGCTTTAATCCTTCATAGATTCAACAAGGTACTGGAAATATTCCTCAGAGATTTTGCTCCATATTGACATGATAGCATTATGCAGTTGCTGCAGATTTGTCGGCTGCACATCCATGATGCGAGTCTCCTGTTCCACCACATCCCAAAAGTGCTCTATTAAATTGAGTTTGAGGTCATTTGAGTACAGTGAACTCATTGTCATGTTCAAGAAACCAGTCTGAGATGATTTGCGCTTTATGACATGGCACATCCTGCTGGAAGTAGCCATCAGAAGATGGTACACTGTGGTCATAAAGGGATGGACATGGTCAGCAACAATACTCAGGTAAGCTGTAACATTCTTAGCTGACAGGAGTGTCCGCCTCAAGGTTGGACATGTTGTGTGTTCAGATATGCTTTTCTGCAGACCTCGGTTGTAAGGAGTGGTTATTTGAGTTAATGTTGCCTTTCTATTAGCTGGACCCAGTCTGGCCATTCTCCTCTGACCTCTGGCATTAACAAGGCATTTGCGCCCACAGAACTGCTGCTCACTGGATATTTTCTCTTTTTCAGACCATTTTCTGTAAACCCCAAAAACGATTGTGCGTGAAAATCCCAGTAGATCAGCAGTTTCTAAAATACTCAGACCAGCCCGTCTGGCACCAACAATCATGCTACATTCAAAGTCACTTAAATCCCCTTACTTCCCCATTCTGATGCTCGGTTTGAACTGCAGCAGATCATCTTGACCATGTCTACAAGCCTAAATGCATTAATTGCTGTCATGTGATTGGTGATTAGAAATTTGTGTTAATGAGCAGTGTGTTTGTGTGTGTGTGTGTGTGTGTGTGTGTGTGTGTGTGTGTGTGTGTGTGTTGTC
>CAIGQZ010032119.1:1064036-1082300 GCA_903798205.1 Danio tinwini | reverse complement strand
GACAGACAGACAGACAGACAGACAGACAGATAGATAGATAGATAGATAGATAGATAGACAGATACAAATCGAGATAACGATAGATAGCTAAATTGAACGACAGCTAGATAGAATGACAGACAGACAAATAGATAGATTGAGATAATGATAGCTAGATAGAAGGATAGCTAGACAGAACGATATAAAAAAGAACAATAGCTAGATAGATAGAAAGACAGACAGATAGATAGAATGATTGAGATAACGATAGATAGATAGATAGATAGATAGATAGATAGATAGATAGATAGATAGATAGATAGATAGATAGATAGATAGATAGATAGATAGATAGATAGATAGATAGATAGATAGATAGAGACAACGATAGACAGCTAGTTTGAACGACAGCTAGATAGAATGATATAGATAGAACGATAGCTAGATAGAACGATAGCTAGATAGAATGATAGACAGACAGACAGACAGACAGACAGACAGACAATAGATAGATAGATAGATAGATAGATAGATAGATAGATAGATAGATAAAGGATAGATAGATAAAGGATAGATAGATAAAGGATAGACGGATGGATGGATAAAAGCAGTTTGAAAAAGGACAGACAGACAGACAGACAGACAGACAGACAGACAGACAGACAGACAGATATAGATAGATAGATAGATAGATAGATAGATAGATAGATAGATAGATAGATAGATAGATAGATAGACATAATGACAGACAGACAGATAGATTGAGATAACAATAGATAGAACGATATAGATAGAACAATAGCTAGATAGATAGAAAGACAGACGGACGGACGGACAGACAGAGACAGAACACTCAATATTATTTATAGAAATATTACTCTTACATTCTACTATTGTATTGTAAAATATAAAGCGCAATGAAAATACCATCAATTTATACACGTTTTATTCCTTACAGTGCTAAAAAAATCCCACTTAGAGCATTGTGCAAATATAGTTGTGGTATTGTTTTTGCAATTCCATGAACCGGAGTCAGTTATTTTGCTTATATTATGGTTCCCACGCCTAAAGTCACTACTTAAGAGGGTTCTGCAGGTAAATTTAAGACTTTATAAAAACCTTTATAAAACCAACTAAATAAATTTCAAGGGAAAAAAACGTTACAGGAAAACAATAAAGCACTATGTTGAGAACTATCTATAATGTCTACAGTAGACATAAAGACTTGAATTTATAACATTATTTAAAAAAAAAACTTTAATTAACTTTACATAAGCTATTACATACACAGTGCATCCTGCAGCTGTTAGAAAATAAGGAAATCTGTAATTATAAGATACAATCAGATCCTTGAATAGCATCCTGAATTCCTTATGAAAATGAATGCCACAATCATATGAATTTAAGACTTGCCATTCTTATTTTACCCAATTTGTGGGAAATAACCCAACATTTTTTGGCTTGACATCACTGCCTATATAGTAGACAACCTTTGGGGTGTATCAAAAAGTTACCTAAAACAAGTTTTACGACAATAGTTTTACGACAACGTTGATTAAATGTTTTAATCCACTTTCATTTCTGACTACTGTATACTGCAGCAAACACCCTTGTAAGGGAGTATTCTAAATGCAATTGAATGACTTGACTTATTTTAAATGCTCTAAGCGACTTTTCCATGTACACTGAATGGGATTTGGCTCACAGTTGAACGCCTTATATAAGAACTTCTTTTAAGGCCTTAATACACAGAAAACCAATTTAAGGCATTTAAATACTGTGTATTTCAGATATTTGTCAGTTTTTTGTCCTCAAACTGCTCCTGTTTGCAGGACTAGTTTCTTACACATCTCATCCAAAGCCTTCAGTTCTGTTTTGATGTTTTTTTTACTTCTGTAGCCGTAAAATAACTCAAATTCAGCACAGTGATATGAAACCTGCCGGAACTACTTCAGCTATTTATCCGAAACAGATTGTTAGTCAGCCAATCAGAATCATGCATGTATAAATTCATATACTCCATGTTTTCTGTTGCTTCCACTTCAGCCAGATGAATTCCAACAACCAGAGATAGTATTTGTCGGTAACACTTTATTTTGATGGTCCATTTGAGTATTAGTAGACTGTCTGCTTAATATCTGTTGACACTGACATTTAACAGTCCTTCAACAGACATTTAACTGACTATAAGAAACTTTGCAAGTACATGTCAACTTACACTAACCCTAACCCCAACCTAACAATCTACTTATAATCTAACAAGAATTAGTTGCAATGTAACTTATATTCAACAATATAAGTTACATTGCAACTTATCCCTTGTGCCGAATGACTTGACCAGCAGCATGAAGAGTGACATTTATTTGTCCCAGAGTCACTGCTGGAGCGCAGCTGAATATCACTCAACTGTGCAGGCGAGTTTGTGCAGATATTGTTCAAATTGTAAAGGTCAGTCCTACAGATGCTTGCTTGCAGTCGTGTGAAGACGGAGGACCAACCAGCAGCTCATGTTTTATATCAGCATTTGCATCTCACTCTGATGTGTAAAACTCCCAGGATGCTTTACACTGAATACAGCAGATGCATTATTAGTATAGGTGGGCATAGATCATTTTTTTACTAGATTAATCTCACTGTGATCTTGGAATTAATCTAGATTAAAATTACTCATTTGAATTCTGCCGAAGGCATTCAGAATATGTGTGACATCCAAAGTAAGTCTTTGAGAACGGGTTTCTCCTGCCAGGTGGCGCATTAGACCAGGGCCTCATCTCCTGTTTCCAAAATGCATCACAAACTGCTTGAGAAACTGTTCTACTATGATAATTGGTGATGAAAATAAATGATGTTCAGTAAGATGTACTTGTGTTTACTCACTGTTTATTCAGTTAAACATCAATTATGAGCTGTAGGCCTACATAAGCTGCAAACAGCCATTTTTGATGACCTTAATCTGACTAAAGTCATAACCGAACTAAACAGAAATGGAATAAAGACGTGGAGTATGCAGGTATTAGTGGCAATATTGAAGTAAACACCGCAATCAAATTATTACCGTCATGTAGGACTTTTCAGCATATTTTCGACAAGATCCACACACACGGCTCTCAGTAAAGGACTGCACACACATCGCAAAATGCTGTAGTTTTTTCTTTCCATTCGACGTGCGTTATTAAATTCCATCACACTTTTAACAGTCCTTACTCCCTTATTTGCGTCTAATGCCCCAGTTTGTCACGGGGGCATGAATGAAATGTTCATGAGTGAATGTGAAACTGCCGAACTGCAGTTAGGGTGCTTTCACACCTGCCTTATTTAGTTCGGTTGAATTACACTAGAGTTCGTTTTGCCTCATGGTACGGTTTGTTTGGGCAGGTGTGAATGTAGCAATTGTACTCGAGTGCGCACCAAAAGCGGACCAAAACAGAGTACCGAGACCTCATTGAAGAGGTGTTCTCTGTACGCTTTCAAACGAACCCTGGATCAGATCATTTGTGGTGAGAATATGGTCCAAACTAAACAGACCCAACCGCAAGAAGTACTGTGCCTTTTTGGACTAATCCAGCTGCTGTAGGCCGATGCGCTGTGCACTATGGAATGTGGAGGAAAAGTATTTGTTGACAGCGCTTTACCAAAAGAGAGAGAGAGAGGGAAAACATTACCTGATGGATCGTTGGTAATATTTCCGGAAGATGATCATGTTGCAGTTTAGCTACATTAATTCATGCCTTCTTCAGAAGTGACGTACGATGGACCTTCGCCATTTGCAATGCCTTAAAACATTGTTTTCCAACCACAGCCGCGCTTCATTCTCGAAATGTATAGTTTGCCTAAGTGATGTATACAAACTATATAGTATACTATGAGCAGGGATACAATCAGACAGCGCAGTCGTCCCTCCATAGTGAAAAGAGACATTTTGTATCTGCCGGTTTGTTTATTTGCGGGAGTTCCATTGGCATTTTCCTGCATTTTGTCACATGCATTTTGGTTTTTTTCAACTGGTTCGGACCAAAGCAATCAGTGTGGTGTGAAAGCGGCCCAAAGGCGGCAGAAAATGCTACAATGTCATTTATTGCCCTTGATCCGGACCAAATAAAGCGAACTACAGATTACAGGGAACTCTTACATGAAAGCTCTTCACGTAAACACCTTCATTATATTATTGTCTATTAAGGCAAATAACTAGATTACAGATGTCCATGTAAGCGTAGTCAGTAGTGTATTCGAAGTAAGTGAAAGATCCAGAAGGGCATCCTGCTGATTTGATTCAGAAGGGCACTTTTTTGTCAGACAGTCGCCGGTTTGACTTTTATTCACCGTCATTCATTTTAAAAAGCACCTGCTCCACATAAACTCTACAGGTGTCTGATAGTTAAATGTGGAGCTAACAGTAATCAGATTCACTCTAGTGAACTGCCTCCATGTTAGCACGTCACGTTTGATGTGGTCATTTCATAGTAGGAATACAAACAGGTTCGTTCTCGCCACCTACAGTGCAATTCGGTCAGGTATACATCCGCGCTAAAATATCAAGGTGAAAGTTATCATAGCTTGCGTAGAATAGACCCAGCTCCCAATCCAACTTTGAGAATAGATTAACTGCAATATTTTTTTTTTTATCGCCTGATTAGAGTCTTGCGCTGACGCGGCATGTAAACGGTGATAACGGCCCACCGCTACTTATTAGATTAAATTAGATTACATTCAACTTTATTGACATTACACATGTACAAGAACAAGACAACTAACCAGAAGTGAAATAGCAGCAAGTGCAAAATATAGGTATAAGTCAAAAGTGCAATTATAAAAAACTATGGTGATATTTACAGATGTATGTACTGTGAACATAATATAGAAGTCGTATTAAGTAGAATCAGATATTTACACAATGATGAACATACTGTGCAGGTTGCTAGTAATATTCAGGGAATAGAAATGAACATAATATACAGGTTGTTTATCTGCTATTATCTGCAACATTCATTCTTTTATTCATATTTTTTCTGCTTAGTCCCTTCACCAATCTGGGGTCGCCACAGCGAAATGAACCGCCAGCATGTTTTACGCAGCGGATGCCCTTCCAGCTGCAACCCATCTCTGGGAAACATCCATTCACACACATACACTACGGACAATTTAGCCTACCCAATTCACCTATACCACATGTCTTTGGACTTGTGGGGGAAACCGGCGCACCCGGCAGAACATGCCAGAAACTGCAACTGATTCAGCCGAGGCTCGAACCAGCGACCTTCTTGCTGTGAGCCGAACATGCTACCCTCTGTGCAACTGTGCTGCCCTTTCTGCAACCAAGTGTGCAACAAGCCTGCTTTTGAGTGAAGGTCTCGGTCGTTAGATCGCCTCCTGGGGGCTGGCTGCAGTACAAGTCATAAAGCCCGCCTCCTCTGTGTTAATGAAGGAGACATGAGACCAAATAAAAAAATTAATTACACTTGCAATAAAATGTTCTGAAAGATGGTTCTGGTCAGTTAAGGCACTGGTTATCGTACTGATATAGGTGCAGATCTTCATTTTAGTAAAGAGTATGTTTTGAGCAGTAATTTAATGCTGGGGGTGTCATCATGATTGACAGCTGTAATTGACAGTTTCTCAAGGCAGATGTCGGAGCTTCAGCAGGAAACTGAAGTGTTATTATTCGATTTCTGTGTTATTTTACCTTGATAAAATGAGTCTGCAGTAAACTAAAGGTTCTGACATACATGATCTGGTGGAACACTGTTTATTCTGTAAGGTCAGGACTTTATCAGTTTGCTGATACACGCCTAACCACCCAGATAGCAAAATACACTCGGGCCAGTTCCGGCTAGACTCTCGCCTGCCGGAGACTTACCCCTCGGCCCCATTCCGTCAGCTGTACCTCAAGCCCGGCTCGGATGCGGCAGCCGCATCTGGCCCGATTGACTCAGGCCGGAATCGGGTAGTGAGTCCATAGACATCGGGCCAAATGCGGCGGCCGTTAGCGAGCTGACGCTGCCGCATCCAAACCGGACTCGGCCCGCGAGTAATGTGCGCTGCGGCCCGGATTAAATCATAATTATAAAAAACCTCACCTTTTTTAACGTTATTACAACCATTTGTGTTGATAAAACAGCAAACGCAGACTACTATGTAAACGCAAAGTGTACATTAGCGAGGCTTTGTTATAGTGCAGACACCAGCGGTCAAGTGAGAAGTTCGGGAGGCGTGGTTGATTTGATGTACAAGCGTTTGGTTGGAAGTTCGATTCCGCAGCTCCTCCTCTGACTCCATCAGGCAGTCCTTCTGCGCACGCCCAGGCTCCAATTTCAGCAGTCTTTTGCGACTGTGTGTGGTGTCATGAGGCGTTTTTTCCTTCACAGCGTTTAATGGAAAACGGAGCTGTTGCATCGTCCATATTTTATACAGTCATTGTCTGCAACATATCTGATATTAATTTGCCAATTTGTGAAAATCACCCTGCTTTCAAAAGACCTTCAGGATAAAGTTGTAGAAAGGCACATGTTAGGAGAAGAGGCTACAAAAACCTTTCAAAGGCTGGATAAGTAATTTGGAATATGATTTGATTTCAGGTTGTATGACAAATAAAGTGATACTTTCAAAGGGGTATGATTTTCTTTAGGCACTGTAGTGAATTGGAATTATTTTTTTGTGCCATTTATTTTGTGACTAGACCAGTTGCATGGGTATATTTGTGGCAATATATAAAAATGCATTGTACGGGTCGTTAATATTGATTTAGCTTTTATAACAAAAATTATTTAAATATTAAGCACAAATCATGATCCATGAAGATCATTTGTAAATTTCCATTTGTAAATATATCAAAAACCTTTGATTAGCATTGCTAAAAAAATTTGGACAACATTCAAGTCGATTTTCTTAATATTTAGATCAAAAAATTTAACCCGTTTGGGTTTGTCCATATTTTACACAATTTGTGTTGAAATAACCCAACATGTTTTTAGAGTGCAGTAAGCTGGCTTGAAATCACTGCCTATATAGTAGACGACATTTGAAGTGGATCAAAGTTTATGACGACTTTGATAAAAGGTTTTGATACACTTTCTATTCTGACAACTGTAAACTGTAGGAAACAGCTCTGTAAGGTAGTATCCTAAATGCAATAGACTTGACTTGAAACGCTTTAAGCGACTTTTCCATGTACACTTTATGAGATCTGGCTTACAATTGATCACATACTACTACTACTACTACTACTACTACTACTAATAATACTACTACTACTACTACTACTACTACTACTAATACTACTACTACTACTAATACTAATAATAATAATAATAATAATAAACAATTTCACAACTTGGGGATGCAGTGGCTCAGTAGATAGTGCTGTCGCCTCACAGCAAGAAGGTCGCTGGTTCGAGCCTCGGCTTGGTCAGTTGGCGTTTCTGTGTTGTTTGCATGTTCTCCCTGCGTTTGCGTGGGTTTCCTCCGAGTTCTCAGTTTTTTCCCACAAAAACATGTGGTATAGGTGAATTGGGTAAGCTAAATTGTCCGTAGTGTCTGTGTGTGAATGAGTGTGTATGGATGTTTCCCAGAGATGGGTTAGGAAGGGCATCCACTGCTAAAAACATATGCTGGATAAGTTGGTGATTCATTCCACTGTGGCGGCCCCAGATTAATAAAGGGACAAGCCGAAAAAAAAATGAATGAATGAACGAATTTCACAACTTGAAATAAACACATAAGAAATATAATATACAATTGTTTTATTAAAGGGGACCTATTATTCCCCTTTTTACAAGATGTAAAATAATTCTCTGATATCTCTACAATTTGTATGTGAAGATTAAGCTCAGAATGTTGCACAAATAATGTTTTATAACTCTTTGAAACTGACCCTTTTAGGATTTTATCCTAATTGTGTGCCATTTTGGTGACTGTCGCTTTAAATTTAAATGAGATTGTGCACTTTTCAAAAGAGGGTGGAGCTACAAATTCATGTGTCAGCATAGTGGCAGATTCAAAAACAAGAGTACTGTGCTACAGTATGCTAATGAGGGAGAGATGGTCACTAGTAGGCGGGGCTTTCCCAATCTGATGAAACGTATAAAAGGAGAATGTCAATTAAAGTGTTTCTGCAGACTTTCGATCAAGTGCAAAAAATGCAAAAGTGATTTTTGCATAATAGGTCCCCCCTTTAATCTAGTTGCCAATTAAGCACCTCGTTTTTATTTAGAATACTACTAAAATAATACTATTTATTTATATACAGTTGAAGTCAGAATTATTAGCCCCCCTGAATTATTAGCACCCTGTTTATTTTTTCCTCCAATTTCTGTTTAATGAAGAGAATAATTTTTTGTTTTGTTTTAATAACTCATCTCTAACAACTGATTTATTTTATTTTTGCCATGATGACAATAAATAATATTTACTATATATTTTTCAAGACACTTCTATACAGCTTAAAGTGACATTTAAAGGCTTAACTAGGTTAATTAGGTTAACTAGGCAGGTTAGGGTAATTAGACAAGTTATTGTATAATGATGGTTTGTTCTGTAGACTATTGAAAAAAAAATAGCTTAATGGGGCTAATAATTTTGACCTTAAAATGCTTTTTTTTTTAAATTAAAAACTTTTATTCTAGCCGAAATAAAACAAATAAGACTTTTTCCAAAAGAAAACATATTTTCAGATATACTGTGAAAATTTCCTTGCTCTGTTAAACTTAACTTGGGAAATATTTAAAAAAGAAAAAGAAATTCAAAGGAGGGCTAATAATTGTGACTTCAAATGTATGTACAGTATAATACTATTTATGCTACTTATACTAAAATAATTATAATTGAAATTAAAATATAACAACACACACAATAAGATTACTAAAACTTAATTAAAAAACTATACTCGTTTCTCAGCAATTCAAAATTAGCAGTAATCCACAGATTGTTTGCGTATTGCTTAATACACACAATAAAAACTGCAAAACACACAAACAGGCTAAAACTGTCTATTTTAATTAGTTTGCACTATTTTTGTTACATTTTTTTCTGCATTGCATGAATTCTAATTAGAGTTAGAACCAAATTTAAATTAATCTGCTATCCTAATGTTTTTTTTTTTCAGGCTAAGAGCTATCTGGGACAGCTTTTTGTGTTTTAATGAATGATTCATGCAATTAATTATATTATAGGCAAAATCCTACATTTACTCGCATATCAAGATTTTACCAAGAACAATGGGATCCTGGATTAACATCTATGTTGTAAAATGTAATCCATATCAATTCTCCACCCCTAAACTCAACCATAACTGTAAATGATTCCCAAAATCAGAGGGGAATAATAGTTGGATAACCTAAAATTAACACAGACTGTAAACCTACTCCTTAATTCTGATTGGCTGATAGATGTTCATCCAGGAACATGTCCTACTTGGTGAAATCAGGTTGGTTTACATTTATCTTCTCTGTCCCATGCATTGGAAGCCCTGCGATCCCTTAAATTACTGTCTTTCTAGTCAGCTCACTAGGATGTGTAAAAGCTATTATGTTTCAGGGAATATACCGATATATAAATAAAAAATATATAAACACATATCACACATACTTCCTGCCAGCGTAAGATGTGAAGCTCACAATAGCTGCAGCGTTAACTCGTGTTTAATTGGCCTTGTCTGAGAATGGAAACGTGCTTTACAGTATTGAATCTTGAAATAGAATAAATACACTTGGCACGCTCATTATTACTAATCCTGAGAGGCTAGTGTGTGTGCGTGTGTGTGTGTGGTGGGATGTAGACAGTTGGCAAGCGTGTGCACTGCAGCTCCTTAACAAGCCCGACACACACACACACACACACACACACACACTCTGTAACCCCACACACTGAGGGTCACTGACCTGCATATATTAGGCGCACCATCGAATGCAAATGAGCCGGCATGGCTTGTCCTCTGCTTAGCTGATCTCTGCTCAGCTGCTCCACACAATGATGCTCTTCTGCAAACTCTCACTCTTCGCAATCTGGGTTTAAGTTCAGTGTCGTCATGTCATGTCACGCCTACAGGCCTCTTCTGCAGTCTGTGGATGATATATACTGTACATTAGATCAACCCAGTGGTGCAGTATATATATATATAGTTAAAGTCAGAATTATTAGCCACCCCCCCCTCAATTATTAGCCCCCAGTTTATTTTTTCCCCAATTTCTGTTTAATGGAGGCAAGATTTTTTTTCAACTCACTTACAGTATAAACATAATAGTTTTAATAACTCATCTCTAATAACTAATTTATTTTATCTTTGTCATGATGACAGTAAATAATATTTGACTAGATATTCTTCAAGACACTTCTATACAGCTTAAAGTGACATTTAAAGACTTAACTAGGTTAATTAGGTTAACTAGGCAGGTTATGGTAATTAGGCAAGTTATTGTATAATGATAGTTTGTTCTGTAGGCTATCGCAAAACAAAATTGCCTAAGGGGCTAAT
The DNA here is from genome assembly GCA_903798205.1 of Danio tinwini. Taxonomy (NCBI): domain Eukaryota; kingdom Metazoa; phylum Chordata; class Actinopteri; order Cypriniformes; family Danionidae; genus Danio; species Danio tinwini. The sequence goes on along the minus strand of CAIGQZ010032119.1, from coordinate 1,071,856 downwards.
AATTTTGACCTTAAAATGGTTCTTAAAAAAAATTAAAACTGCTTTTATTCTAGCCAAAATAAATCAAATAAGACTTTCTCCAGAAGAAAAAATATTATCAGACATCCTGGGAAAATTCCCTTGCTCTGTTAAACATTTGGGAAGTATTTAAAAAAGAAAAAATATTTCAAAGGGGGGCTAATAATTCTGACTTCAACTGTATATACAGTTGAAGTCAGAATTACTATTATTTTCTTTTTTTTTAAATATGTCCTAAATGATGTTTAACAGAGCAAAGAATTTTTCACAGTATTTTCTATAATATTTTTTCTTCTGGAGGACGTCTTATTTGTTTTATTTCGGCTAGAATTAAAGCAGTTTTAAATTTTTTAAAAACATTTTAAGGTAAAAAAAAATTATTAGCTCTATTAGTTCTATTATCTTCAGAACAAACCATTGTTATACAATGACTTAGTTAACCCAATTAACCTAGTTAAGCCTTTAAATGTCACTTTAAGCTAATAACTAGTCTCTTGAAAAATATCTAGTCAAATATTATGTGCTGTCATCATGGCAAAGATAAAACAAATCAGTTATTAAAACTATTATGTTTAGAAATGTGTTTTTTCATGACAGCGACAGAACAACATATCCCTTTGCCTTATTTTACATCCTTATTAAAACTATATATGGTAAAAAAATAAGAAGAAAAATAAGGGTGGGGGGCGGTAAAAACAATATTATCAGTAAAAATAAATCTTAAAATTCTATAGGAAAAAGACATTAGGTTGAATAGGAGTAATATACTCCCATTTAAACCATTAATAAAAAAAGATCTTTTTGGCTATGCACACTGTATATAATTGTCTTCATAATGATTAGGTTTATACCAGCATCTAGTAAAGGCTTTTTTGTTGTTGTTGTTGTTGTTGTTGTTGTTGAACCAAGTATGACTCTATACATATATTTGGGACATTCTACCAGAAACGTACACTTTCACTTTTAAAATTGTGACAGGGCCAGACTTAAGCTTGTCATCCTCAAAAAAATCCTTCAAAAACAAGCATAAAATCATACGATTCAATGGTAGAACGCATCCTTGATCACTGTCAGCTTCTCCATCAAATGATGTCACACGTGTCATAGCCTTAAAGGTGTAATGCATGCACTTTATGTTCAATTTAATGCAAATGTGACAGGACTGACTAAAACATTTAGACAACAAGGAGACAATTGTAAATTCATTTGTATTATACATTCATTCATTCATTTTCTTTTCAGCGTAGTCCCTTTATTAATCTGGCATCGCCACAGCGGAATGAACCGCCAACTTATCCAGCACGATTTTACGCAGTGAATGCCCTTCCAGCCGCAACCCATCTCTGGGAAACATCCACACACACTCATTCACACTCATACACTACGGACAATTTAGCCTACCCAATTCACCTGTACTGCATGTCTTTGGACTGTGGGGGAAACCGGAGCACCCAAAGGAAACCCACGCGAATGCAGAGAGAACATGCAAACTTCACACAGAAACGCCAACTGACCCAGCCGAGGCTCGAACCAGTGACCTTCTTGCTGTGAGGCGACAGCACTACCTACTGTGCCACTGCGTCGTCTGTATTATATATTTGTGGTATCTATTTATAGAATTTATTAATTACTTCATGTTTTTAATCAGGTGATGTTGAATGATAACTTAAAACTTGCTATTTCTGAAGTTTTTTCTTCTAAATAACAGTTTTTAGCATAAAAAAGTTTTAAAGCTGTAGGTTCAAATGGGCTGAGGACATGGACAATGACAAGGTTTGTACATTTGTAAAGTGTTTTTAATAAAGAACAAAAATCTGAGAACCAAACATATACCATCAGTCCAGTTTAGACATTTTTGGGATGAAATACTACATATTCACTGTATTTATGTTTTTATTTCAAAGACAGATAATGTACGATTCTGGTAGAATGTCCCAATTGTTTTTTGTTTTTGTTTTTCTTTCCAAGGAATCCATTGTCAGCACACCCAAATGAAGTACCTCAAAGCTGAAATCAATTGAAGTATTTAAGATATTTTCTAAAATGCTGTGTATCCCTTACCAAAAACTTCTATTATTAGGACATCCCCAGAATATGTGAAAATAGTTAGTGTCCTGTGTGATCCACAATGCCTCCAACAATTCAGAAACATTTTGATTCAACTGACACCGTTTACTGTAAAAATGCTAGGTTCCACATTGTTCCTTCATGTTGTCCCAACACAAATCAATTAAGTTAACTTAATAATTTTTACAAATTTAAGTGGATTTAACAATTAAGCTTAAACTAAATAATTGTGTTGTTTCAACTTAATTTAAATAAGTAGTTTGAACAAAGTGCAAAAACAATTGTGCTAGTGTCGGATGAAAAAGTAAAAGCTAAAAGGTAAAAAATTATTTAATAAGGTTATAATAATCAAAGTTATTTGAGTTACTGTTGCCTTTCTATCAGCTGGAACTAGTCTGGCCATTCTCCTCTGGCATCAACAAGTCATTTGCGCCCACAGAACTGCTGCTCACTGGATATTTTCTCTTTTTCAGACCATTCTCTGTAAAGCCTAGAGATGGTTGTGCACGAAATTCCCGGTAGATTAGCAGTTTCTGAAATACTCAGACCAGAACGTCTGGAAACAACAACCATGTCACGTTCAAAGTCACTTAAATCCTCTTTCTTCCCCATTCTGATGCTCGCGTCTTGACCATGTCTACATTACTAAATGCAGTGAGTTGCTGTCACGTGACTGGCTGCTTAGAAACCTGCGTTAGCCCTCATCGAACTATATTCACATCCCCTGTTCCCATATCATGTCTATGTGTTTATGTGCTTGACTGCTGGGGCTTTTTTTTCTCCCTGATCTCACACTGCCCTAATTCAAGGGCAAGGTGAGAGGGAATTTTTTTTGCCACTCTCTCCCGAAATGTATCTTACTTCCTTTTTCTAAATGCTACCTCCCGTTGGCCTGTGGTCCCCTGAAATGTGATGTCTGTGTATAGTCAACACTGTCAATTTCACTACATGACAGTGTATTTGACTACATGGAAGTGTATGTGACAAATAAAGGCCTTTGATTGATTAACAGGTGTACCTAATAAAGTGGCCGGTGAGGTATATTGGTAAAATATTGGGACACTGCATATTTCTTTTGCACTGGACATTATTTGACTAGGCCATTGGTAATTTCCAGGCCTCTCCCACCTCGGTGGTCCTGCTCTGGGTTCACTACGTCACACGGTCTTCTCTGATGATGTCAACTTGACGCTTCAGCCACAATATTCTTAGCCACGCCCCCCTCTTACCATTAGTTTGCTAAAAGGGAATGAAGTGCAAAAAGAAAGCTCAACCATCAATACCAGTGTTAGGAGTAATGAGTTACAAAAGTAATGTATTACAGTTTTGTATTACATTTTCCTGTAACGCAGTAGTGTAAGACATTACTAATACATTTTCAGTAATATTTTCCTCAGTACATGTTTAGTAACACGTGCGTTACAACAAACTTTTCTCCCGCATGACATTAACAAATAAAAAATACTGCGGTTCTATTTCCTGTTTGTGGTGAGTGAACATACGTGTGTGTTGTCATTAATCTCCCTCTGGCTATTGGAACTCTACTTTGAACGCGGAATGATTTCAGCCTCTGAGCTCGAGATCCTCTGAGCGAGATTGCAGTAATGTTAAGCCCTAACGCGCAGCAAATAAATAAAAATGGCAGAAGACAGTACATTCGTGAGATGGACGTACGTGCACATGGCGTTATTTCATCGTAAGCTCAGTATTACAAGTCGAGAGCTCATTCATGTAATACGAGCGAGCGAACGCTCCGGTTTCCTCTGTTCGTGGACAAAACTCCTTGCGTGCACTCAAAACACTGGCTGGGCTGCTCATGTGCGAATGATCTGCTCTCGCTCCGTCAGACGATGCAGACTCACAATTTGTGCCTTGTGTTTCCTCTTTTCGTGCTTTTGCTCTCCAGAGATCCTCCTGTAAAAATTGTTATCCCAAGAATGTTGATATGGTTTATATACTGCTAAGACTATTTACCTACAGGTTAAGGTAAAATCTATAATAAACACTAGTGTTTTTGAGTGTTAGGTGTACTGCCTATGTTTTAGGCTGTTATCATTTACAACTTGTTAATGAATGCTTCAGCATACTGTAGTATTAAGAATAGTAAACTCATAAAATGAAATACAAAGTTTTACTACAGTAAAGTGTGGTGATTGTAGTATAATATACCCTATAGTGTAAAAACAACTACAGCATTGGGTCATTTGTTTATATTACACTTGTTGTGTTACCATAGCAACTATAGTATTACCACAACAGATTAATTGAAGTACTTTACTATAGTACTGTTCAAAACATTGTACAATATGTGTGTTTAGGGGACCTGTGGAACAGCTTTTCCTCAAAATGAAGACTATGACAGGGAAAATGTCCTCCAATCTCATCAACAATGTGGAAGACAGCAGAGACTAGTTCACTTTATTGTAGTTGCCATGATAAAATGAGATTGATAGTGAGATTTATTTGAAGAGTGAACAGTACAGTAGGCTTTAATATCATATCAAGTGTTTCCCTATTTTCTATAACAGTAACATTTCTGCTTGCGTTCGTTATATATTAGTTTAAATGTTTTTGATTTGATTATTATGGTGCACCTTTTAGATGTTTAATAAATGTTTTTAAAATGAAACGTATTCTTTACATCCAACATCTATTCTCTGTGTCTTTAAGTGTTTGAAACTGAAATATCTCATCAAATAACATACAGCCAAAAATGTTATGGTTTATTAGATGAAAAAATATAAGTCTATTTTAGTTATTGTTAATAAATAGTGCACCAATATAAATCATATCAAAAAGCATGAAAAAAGAGGGAACACAGGACACAAATTGTGAGTCTGCATATAATCTCACTGAGCGAGTGTACTGAGAGCGCATAAGAAAATTTGTGCGTGAGCCGTGCATATTTGAGAGAACGTGAGAAAATTTGTGTGCGAGCAGTGTATATTTGAGAGCTTGCAAGCAGTTTTGTCCACAAACAGAGGAAATCAGTGCCACGCATTATATTGAGAAAGCCATGTTCATCATGCTCACTTTGTGCATGACAGTTTTGTGTTGTGAGCCACTGGAATTTAAAGTGAATACAATAATGGCAACAATAAGAAGAGAAAAGAAATCTGCATAGGCCTGTTGCGTCTAATATGAATATAGTCAAACTATTTAGATATTGCCAGATAACCACTTTACCTCTACAATACTTTTAAAAGAGAGCTTTTCCTTGGCTCTTGACGAAGGCAGTCGCACTTTTTCCCTCTCCGTCCCTTATCTTCCCTGGCTGACTCTCCTTGTCTCATCTTATTCTATCTCTGAGGCTCTCCGTGTCCTACTATCCAAACGAATAAGGAATTATGGATCTGATCAACTGGTCTCTGAATGCGATTGACACCATCTTCTCGATGAGAAGTTTGGGCTCGGGAGAGCCCACTTGTCCTGCCGGGACATTTGCAGCTGGATACGTGATGGACGGGTGGGAGAAGTGGCGAGTCGTGTGCCTGGCTGCTCTGTCCCTGGAGGATATTGAAGATATCTACCTATTCGGAACTTTGATAACAGGGTTTCTGCTGATGGGCTTATGCGGGGCCCTGGGGTATCGACAATTGATGAAAGCGGTCAGTGCTGCTCAAAACCCCATCAAGCTGGCTGGCTTGATTGAAACAATAGTGGGCAGATATGCTGCTAATCAGACTGCTGTATTAGACCACAAATTGGAAAACATCGGGGTGAAATTAGTGGCTTTGCAACAAGATTTGGCCAGGACTGGAGACCAGTGACGGACATTAAATATCTGTGAAATTGGCAGATATTGACCTTAATTTGAAATACTTTCTTCTCTTTCGGCTCCCAGTGTTTTTCCAGCCAGACGGCCTCGGCTGGAGAAAAACAACTTCTTCCGGACAGCAAGATAAGGAGACGCTCTGAAATTCCTGCTCCCTGTCAAGGACACCTGTTGGACTCTACAGGCTTACACACACACACATACACAGCTACAGATAGACTTTCACTACCTAACCCTTCATCCCACGCCTTTGTGTGCTTTCATCCACTGGAGTGGGTAGGCGGGTCTGTGACCAGCGCCTTTATGGCTGCAGGACCGGACGGCTGCCCGCGCTTGCCAGACTATATCCACACCCCCTTTCCCACCCCCTGTTGCGATGTATGTCATGTCTATGTGTTTATGTGCTTGACTGCTGGGGCTTTTTTTTATCTCCCTGATCTCACACTGCTCTAACTCAAGAGGAAGGTGAGAGGGAGTTTTTTTTCGCCTCTCTTTCCTTAATTGTATCTTACTTCCTTTTTCTAAATGCTACCTCCCGTTGACCTGTCTTCCCCTGAAATGTGATGTTTGTGTATGGTCAGGGGGGTCCAATTTCACTATATGTCAGTGAATGTGAATACATGGAGGTATATGTGACAAATAAAGGCTTGATTGATTGAACAGATCATTTGTGAAGTCATCCTTTCTTGCATTATCTTGAGCCTTCACGTTGCCAATTATATACTATATTGTTAGTAGTCTGGATAGGTCACAGTCATTCTGCTACATCATATCGCTTTCTACTGGATGTAAAATGCTCTGCAGTATTTGGTCGTTTCAGAATGTTAAGTTTTGATTCTGTAGTTACTTTGGTGAAAGTAACTCAAAAGTAATATAAGAGTAATGTAACATATTACAATTTTGAGACAGTAATATTGTAATGTAAGGGATTACTTTTAAATAACAGTAACAAGTAATCTGTAATGTATTACAGTTTAGAAGTAACTTGCACAACACTGATCAATACTTAGTAGCACTTTAACATACTAAAATAAATAAAAGTCTCAGCAACTTCCGGCTCACAGACTTTAAACCAGTTCCAGTGTCTGCATTTGTCAAAGAATCTAACATTCTAATCCAGAGAGCTGATTTGTTTAGCATCACAATCACGAGCCCGTATAAAACCATGACCAATTAACACAATAACATGTCCAAAGCCTTCAGTACGCGGACACAGGCGCGTGTTTATATGCGCTCATCCACGCACGCACACACACACCCCCTCGAAGCGCTTACTGGCACACATATGTGGGCTGTGTGAATGTTGGCAGCGCGTTAGTCTTGCAGCGGAGTGGATAAGATGTGCTGTCAGGTCTTGTCTGCAGGCGGTGTGTGTGTACTCCCCGCCACTGAGACTAAATAGGAGTTTAATTCTGTTAACAGCCAGTTCACCGCAAACTCTGCAGGGCCTGGGCCCCCGGTCCACCAGGCGGTGGGAGACCGTGGCGGAGCGAGAACTGCTGGGAGCCAAATAAAAAAATCGATGAAGATCTTCGCAGCTACGGGTTGGAGTTTAACAGCGATTTCTGCTTTACTCTCTCCAGACCTGAGCCCAGGAAAGCGCCATTGATTTTCCCTCTCTCTGCATCTTAGCCTTGTTCTCTTTCAATAAATATCAGCTGCCGAATGTGTGTTTGGACGTGATTGGTGTCGATCTACACTTCAGGATTTACGCTGGAGTTTTGAGGCAGGACTGTCGGTCAGCGGCGTTTGGAAGTGGAGTTTTCGTACCTCTCAGCCTCAGCTAGAGTTCACAGGATTCCTCCTCTTCGTATGTTGAGCTATTCTCTGTGCATTCGCTGACAATGGACATGTGCCCATGTTTTATTCAGCTCCCGTTAGATCAATAATGCACTGTGAAGAAGAGCCCTAGTGAGAGAGAGAGAGAGAGAGAGAGAGAGAGAGAGAGAGAGAGAGAGAG
>CAIGQZ010032119.1:1015338-1034508 GCA_903798205.1 Danio tinwini | reverse complement strand
GTGGGCGCGGGCAAGCGATGGGGAGGGGTGGGGGTTGGGTGGGTGGGGGGCCGGGCGGGTCCCGCTGGTTTGGTGTGTGAGCAGAGGAAGGGGGTAAAGGTGATCTAAACTCTACTTCAGATCAGCTTTAACCCGTCTCTGTGCACAGAAAACTAAAGATGCTTTCATGGAGGAACCAGCGGGCGTCTCATGCAGGTAAACTGTTTGATAGTTAAAGGTTTGTGCGCTGCTGGGTGGTGCGCTCGGTGAAAAAAACACGGATTGTGTTGGAGATGATGTGAGAGCTTTGTGTGCTTTAGTTTGCAGTCAGCAGTAAAGCTGGCTTTCTTCTGCCTTTCTCTCAGGAGGCGTTTCAACAATAAAGCGTTGCACGGCAGACTGTAAAAGTACAATACTTACAGCACGATCTCCATTCATGCTTCCAGATCAGCCTCCAATGAAATGCATCAAACCCTAAAGGATTAAATCCACAGGGAACGAACAGAGGACGGGGTGAAAGCCAGGAAAGAGAATGAGAGGGAGACTAGTGTCGTCTTCCTCTGCTCAGACACCAAACCAGCGGGACCCGCAGCTCTTTAAAGCGATCCCAGAAGGCATCTGATATGCATTGAACTCTGGGGTGCCTCTGGCTACACTTTCTCTGCAGCTTAGACATCATAAAGTATTTAGGTGCACTTAACACACACACATGCAGGTAAAGTAACCAAACACTCAACTTGAAGGTGGATGAAACATTTTAGGGTTGAAGCCCTGTCGTGATTTTCTTTAATGCGCTGGTTCATTTGAAAGAGACCCAAACATAAATACAGCAAACTCACATGACACCATCTTAAAGGACACTTCACTTTTTCTATAAAAATAGGCTAATTTTACAGCTCCCCCTAATGTAAAAGAATTGAATTTTACAAATTTTGATTCCATTCAGCCAATCTTCGAGTCTGGCGGGAGCACTTTTAGCTTAGCTTAGCATTGCATAGATCATTGATTCGGATTAGACCGTGAGCATTGTGCTTAAAGGGCCACAAAATCCCCCTGTCTCAGCAGGGTGTTTTCACACCTCTGGTTTGGAAAAAGTCAGGAAAGTGGGCGTGTCCAGCTCTGTTTAGGTTAGAGTGTCGGGAGAGGGAAAGAGGGAAGGATTTGCATAAAAATGGGAGGTTCCGTTTGGGCACACGCTGATTTACACAGACGCAAAACAAACACACAGACGCAGGGGAGAAAGACAGTGACTGTGTTTACATGGACATCATTAAAATAACTATTTGCCAAATTATTCATTTGTCGACTAACTGCAGTTTGGCACTTTCACTTTCATTCAGGAATATTTCCTGCATGTCCCCCATGACAAACGAGATATTAAATGCAAGGAACTGCTGGAGAGTGGAGTTTTAATAGAGTATTTGATACCGCACGGCGTATGGGAGAAAAAAAAATCCTCCGCATTTCTCTGTAACTTAGATGCACTCAGTAGGTAGCATCAGAAAGCCGTGTGTGTATAGACTATCCTGTCACAAAATGCGGCGAAAATCCTACACAACGGTAATAGTTTGATTGCAGTGTTAACATGTTTACATTCGAAGAGCAGCATTTACAGCGGATCTTTCAGTCTATAATATTGTACTATAATATTGCAGTGATATTAACATACTGTAAACTTACTAAATCATTTTGACTGTGGTATGTCTTTAAAAACTAAAAGAGCACTGCTGATGATACAAACTAACTTTGCCATCTGAATGAACAAACAAAGAGCACCGATCACACACATTTACCAAATCTGTAGACACAGAACAATCAACACAAACTAGAGCCGTGTATTTTTTAAAAGGAGATGAGCGGCAAATCCGGATTTCATCATTTCCAGGTGTGAAAAGCTCTCAGGTAAAAAATGTTCCTTACAAGCGCATTTCTGTCGCGTACACTGTAATCCACATGTGAGTCCAGCTGCACTCTCATAGAGCATGAATTGAAAACAAAACCTTTGTTGGAGCACTTTAATAAATGCAACACTGAGGACCCATGTCTCCAAATTCTTGTTGTTCCACTTGTTTTGTCAACACAACGTGGCGTCTCTCTGCTGTCTGAGCACTTTACAGGTAACTTCTTCGAAGCTATTATGCATATTAATAAAGTTGCACCTCATTGACAATACAGTGCGCTGATTGGTTTGAACCAAGTCTTACTCATGAATTGATGCTGCACACTCAGAGACGTCACAATGTACTCGCAGATACAGACATCTAATATATCTAATCGCTGTGACGCAGCTTCAAAAATTCAATTCAAAGTTTCAAACCGAAGAACGAATTTGCTCGAAAAAAACAATTTTCACTTTATAGTGCAGTATTATGTGTCCTAAAAGTGTTTATAGCAGCGTGGGACATATATGACTGGCAAAACAGCTCAAGAAATGTGTTTTGATGTTTTGTGACCCTTTAATAAATGATCAAATGGTTTTGATTTGCTTCCTATTTAAAGCTTACCTCTGCAGACTACAGCCCTTTTGACACCCTCTGCCAATGCATTAATGAAATTAACAATTGGATGTGCCAAAATACAAAAAGAAAACTGAAGTCATTGCGTTCGGGAACAGAGATGAGGTTCTCAAGGTGAATGCGTACCTTGGCTCTAAAGGTCAAACAACAAAAAATAAGGTCAAGAATCTTGGTGTGACTCTGCAGTCAGATCCGAGTTTCAATAGTCATGTCAAAGCAGTTAGTAAATCAGCATACTATCATCTCAAAAACATTGCAAGAATCAGATGCTTTGTTTCCAGTGAAGATGTAGAGAAACTCGTTCATGCTTTTATCAGCAGCAGGGTGGATTACTGTAACGGCCTCCTCACGGGCCTTCCCAAAAAGACAGTCAGACAGTTGCAGCTCATCCAGAACGCTGCGGCCAGGATTCTGACCAGAAGCAGGAAATCAGAGCACATCACACCTGTCCACAGGTCTTTACACTGGCTCCCAGTTACATTTAGAATAGATTTTAAAGTATTAATACTTGTCTATAAATCACTAAATGCCCTAGGACCTCACTACATTACAGATATGCTCACTGAATACAAACCCAATAGAACACTCAGATCTTTAGGATCATATAAACTAGAAATTCCAAGAGTTCAGTCAAAGCAGGGTGAATCAGCTTTCAGTTACTATGCCCCTCACTGCTGGAATCAGCTCCTAGAAATGATCAGATGTGCTCCAACATTAGTAACATTCAAATCCAGACTGAAAACACATCTGTTCAGCTGTGCCTTTACTGAATGAGCACTGTGCTACGTCCGACAGATTGCACTATTGTGTCTTTCTCTTCTTTTTTTTTTACTATTTTATAACCTGTTTTAACACATTTAATCTGTTTTATCTGTGTATAATATACCACTGTGTATAAAATGTGCTATATAAATAAACTTGCATTGCCTTCTGTAGTTGTATTATGTACTAGGACCAACGGAAAATGAAAAAATGCTATTTTCTAGGCAGATATAACTACACTGTAAAAACATCTTACTGCCCTGAATTGTTTAGTTGAATCAAATAAAATGTTCTAGTCATCTCAACTTACATTAGTTAGACTGACCAGAAATATTAGGTTAAACCTTATATAAGTAAATGAATTTAGTTGAAACCTGATTAACTTAAAGTTAATATAACAAAAACATTTGTTATGACTATTGATATGATATTTTTTACAGTGTAGGAACTATACTCTGGCATAATAATCAAGCAACTTTGCTGCTGTACAGCAGGAACAATGATATTATTCAGCACCTGAAAATAGTCCCCAGTTATGTAACTTCAAATGTGACCAGCTCATGGGTGGTCAAATTAGTTGTATTGATGGAAGATAATTGCACCTGCTGCAGCCATGATACTACAGCAAAGTTGGTTGATTATTACGCTGGAACGAGAGTATAGTGGCTACTCCTACTGCCGCAAATTACATTTTTTTTGTTGAAGAAGCTAGTTTATCAGGAAGTGATGATTTTGTCCTCTTTGACTTATTGGATGAAACAGTGCTTTATGCTTTATGTGATATTCCAGATTTGCACATAAATCTAATTCACATCACTGAATGGAGACATAGCTAAAGTTGTGTAAATATCAAAGCTGCAATGCAGGCTCAATGGAGATATGTCCCCTGGTCTACATTTTTGAGAACCAAAAAAATATGTACCAGGGGGTACATTTTCTTGCAGCTTTTGTTTTTATAAATCCACTAGAGTGCGCAGTGTACTTTTGACAATCTCAAATACGTTAAGGTAACAAATACATTACGGTTGGTCTGAAGCTTGGTGCGGATGCGATCGTATGAATACCGGTTCCATTGGCACATAAAAAGTGGAGAAATTCCCAACTTCCGCAGCGAGCAATGCTATGCAGATGGGTCCGCAAATTAGTTCAGCAATGGTTGACGTCACCCATTTAAAGTGAATGGGAAGCATTGATGCTGATGCCCTTTGTGAATCGGGCATTACTGGGGCATGTTTTTTCGAACCCCAGTTTGCTTCGCATCCCATATTTGACACCGTTCTGAGCAAACTCTACACCAGGGCTATTCAATTGGTTCCGGCCCTCAAAATAGTGTGACCAATACATCAAAAATAAATTTAGTTCAGTCGAAAAACGGCCGCTATAGATATGAAGTGAAGTGCGCCTTTTCAATACAGCATAAGCTGCAGAAGCTGCGCAGAGCGCGAGTCACCTGACATTAAGGGAGTGGCGCGGACAGCCCAAAATATTTGGATATGTTTGTAGAAAAGGCCTTTTGTACTATGCATTGATATTGTCAATAGGGATGCAACGATTAGTTGATTTCACTATTAACTGCACTTTAATTCATCACAATTAATTGTAAAGGCTTCTCTAAGCTGCATTTCTGTAGCACAGAACGAAACGAAACTGCTGCAATTAAATAAAGTTATGCCAAGTTGCCAACTGTGCCCTAGTTTAAAGTTCCAATTATGTACACTGAGGCTAATATGCCCCGCACACCGGATTAACTATAGCAGCAGCCGCACATAGCGCAACCGCGCAGTCGCGCAGTAGAAAACATCTCATGGTGAGAGTTCTGCGTGCCTTTCAGTGCAGTGTAAACAAAAGATATGTTAGACGAATTATTATTAAAATGATTATGTATGCATGAACGCAGATGGCAACAACAGTTCATCTAAATAGCTACTTCTTAATATAAAGCTTGAATTTACATTAGACGTGATAACCGTGAAACCATGATTATTCTTCAGACTCTATAATCGTACAACCAAAATCTATTATTGTTGCATCCCTGGTTGTTATGCAGTTAAAAAAAACATATGAATGAGTCTGAATGTAGAAGAAGCCTACTGAAGCAATGCACTGCTTTTGTTGTGCTCTAAAATACATTTGAATGTTTGTAAAAAAGAAAAAGAAAAGAAAAAAAAGTCTAGTGTACGATGCACTGATATTATGTAGTTTCAAAATACAACATATTAACATTTTAATGTAGAAAAAGCCAAAGTGAGTGACTTAAGGAGCAAAAATACAACATATGGGCTCTTATATTGCTGTTGTGTTATCACTCATATAGCAAGTCATATCTCTCCGGCCCTTCGTTTGGGATGCTTTTCATGAACTGGCCCCCATAACAAACTAATCGAGTAGCCCTGCTCTACACTGTAAAACCTAAAAAGTTAAGGTAACAAACTATTTGAGGAAACCGATTGCAACAAACCATTTAAGTTTAAAAACTAATCCTAATGAGTACTGTGAACTTAATCCATTTGAGTAAATGAAGCAATTTGAGCAAGTAAAACCCAAAACAATGAAGAGAACTCAAACCAACTGAGTACACTAAAACCCAATAAGTTAAGGCAACTCAAATCGTTTGAGAGAACCGATTGAAAGAAACCATTTGAGTAAAAAAAAAAAACTAATCTAGATGAGTACTGTGAACTTACTCCATTTAAGTTGAAGAGGTGTTTAATGAACTCAATACCTTCAACAGTGAGTTCAAAACTCTTTTTAAATGAGTAGAAGTAACTTTCAGTACATTTTGAGTTAACTACACTCATTTCATTTGATAAAGTTGACTGTTGTGTATTACGGTGTAGAAAAGCCATCCATATGGGGGTAAAAATTATTTTACACACAAAATGCAGCCATATGTACCACAAGCACATTTTTCTCAGTTCTCAAAAAATGTATCCCTGGGCACATGTTCCCAATGAGCCTGTGTTGAAATGAATATATAATTATTAGAGTATTTTATGAATAGACAAGCTCAGTACGGAGCTCAAAATCAATACGAGTATCCCTAATTTCCGTGCATAAACCCACCATCAGCAGAGCTCATGAACACTCCACTGAAGCCTCTCTGAACTCATTCTCCTGCGCTAGAAACGGTGATGGATGAAGCGGCTGAGAGAAGCAGGCAGCGAGGGCAGCCCGGTCACCTGGTGGTCAGAGAGCAATGACCACACGTCCCAGCGGGTTTACATGGATGTCCGAGCATGTTTACGCAGGCCATGTGAACGTCTGCATTCGAACAAAGAGCTTCCTCAGCAGCAGCTTCCATGCAGGAGAAATATGAACATTCTTTTCTTGTTATAAATGTGTCTGTGAGCATCTTTACTGTGTGTGTGTGTGTGTGTGTGTGTGTGTGTGTCGGTCAGAGAGCGATGACCACGGCCGCCTGCGCTCTCACAGGGGGGTTCATTACGGCGAGTGACAGGGCCTCCTCTAAAACGCCGTCTGAGGAATACACACTCTGCGTGGGACAAAATAAACACCCGGCTTCGAGTGGGGGCACCATAAATTATTTATATCACCAGCAGAACAGCAGAGACGCTCTTAATATCGCTACCTGCTCGTCTGGACGCGTAAAAGATGATTTATGTCTTATGGCCACATTAAATTTCACTGCAATTGGGCCTTGTGCCTTCTGGGGTCTGGGGAGACACAAAATGGTGGTTATAAACTGCTGCAGTTGTTCTCTGGAAACAGAACGGAGCGGGAAGCGGCCCAGCGGAGTGCTCTGGCTTTTGTTTATTTCTGCACAACATGCTTTGGTCAAGTTCTCCAACTCTGTCAGGTCTGTAGACAATACAGGGACTGCATTGATTTTCGGTTTTAATTTAAAAGTCCGTGTGAAATGAAAATGTACGATGTTTCTGTTGTGTTAGGAAAAATGAATCTATATTTTTCTTTTCATGAAATAATTGTATTTGTGTTGCTAAAAGGTGATTATATTATATATTATATATATATAAATATTAACTAAACTTCTTCTCTTGAGTGTGATATGCCTTGCATGCTAATGAAGCATTTTTGCAGAAGTAGATGAAGCTGATAGAAATGAAAAGGCCTGATTGTCTAAAATTGACTTGAGCTCTGCAGCTAAACTTCCTGTTAGCAGAGATGGGTTAAAAATGAATGAACACAGAATATTTGCAGTTGAGAAGCTCAACCCCGGATTAAGAATTCAGAGGCCCCTGGGCACAATGTCTTGTAGGGCCCCCTACAAGACCGCACCCCTATAGTTAAATTAAAAAATAAGATTAATATAATATTTTTTTAAATAAAGTTAATCTGTAATATTTTGCCCACATTTTTTTAAATAAATGACATAGTACAAATTTATAGTACATATATATAGTTAATATACTTGTTCCAAGTTTACCGAAGCAGTACTAAAAATTTATATTTAAGGGTATTTTTAATGTATAACTTCTTCAAACTTATAATGCATATGATTTGGATTTAACACCTCTCCAAAGCAGTTCTATGAATCTGAGTCCTCCATAATACACACACTGATTAATGATTCCTACTGTCTCCCTCGTGATGAAGAAGAGTAGGCAAAAAGCACTTGAATATAAAGCTGAAAGTATCCGAAATCACACACACTATACCAGTTCTCTCCTGTCTCTCTCCTCTTCAGGAGCTTTTTCTGTCTCTCTCTCTCTGTCACTCTCTCCATGAGGTCGGAGAATATGGGTGAAGCAGGGTGACTAACATTGTAAATAGAGATTAATTATATTAAGATGTCACTAACATTTAACACCAGGTGGAAAACAACTGTTTATAGAATATTTATTATTATTATTATTATTATTATTAAATTCCTTGACTCATTTTATATATTTTATATACTTTATTTAAATATTTAAACAAAAACCTTTCCTTTCTAATGAAAATAAATGTATTTACAATCTGATATGTAATGGGGGAAAAAAGAAGAACGTGTTCATCAGATGCTGGTTTCGAACCACGTTCATGATCAGTTGCCTCAAAACATGTTACCATGCTCTTTACGAGCTACGCCACACCCACCTGCTGTCTATTGCGCTCTTTAGTTATGTTGTCTCTGTTGATCAAATGGCGCTGGCGGGAAGCACTCAACTAGCTTATTCCAACAAGGTGCGCTATTTGCACTTAGCCTAAATAGACACTCCAAAATAAGAAGAAAATATGAAGCTTATGCTTTTAATGTTGTGCAGAGAATTTGTAGAAAAAGAGGATGTACAGTGGCGGATTTAGGCGTGGGCAATCGCCCAGGGTGGCATTTTGCTGGGGGCGGCACATGGAGACGATGCAAAAAAAAAAAAAACATCCACTAGTAAAAGCATTGAGATACGATTTACTTCATGCTAATGTATTAATTTAGATTAGCAATCCCAGAATAAAGATGTTAGTGGACATTTACATTTGGCATCTTTTGCACGCGCAAGTTTGTTATTCTTATTAAGCTTGGCCCCCCTAAATTTCAATAATATCATGCGTATTTTTGTGTCAAAACGCTACAGAGAAGCGAGATCAGCCATCGGTGGCAGACTGCGAAGATATGACTGAGGCCAGTGTTGCCAGATGTAGCTGACTGATTCCAGCACTAAAACTATCCAAAACCCGCCAAACTGCACATACATGCATGCAATCGAAGTCAAAACCGCCCAATCTGGCAACGCTGACTGAGACCTCTCTCACACGCTCTCGGTGTCGCGCGCACTCGCTCTCTTTGTCTGCGCGCATCAGTTTCGCTCATTTGTCAAAAGTTAACCCCAAACGTCTTTAAAACGAACGCTACTGGGTGGTGAGGCCGCCGCCAGCTTCTGGTTCTTTTCGTGCTATCGGCTGACCGCTTACCTCCATGTGGATGGCTTTTCCGCTCTCACCAGTTTGCCCAGTGGCTCACCACATACTTCGGAGGACTTGAGACACAGAGTCGACGGTGACGACAGAGTTCGGGTCCGCCGAAGAATGGTTCCAGAAAACACGTAAAACAAAAACAGACAAAGTTAGGTTAAACAAGTAAATAACAGGGTGAGACCGCGGTAAGATTTGAAAACCTGGTAAAAATCAGACGACCGTGAGAGCTTTTAATTTTTTCTGGATTGCTTTCGAAGACACTGTCTGTGTGGTGTAGGGAGAGCGCTGAGCTGGTCAATCTGTGCTTTTGAAAACACTATCAGTTGGTTTTAGGGAAGGGGTGGGTGGGGTTATCGGTAGGTTGGTCAGTCAGTCAGACAACAGCAGCCTCTGGTGGATTTACGTGAAAACAACAGGCGCGAATGGCACTCGAGAGAGAAATTTGAGATCTGAAAAAGCGTATGCATCGGCCTCTGGCGGATTCACTTAAAACAAAAACAGCAACAAAAAAAAAGGGCTTCTAGGATGTATTTCGCCCTCTCCAGAAACGTATACTGAGGTACGTATCCGTATCCATAATGAGCCTGGGTTGGATTTGAAACAAGATTCATAAATATTAAGCAGTGTTTTAAAATCAGCCAACCATCACTAACTCAGAGTATGTTCGGTAGACAGAAAAAAGTGATATACACCAAGGATGAACTCAGCATGAGTAAATTGAGGTCATTTTAAATTTGTTGTGAACTATCCCTTTAACCATGAAATTCTTACCTTCAGTATACATAAACACCAACCAAACTAAATGTGAAATCAGCTTATGAAGAGGAATCTGCTGGTGCTTGAGAAAAGCAAAAAAAATCTGTGGAAACATAAAAATAGAGCAGTGAATATATCAGAACAGATCTGTTTTATGATTTGTAAGATCATGCATAAGCATATGCATGCTATTTCTGACAAAGCAAGAGAACGACACCAAACATGGTGCCAGAATACTCAAACTACCTTAATATTTCATGCTCCCATTAAAAATGTCTGATTTTGTGTTCAGCATGTGATGAACCCTAGAGACGTGTTCAATGGATGAGGAACAGCATTAATCCCACATTTATTTACATTCTGAACAGAGGATGATGTTTATGGAGCTGCACAGCGATCTGTCTGAAATGTGTTTGAGCTGAAGTTACATCACCAGTAACATGTCCTTCTATAACCCATTAATGACCAGCTTTTTTCCAGTGATGCTCTTTTCATAAACATCTTATGTGACTCTGGACCACAAAACCAGTCTTACGCTGCACCATTAATGCTGAAATGTACATAGAGATTTTGGAGCACAACATGCTTCCTTCTTTTCCAGGGATGCACATGCATGTTTCAACAAGACACAACAAGTTCACATTCTGCACACATTACAAAGTCCTGGCTGTGGAGGAAAAGGATACAGGTACTTGACTGTCCTGTCTGCAGTCCTAACCTGTCTCCAAATAGAGAATGTGTAGTGCATTGTAAAGACCCCAAACGAATACCCCATACTGTTGCCCACCTTTAGACTTGTTTGCAGGAAAAAATACACCTGAAACACTTCATCACTTGGTGTCTTCAGTCCCTAAATGTCCTTTAAGTGTTGTGAAAAGGACTGGCAACATTATAATAAGGTAAATGCTTTACTGTTCCAACAAGCATATTTTTTGTAATATTGTATGGGTCAATTGTTTATGACAAAAGTCTTTCAAATATAAATAAAAAAGATGAAGATATTTTGTATATGTCCTGCTGTAAATATCTCAAAACTTAATTTCTGATTAGTAATATGCATTACTAAGAATTCATTTTTGAACCCTCAGATTTCAGATGTTTAAATGGCTGTGTCTTGTGCACATTCTGTTTTATCCTCACAAACCTCAGTCAATCCATGGAAAGCTTATTTATTCAGCATTCACATATAAATAAATCTCAAATCAAGAAAGTGGCACCTACAGCATGACTGATTTAGTCACATAAAATCTGCTGGTTTTATTTTACAATGCATATATGGATCTTCTCAAATTCTGGATTCCTAAACGTTCAGTAGAAAGAGTATATTAAAATATAGGGCCCTATCATACATCCGATGCAATAAGGTGCAAGATGTGTTTGGAGTGATTTGTTGCTGTTTTCAGACCAGCGCAACCCTAATTTTTAGGTTTTGCACCACATCGTTTAAATAGCAAATCCATTTCACTTTGTGGACTCCAGTCTATAAAGGAGGTGTGTTAAGGAGCACTGTTGGCAAATTGCTATTTTGAGGAACTGAAATAGACCGCACCATTGACCAACTAAAAGCTGCTCTAAAGTCCAGTGCAGAGCGTGTTAGTTATGCGCCTATGCAGGTCCAAACACTTACACATTGCTTAATACATACAGGATGATCAGCAATACACAAATATCTTAACATATGAAAACAATAAATGATTAAAATGTTACAAAAATTATTATTTTCTACATACAGTCAATCCAATGCAATCTCACGGCAATTCGTAACTTTTTGATTTAGTGGCTATAATTTGTATGAATTCGTACGATCTAATTCATACAATTTAGCACAATTTGCTCATCACCCAATGACGGTTGGGTTTAGGGGCAGGGTTGGGTGCCACGCCTCCTTTTTAAAATTGTACATTTTCGTATGACTCTACTCGTACGAATTTGTACGAATTAACCACTAAACTGACAAAACGTAAAATACTGAGGAAACTGAGTGAGGAAAATATAAGAGTAAAGGAAAAAGGAAACGTAAAGAGAAAGTAAAGGGCTGAATAGAGGAAGCTTGTTCTTTATTCTCGCGCTGCAGATGCTCTGTTTAACTGTTTTTTCGCTTGTGAAGCGTTTCCTCCTACAAATTCCGCCATGTAAATAGCAAATGCACAATGGCGCGATACAACTGACTCTTAAAGGGAACAGGAGATAAGACTGATTGGTTTAATGTACGTTATGCTCAAAACACACCCTGAACTCATTAATTTTTCCGTCCTTAAAATAGCAAAAGTGTATTCGGCACGCCTTTAATACTTTTTCGCCATGTTCTTTAGACTTTGCATCTAGATTGTTAAAATAGAGCTTATAAATTCTGGCATTTCAAAGCTTAACCGAAGTGGTATGGGTTTGGAATGATATGAGGTTAAAGACACAAAAACTAAATAGTACTAAACCTCAAATGGTTCCAAACCTTTATTAATTGCTTTATTCTGTTTAATACAAAAGAAAATATTTTGAAGAATGCTGAAAACCTGTAACCACTGACTTCCATAGTAGGAGAAACAAATACTAGGCAAGTCAGTGGTTACAGGTTTTAAACATTTTTCAAAATATCATTATAAATGTTTGGAACAAGTAAAGGGTAAGTAAATGATGCCAGATTTTTCTATTTTGGGTGAACTATACCTTTAAGTAAACTGATGCATTCTCAATTTGGGGGCTGAACTATCACTTTAAGTGTATTTTCTACATGAACATGATTTAATATATACAGCAACCTGCACACATCGTTCTATGCAGAAACTCTAATAGAAATCCATGCACACAGTAATAAGGGATTTTGCCCACCAGCCACTAAAGCTGCCATGTGCATTTCAGGAGTAAATACCCAGAAATGGCAGCATGAATTAAACACCACACTGCACATCATCCAGCAAAACGTCAAAAGTTCTTCCTAAAGCTGTCTACTCATACACCGGTTGTTTTTAAAACATCGACTGTCCAAAAGCTGAAGAAATGAAGTGGCAGAGGCATATTTTTTTTTTATTCTGCTGAATGTTTAAATGGATTATTATGAATATGCTTCGTATGTGCATAGTATATTTAGGTACAAACACTGTTGATTGAAGCGCATAAAATCATCTACTAACTGCATAAACACTAGACAGACAATTTATACCTTTATAAACTCATTCTTGTACCAAAAAAATTTATGAAAATAGCAAGCAAAAAAAACTTGTTTAAAGTTTTACTCTTGTTTACAATCCAAATGTATAGAAATAAAAAAAATCTGTAAAACACAAAAGAAGATCATTTGAAGAATGTTGGAAATCTGTTGGAAATGGTGTTTGTTTTTCCTACGGGAGTCAATGGTTACAGGATATTCTTCAAAATCTCTTTTTTGTCCAACAGAAAAAAGACACTGAGGTTTTATACAAGTCCTTTTGGGTGAACTATCCCTTAAAAATCAATTTCAGATTTTTCTTAAGTTTTTATATTGTCATTTTTATCAGTATTTAACATCAAAAATGTTTAATAACTGCCAGAAAATTCATTTTTTATTCATAATTGTCATCTACTAAATGCATAAACACTACACAGAAAATGACATAATTTTATAAACTAATTTCCTGTGCCAAAATAAAATATCTGGGAACAAAAAATGCTTTTTTTATTTAAGATTTTACTCTGGTTTATAATCCAACTATTCAAAATAATTTTGTTAAACACAAAAGAAGATTTTTGAAGAATGTTGGGAAGTGTTTGCCTTTCCTATGGGAGTCAATGGTTACAGGTCATTCTTCAAAATCTCTTCTTTTGTGTGTTCAACAGAAGAAAGAAACTGAGGTTTTGAGGTCATTTTGGGTAAACTATCCCTTCAATTTTAATTTCAGTTTTTTATATTGTCATTTTTATCAGTATTTAACACCAAAAATGTTGAATAACTGTCAGAAAATTATTTTTTAATTCATAAATGTCATCTACTAAATGCATAAACACTGGACAGAAAATGATATAATTTTATAAATTCATTCGGTAACACTTTATAATGACTACACATGAATCATTTATTAAGCATAAGCAAATAGTTAAGTCATTATCTGTTAAGCATTCACTCGAGATTAACAGATGTTAGTAAGCAGTTTATTTTTATAATATGCCTAACGATTGTATTTTCATACTTTGTTCATAATTTTTTCATTACTAAATGAAGTATTGCATTATTTACAAACCGATTATTTGAGGGAAGTTGCTGGTTTTTAAAGATTATTCAGAATAATAGATTATCAATAAACTATTCAAATAAACCTTTATTATACAGGCATATAATAATAGTTCATTTTTATATTAATAAATGCTTTATTAGGTCAACTTCATCCAGTTTTGTAAACTAATCTAGGAAGGATGCTTTATAAATCCTTTGTAAATGACAATTAAAGGCTTTGTTAAATTCTAAACAGGAAAAAAGAAAATAAACGACTTTATTTGTATTCTTTTGAAGATACACAAATGAAACTGTATCAAATGAAAAAGAAATCGTATCTAAAATAACATTACTGTACAGTTTAAACATCGCTAAATGGCTTTGAAATGTTGTATCATAATACATTGTTAAATTATTATATTGTTGTCGTTTTATCCAATTTTATGTTATATTTTGACACTCCTGTTATTCGGCAATGTTTCAACTTTACAGTCATTTGACTTTTTAGATAAGCATCTAACAGCATCCCTTTCTTAATTTCCTGACATTTGCTCAGTACTAAAAAAAATAAATAAATAAAAACAGTTTTTCTTTTCGAATAAGTTTATTTAACTTACCTCCACT
This sequence comes from Danio tinwini, assembly GCA_903798205.1. Classification (NCBI taxonomy): domain Eukaryota; kingdom Metazoa; phylum Chordata; class Actinopteri; order Cypriniformes; family Danionidae; genus Danio; species Danio tinwini. The sequence goes on along the minus strand of CAIGQZ010032119.1, from coordinate 1,019,817 downwards.
GGCTTTGAAATAAGTTTATTTTACTTACTAATATTTAGCTCATTTTAAAGAGAAAGTCACTTAATTTTGACTATTTCTGATATCAAAGCAATATGTTTACTTGTCTGGAAAATGATTCTGGATTTAAATTAAATTGTTTAGACTAGAAATGAGACAAAAACTCCAAGAAAATAAATTTTGAGTTGCATATTAACATCTAAATCGCTTCAAACGAACAGCATCTCTCTGCATCTCTTCTCTAATTTCCTGACATTGTGCTCATTACTCAGAAAAACAAGAAATAAGTTTAACTTCACACATTATTCAGCTTATTTTAAAGACAAACTCGCTTCATTTTGACTTCCTATTACAGATAACAAAGCAGTATTGTTTACTTGTCTAGAAAATGCTTCTTGATGAGGGTAGTTGGTGGTTCATTCCACTGTGGTGACACCTGATAAAACAGTAATTAAGCTGAAGGAAAATAAATTTATGATAATAAGATTAGAAACGAGACAAAAACTCCAAATAAGATCTTTTTGCGTTGCATTTTTACATTTCAAATCGCTTCGAACTAACAGCGTCTCTCTGCATCTCTTTTCTAATTTCCTGCCATTTGTGCTCATTTTAGTTTTCAGATAAGTTAAGGACCCTCATTATTCAGCTTGTTAAAAGTCAAACTTAATTTTAACTTTCTATTTCAGATAACAAAGCAACACAGCAAAACTTCCAGTGTTAAATATACAGTGTGATTTTTTTTTTTGGTGTTGTTCAGTGTTAAAACAGGAGTACATTTTAATCCACAAGTGTAAAAGAGCGTATATTTAAGACTTTTTTGTTTCAGTGTTAAACTTTTAACCCAATATGCAGTGTATTTCCCAATAGTGGTGGGAAGTTCAGTCTTTTTACTCGAACCAGTTATTTCAGACAAACAGTGATCAAACCAGTTTGTTTTACTTAAACTTGAAACATGTCTTTTTGCATTTGAAAATGCAAAGAGTTGAATGCATTGAAATGATTTCTGAAATGATTTAATAAATTAAAACTATTTTCAACATATTTGATCACTGTTATCTGTCACACACACTAATTGATAATATAGGACAAAAGATAATATATTAACACTTTGAAGGGTAAAACATACTCCAGTTCGATGCAAGAATAAACTCTTACTGTGTTAATATGAACTCTGAGAGTAATGTACAAATTTTACACTTTATAAAGTGTTATTTTAACTCCAGAATGGAGGGAGTCATATGTACACCCATGGAGGGTTAAGTTAAACTCAAATTGAGCGAAATGTACACAGATTTGTTTGCTGTGAATATTGTTTACTGGTCTAGAAAACGCTTCTCGATTATAACTTTTTTTTTAGATATTTAGATTAAAAACAAGACAAACCCCATAAGCAAGAAAATAAATTTTGAGTTGCATTTTTACATTTCAGATCGCTTCAAACGAACAGCATCTCTCTGCATCTCTTCTCTAATTTCCTGACATTTGTGCTCATTACTCAAAAAAACAAGAAGTTTAACTTCCCGCATTATTCAGCTTATTTTAAAGACAAACTCAATTTTGACTTCCTATATCTGATAACAAAGCAGTATTGTTTACTTGTCTAGAAAATGCTTCTTGATTAGAAACGAGACAAAAACACAGAGAAAATCATTTTTGCGTTGCATTTTTACATTTCAAATCACTTAAAACTAACGGCTTCTCTCTGCATCCCATTAACTTCCTATTTAACTTCCCGCATTATTCAGCTTATTTTAAAGACAAACTCGCTTCATTTTGACTTCCTATATCTGATAACAAACAGTATTGTTTACATGTCTGGAAAATGCTTCTTGATTTAATTTTGTTCGATATTTAGATTATCCGCTGCATAAAACATATGCCAGGGTAGTTGGCGGTTCATTCCACTGTGGTGACACCTGATAAATCAGGCACTAAGCTTAAGAAAAATAAATGAACAATAATAAGATTAGAAACGAGACAAAAACTTCAAGTAAGAAGATCTTTTTTGTGTTGCATTTTAACATCTAAATCGCTTCAAACTAACAGCGTCTCTCTGCATCCCTTCTCTAATTTCCTGCCATTTGCGCTCATTACTCATTTTTAATGGAATATAATGGCCGCGGTTGGTGGCGAAGGGACCTTCTTCTACCTCTCACGCCGACACAAACAAAACTCCGAGAATAAAAAAGGGCTTTCCGCCGAGATCAATGCCGGCGGAGCAGAGAAGAGACAGGTCTATTTCTTTTCCTCTCCGGCTCGCTCTATCTCTTTCCTCTCCTCCTGTTTAAGGAAGCTCCCCAGCCGCCCCCGGTGACAAATGGGGGTGTTTGAGAAGTGGCCGTTTGGTGTCTGGCATCAGCGCAGTCACACAAGAGCTTTGCAGTCTTCAGGGTGGGGAAGACGGGCCCTCGACCGCAGCCAGCGGAGAGGGGGGTCCTCAGGGGGCCTGCAGGCGAAACGGACCCCCATAAATCAGTCTGTTTGAGCTCTGCTCACCATCCATCTCAGCCCTAACATCCCAGAGGAGAGAAAGAGAGAGAGAGGAACAGGGAGGTTGGAGTGAGCAACCTAAATTCTCAACTTGCAGCATGTGTGTGTCTAAACGTGAACACGAGAGAGATCTGACACACACACACACACACACACTGCTGAGGATCTGCATGTGAAACACTGTACAAAAATGGCTGATGTGGAAATTAAAGGGATAGTTTACTCAAAAATAAAACATTCAAGTTTTTAGTTCTGTGAGGATCGTCACACTGAACGCATCTACTGTCCAGAAATGGCTGATGATAAATGCACATTAAAGGGGTCATTTACTCAAAAATGTAAATTTACTTAACATTCAACTCAGCAGCAGCTCTTTTGATCTACTGAACACAAAAGAAGATATTTTGAAGAATGTTGGAAATCTGTAACCAATAGCCGCATTTCCACCCGGGAGCATGAGCAGTGAGGCCAAAATCATGTCATGTTTCCACTGTCAAGCTAGTAGCTTGCAGCGTGTCATGCAAACTCCGCCCCCAGAACGTCCCCTGAATCAAACGTCACACAACCTGCCCATTTCAGCGGGAATCAGCCAGATAAAGCACACCATCGCATCACGAAACGATTAAAATGAAGACAACCGAAACAAACAAATGACACATTACTGTACAGCATTACATTATATATGTCTATACACTGTAAAAAAAAATGCAGGGTTCCACACAATTCATTCGTTGTCCTAACACAAATTAATTAAGTTCACTTAACACTTTTAACAAATTTATGTGGATTGAACAAAATTAAAAATTGTGTTGTTTTAGCTCATTTTCATTTAGTTCAAAGTAATTTGAACAAGTTAAAATATATATATATATTTTGAGTGTACACACAGGCCTGTGTATTTTCATTCATTATATTTGTTTATGCGCAGACCGACTGTTGGCATTGTGCATCGAGTGGTCTCGCCACTAACGAAGGGGACCCAGCGCACCAGTCATAATATAAAACCTCAGAAATTGATGCAGTAATACTTCGGTATAAAATATACTTTATATCATCCTCGTTTAGGTAGACACAGTCAAACATTCAGCCCAAATGCTCCAGAGAGACCTAAAACATTAATATTTCCATAGACTATTTGACACTTAATAGGTAATTCCTCTTTATTTAAGAGAATAATTTAAGGATGTTGCAAATTATTCAGTTATCTTAAGTAAAGGAAACCGTTAAGTGTTTCAGGACATAAGAGCAAGTAATAAAATACAGGATATATTTCGTTGCGCTCAGCCGCTATCCACTAATAAAGCTCTACTTTTTTTAATTTTACGTCATATAAAACATAAACCTTTGTTTGAGGACAGAACACATTTTTTACGTGCAGTTTTCTCCAATGCGTTTGTAAAGCAGCACTGCGCAGGACTGGATGACAGTAAAGGTAGGTAGGTTCTGGTTTTACTCACCCAAAAAATGCTCTGTTTGCAGGATTTGATTATAATATCATCATTTCCAAATATTTTATAAACAATATTTCAAAACTCCTCTGTTATTTATTGTTTCAGATAAGTCTTAGTAAAATGAAAGTTTAAAATGACTTGAAATGGTTTATTTATTTGTATTGTATATACCTACATTGTTGGAGCTTTTGCTTCTTTTATATTGGTTTATTTAATGTGATTTTATTATATCTGATATTTGTAATTCTTTGAATTATTTTGACATAGCTTAGGCTATTTTATGTAGATATGGCACTATTGTTTTGAGCCTACAAAAGTGGACAAGTCATTTGTAAAGCTTTATGTCTTTCTGTTGTATTTATATTTTGTATGATCTCCAAAAGAAAGAAACCCAGCTGCTTGGGGCATCAACAGAGCTGTCAAACGAGCACTCTTTAGCCCGGTCTCTCTCTCTCTCTCTCTCACACTCTCTCTCTCACACTTACACTCACACTCACACACACACACACACACACACACACACACACACACACACACACAC
>CAIGQZ010032119.1:972573-1009893 GCA_903798205.1 Danio tinwini | reverse complement strand
TGATGTTGAATTATTATGTTTGAGACGCATGCTTGCAATCTGTCATTGACAACATTATTAGACCATTTATTCACTGGTAAAATCAGACATTTGTCAGATTCGCTCTTACATTATATTCAACATCATATAGGCTACAGTAGTTATACTGACACTGTTAAACAGTTATTTTTATGCACAACTCTCCATGTTCGCTATGAAAGAAAAACACATTAAATGCTTGTGTAATCATAACTGTAAAATGTGATATGATTATTTAAATGATGAGCATGCTTTCGGTTTCGTTTTCACAGCTAAGTGCTGTTCATACTTCCCTCCCAAACAATCACTCTGTGCCACAAACTGAATGTCATTTACAACTTTATTACCTGTTATTCACAGCCTAAGTAAGTTCTGTCTACTAAACTAGACGCGCGTGCATCTATCATTAGTAGGGCGCACGCCCGCCCTCTCTGTGGTAACAGCTCACGATCAGCAGTTCACGTCACGTGTGATTCGTGGCCGCGAATACATCATTACATGAAGACAAAAATGACATTTTTGGGTGAACTATAACTTATAAATACAGTATGTGACCCTTTCAACATCATTTGAAGGTGTCCATGTCACTGAGCAACGTATGTAAAACAATGAGAAGACTTTGCCTTTGCTTCTCTCCTGAACTTGAAAATGATTGACAGAATCGTAAAAATGCTGGATTAAGATCATCTAGGGGGTCGAATCGAGATTGCAATCTTTTTTAGATTTATCGTGCAGCTCTATACTCTACCCACCTTTATCATCTTTAAAATGTGACTCGTATCCGACTGTCTGCATTTACACAGCACATAGCAAGAGGCACTATGACCAGGAAAAAAAAAAGCGGGCGCTGACTGACAGCTGATAATAAAAGGGCGCTCTTTTCTCCATTCCTGTATTTAATCTGTTCACAGGGTTTCGTTTTTTTACTATAGTTTATGACAGAAAAGTTCTCATTTGGCCCTCTACTTTTAATCTAGGGCTGCGTCCGAAACCGCATACTTCCATACTATACAGTACGCTAAAATCAGTATGCGAGCCGAGTAGTATGTCCGAATTCATAGAATTAGAAAATCAGTATGCGAGAAGTACCCGGATGACTTACTACTTCCGGCGAGATTCTGAAGTGCACATCCCATGCACGCTGCGCTATCCCATGATGCTCCGCGAGAGAATTCATGAATGGGAGTAAATCGACGCAACTGACGCAGGTAGGTCACGTGACCATGACAAAAATGAATTCCATTCATATTTCTTACATTCATACTGTATAGAATGTACTTTTCTAACGGTTGAGTAGTACGTTTAAATTCAAATGCAGTACCTACTGAGTAGTAGGCGGTTTCGGACGCAGCCTAGTTCTTTTTACATCAGTAGGCATCTTGATGTAATGTCCATGACGTGATTTATGCATGTGATGTATGCAACAGTATTATTAACAGGCTTAGTCCCTGTTTTTAGTAGTTTTAATTCATTATAAATATATTTTAATAAATTTGTAATATCTAAACTTATGACACTTTCAGGTATTAAATTTGAGGTGCTATGCTGTAGCACTGAATTAATGAAGACATAAGGACAGATGACTTGCAGAGAATAATAACACGTGTGTTCTGCAGCTGTATGTAATGTACATAGAGCACACGTGACAAGCAAATGTGAGCACGGGAAAAAGTTCACATCTGCGCATGCATCCAAATCGATTTCATAATCTTGCATATTGTCAGCGGCTTCATCACATTGACTACACAATATCATTATGTTCAGGGCTTGACATTAACTTTTTTTGGCTAGTAGTTTTCCAACATTGCTAGCCACTCGCCATTTTCACTAGCCACAATTTTATTGCTGGGAAAATACATTTTATCAACATAAATATGACTTTGACGTGGTAAAATTACTTGATTTAGATTTTGCGTTATCTCCACATGCACTATTCATTTCACTTTTTGTGTGTCGTGTTTGAGCTTGCTAAATGTTCACGAGCAAATGGGTCATGGTTTCATAGTATTACAATTAGTTTTATTTCACATAATTGTCAAAGCTCAAAATGAAGGATTTACCAAATTTATCTCTGACCACACCAAACATAAACAATTAATTATTTATTAGCCACAAATTTAAAATGTGTCAAAACAAGCAAAATATAGCTGTTTACTATACTTTCTATTGAACAAAACATATGCACAGTAATCTGTCCTGGCTAAAGGTCCCAGATCACCAGTTAACTACACATAAATGGGGAGTAATCTCCCATTAAAGCAATGTTTTATGTTAAAAAATTATAATTAAACCACATTACGCAAAAGATAGCAATTAAAAAAAACATACCGTGTGGTAATAAAAAGATTATAGCGCACACGGTTAACGTTAAACCCATAAAAAATCTGTTCAAATAATGGTGAAAGTGAAAGCAACCGGTGCTGCTTACAAAAATACAAATCTGGAGCTCTGAAAAGCAGTAAGACTGTGGGTGCATGTTCATCACTTTTTGTCTAGTCTATTTGAAAGAGAACCGACACATCAGCTGTGTTTCTAGACACAGTTGCTTCACGAAAGGAAACGAGAGCGCGTACGCGTTTTAAACGTCATCACCTAGCTGTTAGCGCGAGTGATCATCCTTTCATTCTGTATTCATCTGCTTTTTTATTGCTCGCGCGAACGCAATTATTTTTGTCAGTCGTGTTGCTTCTCAATTCTAAGATCGCCTTTGCATGCATATTGGACCATCCTTATTGTCGAACCCTGCTTTTATGAATTATTATCCGGGAAAATTATTTTCAACCAGCCAAAGTGGCTAGTGGGAGTGTCTGTCTTACCCGCCACCACTGAAATCTACCCGCATTTGGCGGGTGTTAATGTAAAGCCCTGATTGTTATATACACAGTAAGTGTACACAGTGGTCTACAACTAGATTCCTAAAAGAAGTCTGGAATGAAGCAGGTTGTCTGCTTTGATGACAATGGGTATGATTGGGAGGCCATGGCCAAGGGTTGATGGAGGGTAATTGGTCAGGACACCGGAGTTACACCCCAACTGTTTACAAGAAGTGCCATGGGATTTTTAATGACCACAGAGAGTCAAGACCTCGGTTTAACGTCTCATTCGAAAGACGCTCACTGACAGTGTAGTGTCCTCTTCGCTATACTGGAGCATTAGGACTTCCAACAGCAACCTAGTTTTCCTATGTGGTCTCCCATCCAGGTACTGACGGCTCAGCCCTGTGGTGTGCGTTAATGTTGGCATCAGCCACGGTGAGGAATATAAATAAGCCTTTAATGTCATCCCATTGCACACATTTCATCATATAATCTGTTCAAATTAAATCACATGACTCTTTTTGATGCACATGCTGGGATTTATTCTGTTTTCATCATAGTTATGCACATTTTTTCTTATTAGATGAAAAGTTTCTTACTCAATTGTGTGCAGTTTTCAGAATGTGCATCCTGGCATTTTCATTTTTATGCAATAATGTAAAATGTGCATAAAAACAGGTAGATTAAAACATGGATATTAAAAAGTACTTTAGGGAACCCATAACAAGTTCTTTTATGACAAAAAAAACATGATGTAATGTGTATTTATATAGCACATTTAAGCCTGATTTATACTCTACGTGTCTGCTAGTTCGATTGAGTGCACGCGGCGAATGTGACGTCATCTCGGCGTTTGCTGAGGTTCGCTTTGGGTGCGCACCACATGATTTCAGCTGGCAGAGTGCATGGATTTTTTTTGAGACTTGAGTGAACAGCGTGTGGCGCCGCGTTTGATTTGAGTTGAATATGAAATATTTTGAAGAGATTTTGTCTGAAACAGGTACGACTGTACAGACAGCTTTATGATCCGTGACCATAGAGATAACCAGATGATCAATAATTGGCTAGAAATTGCAACAGTGGTGAGAAAGGAGAAAAGTTTTTGTTAAAAGGTTTGGAAAAACCTGAGGATAAGTTTGTTAAAGCCAAAAGAGGCCTTGGCAAAAGTGGAGACCCAGGTACACAACTACAGAAATATGTTTTCCACCAGTCATAGGTTTAACACTGATGTATATATTGCAATTTTAAATGTAAAACAATTGAATAGTTACAAAACTAAAATTAAGCAACAAATTATTCCTCTGACAACTGGAAAAGAATATTCGAACCTATCGGTTTACTGATGGTCTGTTTTTCTAGGCTTTATTGGTGATAATGGTCAGGAATGTTGGACCATTATTGCCTTTTTAGCATAAGAAAAGGACAGAAACTAGCCAGACAGTAATGTGTGAAGAGGGCTAAATCTAAAAAAAACATCTGTTTTTTACAGTAAGCGTACCTTTTTTTTGCTTTTATTCTTGCCATAATAAAACATATTTGTAGAGCAACCCATGTTCTCTTGTTACCTTGTAAACTTTAATAGGTAAAACTATCCGAGATATGAACAAAAGCAAGTGATGCATCAAAGTTTGATAAAATAAAAAAAATCTTGAATAAATATAAAAATCCTTATAATCATTAAAATAATTTATAAACCAATAAAATAATTAGTTTATAAATATTGAATGATATTAATGATATGACGTAGTTCCGGAAACTTTCTACTTCTCTGTTTATCTGTCTGACTTTACGGTCAGTTTCTTTTGACCGCCCCCTGTCGTTTTAAAGAATATCACAATGGCGAACGCTGCAAGTATAAAAGCCTCGTCTGTTTCGTGAGGTGCGAAAGTATAAATCCAGCTTTATTGTGTATGGCCATACACCCAAAGTGCTTCACAATTATGAGGGGGGTCTCTCCACACCACCACCAGTGTGCAGCATCCACTTGGATGATGCGACTGCAGCCACAGGACAACGGCACTAGTGCGCTCAAAACACACCAGCTATAGGTGGAGTGGGGAGACAGTGATAGAGCCAATTCAATGGATGGGGATGATTGGGAGGCCATGATGAGTAAGGGCCAATAGAGGGAATTTGGCCAAGACACAGAGGTTAGACCCCTACTCTTTACAAGAAGTGCCATGTGATTTGTATTGACCACAGAGAGACAGGACCTCAGTTTAACGTCTCTTCCGACGATGCTTACTGACGGTGTAGTGTCCCCTTCACTTTTACTGGGGTATTAGTACACAGGTTTAGCGCCTCCTATTAGCCTCACTAACACCACTTCTAAAAGCAACCTATTTTTCCAAGTGGTCTCCCATCCAGGTACTGACCAGGCTCAGCCCTAATTAGCTTCAGTGAGTAACTGGTCGTGGGTTGCAGGGTGATAGCTGTGGCTACATATTTACTGTTATTGTGTCCTTACAGAAAAACCACAAGCTTTGCATGTGCAAATGAAAAACGCATGAAATGTGTTGATGTGAACAAGATTTATGTGACAGAAATGTGGAAAAGCATTCACATGGGCTACATATAAAAAAAAAATTAACAAGGGATTTGACATGCTACTCATGTGGTTTTGCTGCAAAGGTGGATGTTAACAGAAATCAACAGTATGGGTATGGAATTTTTGCATGAGGATATTTGCATGCCAAATTATTTTGCCATGCAAATTCATAACTATGACAAACAGAAAGCCCAGCTTGAAAAATTACTCAATCTGAGTGGACTCAAATCTCAAGCTACACTAAAGACATGTGCTCTCCACAACATAGTGTGAAAACGGGGCTCTACACACCTTAACAATATATGGCATACTGTATATCCTAGCTTCTCCAGCACAGTTGTGTTGTCCAGCAGACTCCTGCAGGCCACACGGGTGACCAATGCACACGAGACCAATGCAACAGAAATGGCCTCAGATCACAACGACTAACATTCTGCAACAGACCCAACATTAAAAACCCCAGCGATGGAGTGCAGCATGTGCATGAAAGAGCAAACCAGAGCACGACAGAGAGAGAGAGAGATTTCAAGAAGTTGCCATTACATCCCCTGTCTCCCATGGTTGTGAATTTTGTATGCGGCGTTGAGACGCAATGAAAAAGTCGCTCCCTAGAGTAGCAAATGTGCCAAAAGCAAGCCAGTAAATAACAGTCTCCATTCTTCAAATGAATGCTAATTTCATACTGTATCTCTCTCTCGCTCGCTCGCTCTCCTCAACTTTGTTCACATATTGATGTGCTCTGAAATCAACTTCAAATGGTGCCAGCGATATCGCTGAGAAAGGGATCCCTGATTCTTCTTCGTGTCCTTTTTTTCTTCTGCAGCGATGCCCCGAATGGCGGTTTCATTAGCTTGCCGCTAATTAGCCTCCTTCTGCTGATTTGCAAGTCGATGGCGGTGGCTGCAGGACAGGCATCTTTGAGGCTCTCACCCCTCTGATCTTGGGGGTCCTCCAGTAAACCCCCCCCCCCACCACCCACCCTCCCGTCCGCCGAGCGCCCAGCCTTCTCCACAATTAGTACTAAAGAAATTCATGTTCCTTCTCCCAGATACATTATTCATATTGTCTCTGAACGTAAATAAATCATCACATTCTAGAGGGCTGAGCTCAACCTTTCCCTTTCCTTTGCTACCGCGAGCCTCGCTTGACTTTGCTCGAGTGACCTTCGCGCATTTCCTTCTCAAACGCCTTCACGGCTAGGTCAGCGCACCAATTTGGTGCATCCAAACACCAACACCGAGCTAGGCTGAAACAAGTCTTAAACCAACCATTATCTGATTAGCATCGATAAATATGGCCGTTAACAAAGCCATGATTTCTCGAGGCCGACAGAGTTCAAATAATCCCAAAGAGAGCAGCAGCGTTGCATCTTATCGGCTTGTGATTTCTGCTCTCTGCCGTTGATCAAGCGTTTCTGGGAGAAGCGCTAACTGGACAGACACGCTGCAGTCATTTCAATGATTCAGTAGCTTCACTTTGTGCTATTATTCATTGGTCTGAAGGGAGGCCAGGTTCGGCCGAGAGGCCTGCATGTTTTATAACCACTGGAGGGCAAAGCTTTCCACCACAGCCCTGCACTTCTGTTAGGGGAGACCAGACTCTTTCGCACATGGAGATGTGCTGTAAACACAAACTGAGACAGTATTTATTCTCACACACACGCGCCAGTATGGAGGATACAAACAGACCCAAAAAGCTGTTTGTACTGATGGTTTTTGACCATGCCTCATAGCCGATGCCGGGTCCTGCTCTCTTTTTCCACCAGCAATAACACTATTTGTTGTGCATGCATGTCGGAGGAGATACAGCCGTGTTTTACGAGTCAGGCAGGAAAACAAACAAGTAGTTAGGCTGGGCTGTTTTGTTGGGTTTAGAGAGGAGATCTCTTGCCAACTCAACCTGGCTAGGAACTGTACAATGGTTGCTCAAAATGGCTGGCTAACACAGGGATAAAGCGAGCACCAGAGTTGCGTAACATTCATAATTGAAGAATTGGCTACTGTTCAATTCAATGCTGTGTATTTGAACTGGCCACACTCCATGAAGATGAATAGGAATTTACTTGCATGCAATTAATGAAAAGGTAACACTAAGTATGAATTCAACTATTTCAACTAGTGGCTTATTACCTGCCTATTACTGAGACATTGGCTGTACTTCTATAAAAGTACATATTCTGCATGATCTTATTCCACATCTCTAATGCTACCTAATATCTAAACCAGAGATGCCCAAACTAGGGTCCGCGGGCCAGAGTTGGACCATTATAACCTTTGATTTGGCTCGTCATCCCATTTGAGAAGAGTGGGAGAATTTTGGAAAGAGTTGGGGTTAATGCCTTTAATACAGGTCATTTTTAACGTAAAATAGCATTTATTAGCTAATGTTAGTAGTTATCAAATTAAATGTTTCAATCAAAAGTTGTACATGAATTCATTTTTTTTAACAAACATACTGTTGCTCAATGAATAGACCACCATTCAGAAGTCCTCAGTGAGCAAAACAAGGAAAAGGCAGGTGCCACTTGACTAGTGTACTACCATTGTGTTAGGAATTCTGATGTTTTCATAGGTTCAATTATAGTATAATAGGTTCACTATAAAATAAAAAAATATATATAGTAGATAAGTTAATATGATTTAAGTAATGTTTCCTATTTATTTTAAATAAATGAGCGGCGATGTTTATGGAAAACCGGGGGGGGGGGTCACGGTGCCAGGGCAGCTGCCCGTCAGGCCACCAGGAAATGTCCCTTTGGCCAGTCCGCCCCTGCCCACAGCCCTCAATCAGTTTTGGTTTTTGGCCATTCAAAAGAAAAAGTTTGAGTACCCCAATTTAAACCCAACTACTACCATACCTATTGAGTTTATTTAGCCAAAAGTCATATTTAATAGTTTGTTGATAGGGTGAATTGTACAAATCTGGGATATTAAGGCCCAATCCCAATTCTAGCCCTTAACCCTTCCCCATATCCCTCGTTTTGCACATTTATGTGAAGGAGTAGGGGTGTCCCAATTCTTTTTAGCTTGAAGGCGTGGGGCTAGATTTTTCGGGACCACAACCGAAACCAAGGGGTAAGAAAATTTTCTCAGAATACACCAGCTACAGTGGCAGTTTCGCTGCACCTGGAAGTAAAGAGAGCCACAAATTAGTATTTTTTGTCATTATTACAAATTTTTACAATAAACACATTTGAATATATTCATAACCGTGTTCATGTTTTACCATCATGCTATTATAAAAAAACACTAAAAATAAAAACTGCTACATTTGGTGATCTATAATCCATAATAATAACTCATGTACAGCAGTCCCACAACATTCTGACACTCGGTGACACTTGAACACCGTCAGAAACGTCTAGTGGCTGAGAATAAGCTTTTCACAGTGTCTGCTATAATGTTAATGCTGTTTTTGGTGTGTTTATAGATGAATAAGGCCGCTGTAAAAATGCGCAGTATAGTTTCGATCCTATTGCCACATTAGATCGTTATGATAACATAATATATGCCTTCAGTGATTTCCTGAAGATAAATACCAAAAAATAACACAACTGGAATAACTACAGCAGTCGCCATCGTCTGATCTCATAAGAAGCAAGAGATTATGATGACATATGATGACGTGTGCAGGTGCTGTAGTGATGTCCCAATTCGTAGGGTAAATTTTGAAGGGGTAGTGGTACAAAAATAGAATTGGTATTGGGCCTAAATGTCTTCAACTCTTGAACACAAAATTATATTTCAACAAGGATCCATTCACTTACATATTTATAAATTCATTAAACTTTCATGCTTCAAGATTTTAAACAACTTGGTTACACGAAATGTTGAATTTCAATGCAGTTTAATTTTACATTCCTGCGCTCAAACGGTGTTTGAAATTCAGCTGAATAATAATTTTTAAAAAGACATTTCCAATTGCCTACTCCGTCATCTTGACACAGGTTATGCCTGCATCATTCAAAGTTAACAATTGGGATCTCAAAGCACTATGTGAAAACAAATAAACCTTTTTAATACAGTCTTTTTCAACCAAATGCCTTCACTGGTTTCGATATCCATGAACACCTCCCTGTCAGTAAGGACATGAGGGCCATAACAGGTAAAGCAATTACCCTGAAGCAGTGCGTTTTTTTCCATGCGACAATAGCCATTGAATTTGACTCCCCATTTAGCGGTCTGTTTGTGCAGTGCGCTATTAGGGATTTTCAATGGACTCATTTGGAGCAACAAATAAGCAAATATGAATATGTGGCTTCATTTTTCTATCCAATTAGAGCAGATATCGGGCGTTTACTATGTTTCGAAGAGGCCTAGATTCCATTTGGGTTTCCATAACTGCTCTTCAGAGAGAGACCAATGGCACCATTTTGGGTGATTTGTTGCACAGATTGACTATGTCTTTGTGCAGGACGGGGGCTTTGACTCATCGAGTCAGGGGTGACGGGAATGGGGCACCCCGCGGTTTTAGCAAGTCTGCTGAATTGCTAATGAAAGAGGGGGGGGGGGGGGGAATGGGTGAAACTGACGAGGGAAACCAGAGAGCGGGACGGATACAAGCGCCTCATCTGAATCATTTAGGCCGGGCCCAATTATAGATCTGATCCGTTAGCGAGCAGGGAAAAACGAGCCATTTTTAAAGGCAACACAAATCAATGAGAGCAGACAGTAATCTGTTTGACAGAAAGACCTGTTAGCGGTTTGAGGGTCATTACCTCTTGGTCGCCCGATGCATTATAGCGATGAAACGCCAAATGGAAACACAAAACAGTAGGAGGTTGCGTGCCATCTGCATCGCAGGCCGATGACTGCTTGTTTGTTATCCCTAAAGCGAGCAGGCATCTCAATTTTACCAATTTCCTTCTGGTAAAGTGCTGAGGTTAGCGCCATAGTCCACCTTGACCCGCCTCTCACCCTGATATTATGTTATTGCACTTCACTCAGCCCCTTGTTCGAGTCTCCTGCTAATACGCAGCCATTGATAATCATTTGCAGGAGTTTTCAAGAGCTGTCAAAGTTCACAAAGCAGGCTGACTGCTCGGAGGGAGAGCGAGGTGGAAGGATATCGATTCCCGTTGAATCACACACACACATTCATAACACAGCCTGTTACGGATCTCCGAGCTGCCAAAATCAGCAATTGTCAGTAAACACTATTAGCATAGATTTGGGCATCGCGTTCCCTCCCTGTTCAACTGAACACCGCCGTCCATATACTATATAATAGCCCATCTGTAGCGGCCTGAATCCGGGATCGGGGCTGGTGGAGGGTCTTCTCAGAACCCGACCCAAGGGAGACCGTGAGAGGGGAGAAAGGGGGGGATTGAAGCCAGGGTTTTTTTTGGCTGTGTGTGTTGGGCAGCAGTTTTCCCCCTCCGCTCCTGGTCGCCATCTGCCGCGGCGCTGGTGTGAGGAGTGTCAGGAGCGATGTGGGCTCGTGCAAGGCAGCTGGAGTGATGACGGCCCGTGTATCGGCAGGGGAGTACATCGATTTCCTGTCCGCACGTTTTTACATCTCATAACACAGACCTCTCGTTCGCACCTATACACATCGGAAGCCTTGCATATATTGTGTCGATGAGCGGTCGGAGGGTCTGCTAAAACCGGCTTAAGCGATGGCACGGCGGGAGGAGATCTCAACACCCGCGGGACCTAATTAAGAAGGCTTAAAAAGCATCTATCTTACTATTAGGTATTGATTTACATTGGGGAACTTTGACTTCTTTGGTACATCTGACCGAGCTGGACCCCATTCTTGTGTAAATTAGCTGGTATAGCGAGGAAACGTTGTGTATTTAATAATAGAGTGAATTAATAAACCAAAAGTGAAAATGAGAACCTACAAATCAGGGGTTTAACAGCAGAAAATGTGCTTTAAAAAAAGATGAACAGACTGAGGAGAGGGACAACTTAAGAAAGATTAGACATTCAGTTATACTTTAAGATAAGGTACTATGTGTGAATGCAAGTTAAGAGGGTAGTTTATCCAAAAATGGAAACTACCTCATCATTTATTCTCCCTCATGTGGTTTTAAACTTTTATGAGTTTTTCTGTCAATACAATACAAAACTTTATTGTCAGAACGCCATCTGAAATTTTTCTTGCATAACAGCATGAGAAATACTCCTTACAAAGAGACAAAGACAGTTAATAAATTGAATAAAATGTAATAAATAAAAATGTATTTTACATGGGCCTTATTTAGCTCTAAGATGTAAAAATTAATTCATTCTTTTTCTTTTCGGATTAGTCCCTTTAATAATCTGGGGTCACCACAGCGGAATGAACCGCCAACTTATCCAGCATTTGTTTTACTTAGCGGATGGCCTTCTCATTCACACACATACACTACGGACAATTTAGCTTACCCAATTCACCTGTACCACATGTTTTTGGACTGTGGAGGAAACCGGAGCACCCGGTGGATGGTACTGTATAAATTCACCATTCAACACATGACTAGGGTTCGAAATGATGTTCCTTGCCAGCCTTGTTAGGTTCTTATAATACAAACGGTCATATAATTTCTCAAGAGGCTTTCCTACTATCTTCGAACAGATTATAATCTAGTTCGTCAACTTTGTTTTTAGATTCACAGACAGACTCATACATTATTATACACTCATAAGTACAAACAAAAAAATGCTTGAGAATCTTTTTCGATGCTCCAAAAAGATAAGATAACGCAAAAGAGATTTTTTTGTTTTATATTGTTACACACACTAATGATATGATCTTTCCATGAAACCTTATAGTCTATTATTACTCAAATACTTATATTTGTCTATCTGTCTGATGTTTACATTATGTATAACTACAGAGTTTTTTAGATACATTAGATGTTGTGGACCAGGGGTCCGTTCTTCGTACCTCGCCTAAATGATCTAGGATGATTTGACAGATCCAGGATTTTTTTTATCTTGATTACTGATCTCTGGTTAATTTGGTTTTTCAAACAAGTTCACGAATCAGATTAAAATGTCTGGATGAACTGATCTGAGATTGCTGCGCGTGTTGTGAAGGACAGATCTATCTATTTTTGAAATTATGTTCAGCAATGCAACGATTGGCTGACGGCACAACAGCGTAATGACATCATCTGATTAATATTCAATTATCCATGTGAGCAAAATTACATCAAATTCTTAGTAAACAGTTTGTTAATTATGATAAGCAATAACTTTCCACATGGGTTGTGATCTGCAGGCTTTACACTTTCATGTGTCAAGAGTATGCAGCAATGCATTTAGTTTTACAGTTAAGAGTAGATTTTCTTTATTATAGTAGTCATAGTAGTACAGTAGCCGGTTTCTTAATCAGTGTAAAGAATAACTGGATGTTTACAAAAGCATTTTGAAATTGCAACGTTTGTGAAGCATCAAATCACAGTCATATTAGCTGTCAAAACATGTGCATGACTGCATAAATGTATTATTCCTTAAAAAAAAAAGTTGCATATTGTGCATGTCTATTATCTTACACAAATTGTACTTAAGCAATCTAAAAAGTTAATATCAATACATTTTCTCTTTAAACCACTAGGTGGTAGTCTTTGTACTTTTATTTTGGAGTGCAGATTGTTTAAGTTTTATTAATATATATTTTTTAACTTGTTGCTATGACAACTCTCAGAAGAGTTTTGAAGAGTGAAACGATCCTGGATCATGTCGAATCGTCAATAACCAAATCCAGCTAATTGAGTAATCCACATACAAAGAACAGACCCCAGGTCAGTATCCTCTGCAGTAAATAAATAGAGAACTTTTAAGCAAAGTAATTAAATGCTAAAACTTTGCTAATGACTTTTTAAATAAACAGTTTTATTGAGATGGATTGTTGGTGATTGTATGGGCGTTAATGGACAGATTTAGTAGCTATGCATGAACAAAGACAAATTAAGACCTGTTAAAAATGATTTAAGACCTACAACACAACATTTCAGTAGAATTAAAACTTTTTAAGGCCTAAAATTTAGCTTTTGAGATTTAGGACTTTAAGACCCCGCGGACACCCTGCTATAGGTCTATAGTCCTTTGGACATGAAACTTTGGGTAGTGGTTTTATAAAGGAAATCTTTCATACCGTAGAGACAGTCTGTGTGTCTATAGATTCCTGAAAAATTGGTTGCCACTCTGGTGCTAAGTCTTCAGGACACAAGGACTATATCCATCAGGTCCCTTGGCTTTCCTTACATGTGTGAACTGAAACATTTTTCTAACTTCATCAACATCAATAACAATCCTTTCTGAGAAGGGAAATTGTGTTAAATAAATCTGTGGAATGCAAAAGAAGATATTTTGAAGAATGCTGGATGCTGGCACCCATCGACTTTCACAGTAAGAAATAAAAAAAAATTGCTATGGAAGTCAATGACAACCAGCATTTTTCAAAATATCTTCTTTTGAGTTCAACAGAAGAAACAAACTCGAATATATATTTGACCAAGAGTGAGTAAATGATGACAATGTGCATTTTTGCATGAACTATCCCTTTTAAATAATTCACTAACCCTAACCTGATTGCACCAAGTAGGACATGTTTACCATTGTTTACCGTTTATGTTAAGTTTAGGCCTACGGTTAGGTTTATGTACATCTACATGAGTGTTATCCAACTATTATTCCCCTCTGATTTTGGGAATCATTTACAGTTATGGTTTGGTCTAGGGGTAGGGAATAGGTATGGATTACATTTTCCAACAAGAATGATGTTCCAGGATCAACATACCTGTAGATGTTAATCCAGGGTTGCATCGTACTTGGCAAAAGCATGGTGTGCAATTCACTAACAATGAAAGATCATTCATTTATCAAATATAATGTTCATTTCAGCTTGTAATGATGCATTAAATTACAATATTACCATATTTAACACACCAGAGCTAACAGTTACACAGTTGTATTTTTATTTACCTCAACAAAGATGAATAAATACTACTATAGTATATGCATTTCTCACTATCAGTTAATTAAACATGAACTAAAAGTAACTTATTGCAAAGTGTTACTAACCGTAAAAGAACTTTGCATGAAAAAGTTGCATTAAACCTGCGATTCATTCAGTTTTATCTCATTCATGATTTTATGCAAAGAATATCGGTTGATGACTCGGAAACCCACCGTTTGTTTTTGTGTTTTTTCCTTCAGCCTGGCGCTCTTTTGAAGCGCAATAGTGCAATCTTGCATCGTTTGCTTTAAAACAGAATCCCATTTGCCCTTTGTCAGCACAAAACACTTGGAAATGAAGGTTTCACTACTGAGTAAGCAGTGAATCTCAGCACAGCCCCCTGAGACACAGGAAACGCACAAAGGTCCCTTCCTCTCGCCGCTCCTTCATCAGCACCACAGCTGCCATACAATCACTTTAAGATTCATCAATTATTCAAATCCAACATGAGCGAGGGCACTGACAGACAACAGCAGAAATCTGTTTACAGACCAAAGACAAAACATGGCAAAACATGAGATTTCTGCCTTGGCCGTGCATGGCCTCCTAAAACAATCCCCTGCAGATTCACAAGCCTGCGGTCAAATTTACATATTTATGCAATACTACTATTACTACTTCATTCATGAATCTATAATTACACACATCTCTCTCTCTCTCTCATATGCCTATAATAATATCACAAGTGAATAACTTTGTGTAAAAAAGTTGACACACATTTTGAAACCGTGTAGCTGATTTGGTACAACTGATGAATCAGTTAATCAGTTATCCATTAATTCCTCTATATTCCTGTCAATATTCAATAATTCAGTGTCTTAATATTGAACATGCACTATATTGATATTACAAGCGCTTGATAATACTGTGAATAATTTTTATTTAATTATTTATTAAAAGTTTTAGAGTGCATTTCAGAGCAAGAATACTCAGATTTGTATATTAGCAGTGATTGTTCAACAGCACCAAATGCTTGAAGATGTAATACTTTAGGTGATTTATTTTCAAACATTCACATTTCCCCATGTTAATCAGGCCTACGACATTGACAATTATTATTATAGGGTTCATTTTTTTTAACAGTTCATGTAATGTCAACTAAAGTCAATGTAATGTCTTAAGAAGGATCTTTTAATTGCTTAGTTAATGCTATGAAATGCATTAAAATGAAAAGGCGTGATAGTTTAAGTTAATAACTAATCAAATTTAGTAGAGTTTAACAAAGTTTAACAAATACTTCTTTAATTGATTAACTAACATATAGTAATAAGACTTTATTGTAAAGGGTTACCTACTGTACTTTATCATGGTTTAAATCTTTTATTGACTCTAAACATGTACAGTATATGCAATAAAGCAATCATTTTGGTTATTATACATGTTAGAATAATCTATTTTAAAGCTTAGGTCAGTACCATGTTAAAACTATATACCACGATAAAAGCAGCAATTAATCACAACATGAAAATGATACCCATCTGCCTATTCCTGATCATTTATGTCAGTATATTAATGTCTATTCCATGTTTCAATTTCATTCTCTCAGCATTATTAATATTGTGCTGTTGCAATATTGTGATAATACTGTATACTGCGATAAAAGCAACAATTAATCACAACAAGAAAATCTGAGAAGCCAATTCCTGCTTAATTATAAACGTCAGTATATATTTATTTCTATTATGTTTCACTTTTTAGTTTCTCTGCATTATTAATATCCTGCTGTTGCAACTTTAATATAAAACTAAAGTTAAAAATTAACATAAATATTATATTTCTCACAGTTGATTGTATTCCATTAAGTGACATATATTAATAAGACTTTCTTATAAAGTGTTCCCTACTTTACTTTATCATGCAATTTAATTTCTTTAAAACTTATTGACTTATTAACTTATTGACTCTTAACATGTACAGTATATGCAATAAAGCAATCATTTTGGTTATTATAAATGTTAGAATAATCTATTTTGAAGCTTATAAGTCAATATCGTGATAATACCATATACCACAATTAAAGCAACAATTAATCACAACAAGAAAACGATTATTCCTGCTTAATTATAAACGTCAGTATATTCATTTCTATTATATGTTTTACGTTTTGGTTTCTCTGCATTATTAATATCCTGCTGTTGCAACTTTAATTTAAAAATAAAGTTTAGAATAATTTTAACATAAATATAATATTTCTCACAGTTGATTGTATTCTATTAAGTAACATATATTAATAAGACTTCCTTATAAAGCGTTCCCTACTTTACTTTATCATGCAATTTAATTTCTTTAAAACTTTTATTGACTCCTAACATGTAGAGTATATACAATAAAGCAATCATTTTGGTTATTATACATGTTAGAATAATCTATTTTGAAGCTTATAGATAAATATTGTGATAACATTTACCGCGATAAAAGCAGCAATTAATCACAACATGAAAATCTGAGAAGCCTTGTTCTGCTTAATTATGAATGTCAGTATATTCATTTCTATTTCAATCTCTCTGCATTATTAATGTCCTGCTGTTGCAACTTTTATATCAAATTCAAGTTAAAATTGACTTAAACATAAATATAATACTTCTCATTGCTGATTTTAATCGATTAACATAAGGTAATGAGACTTTATTGTAGTTACTGTACTTTATCAGTTAAAACTTTTGACTCTAAACATGTACAGCATATGCAATAAAGCAATCATTTTGGTTATTATACATGCTAAAATAATCTATTTTGAAGCTTATAGGTCAATATCGAGATAATACCGTATACTGCGATAAAAACAACAATCAGAACAAGAAAATCTGAGAAGCCTATTCCTGCTTAATTATAAACGTCAGTATATTCATTTCTATTCCATGTTTTACTTTTCAATTTCTCTGCTTTATTAATATAAGTTAAAATGAACTTTACCATAAATATAACATTTCTCATTGTTGATATTAATCCATTAACGCATAGTAACGAGATTTTAATATAGTGTTACTGTACATTATCACGCAATTTAATTTGTTTAAACTGACTCTAAACATGTACAGCATATGCAATAAAGCAATCATTTTGATTATTATACATGTTAAAATAATTTATTTGAAGCTTATACGCTCTCAGAAATAAAGGTACCTGAGCTGTCACTGCGGTGGTACCTTTTCAAAAGGTACACATTTGTACTTGAAGGGTCCATATTGGTACCTTAAAAGTTTATATTAGTACCTACTAATTTTAAAAGGACCACTTTTGTATTTTAGGTACCAATACGTACCCTTGAGGTATTAATATTGACCTTCTAGGTACAAATTTGTACCTTTTGAAAAGGTACCACCCCAGTGACAGCTCGCGTATTTATTTCTTAGAGAGTAGGTCAATATTAAGATAATATTGTATAAAAATTAATCGCAACACAACAAAATCTGATACCCGTTTGCCTATTCCTGCTCAATTATAAACGTCAGTATATTCATTCCTAAATCCGGTTTCACTTTCTCTGCATTATTAATATCCTGCTGTTGCAATTTTAGCTTAAAAATAAAGTTAATAATAACTTTAACATAAATATAATATTTCTCACAGTTGATTGTATTCCATTAAGTAACATATATTAATAAGACTTTCTTATAAAGTGTTACCTACTGTTCTTTATCAAGCAATTAAAATGAAAACGTTTGACTCTAAACATGTACAGTATACACAATAAAGCAATTAATTGGGTTATTCTGCATGTTAAAATAATATATTTTGAAGTTTATAAGTCAATATCATGATAATCCCATAAACCACCATAAAAGCAATTAATCGTAACAAGAAAATCTGATACCTGTCTGGCTATTCCTGCTTAATTATAAACCTCAGTAAATTAATTTCTATTATGTTTCACGTTTTAGTTTCTCTGCATTATTAATATCCTACTGTTAAATATTTTATTTAAAATTTAAGTTACAACTAACTTTAACAAATATAATATTTCTCATTGTTGATTTTAATCCATTAACTAACGCATAGTAATCAGATTTTTATTATAAAGTGTTACCTACTGTACTTTATTATGCAATTTAATTGTTTTAACACTTTTACTGACTCTAAACATGTAGAGTATATAAAATAAAGCAATCATTTGGGTTACTATACATGTTAAAATAATCTAATTTAAAGCTTATAGGTCAATAATACCACATATCATGATAAAAGCAACAATTAATCGCAACAAGAAAATCTGAAAAGCCTATTCCTGCTCAATTTTAAACATTACTATATTAATTTCTACTCCATGTTTCACTTTTCAATATGTCTACTTTATTAATATCCTGCTGTTGTGTGCATCTTTTTAAAAGTTTACCTGGAGATGGTCATTTCTTCATTCTCAGATGCTCTGATGTATATAAAAGATAACGAACAAACACACACACACACACACACACACACACACAAGGATAGGACAACAGTACTTGAATAACTCTAAAATTCCACATTAGAAATGACTGATAGGGGAAAAAAGGCAATGGTTTCAGGCCTGTTCGATCCTCATTGCAGCTGACACACCATTGCTTCATAACGTTTTACTCGTCCTTCTGTTAACGTTCACATTACCTTGAAAACGGTGTAAATTGATGTGACAATTAGACCAGCGCTTTCGCCGCATACCCAGAGGATGCCCGTGCACATAATGAGCAGGTTTTAGGGATGAGTTTCAGCAGAAGTTGTCACAGTATGCAGAACGCTCTAATTATCTGTAGTATGGCCGGCTGCAGGTGCATGATGGCTGGTTAATAGGGTCTGTTAGTGATCTCAGCCGTGGGTTTCGTGGGCTTTCGGGTCACCGGAGTCCCGCAGAAGATGCACGCCTATGTTCTACGTAATTGCTCACCTGTATTCAATAACGCTGGAGAAAAAAAATCCATTTCTACAAGTCACAAAGGATATAAAAAAAATAAAATAAAAAGTTGCAGAAAGCAGATTAATGGCTGCTCAACACACATTATACTGGAAAATCCTGCACGCACTTTGGCTCATCTGTCAGCACATTCTTGGAAATAATAATAATAAAAAAATTGTTATACCTGAAATCTAAAAGCAGTTCATTTTCTGGCATGTTTCGCCTCATTAATGTGTGATGGCGGTCATGCAAAGATCAACATCGCCATCTTCTGGACAATTGCAAGGCTTCCTGAAAGTACACACACACACGCACACGCACACGCACACGCGCGCGCGCGCACACACACACACACACACACACAAAAGGATTTCTGGCATGTTTATTCTTACTCTTTCACCTTCTTGTGGAGTTTACTTAAACTAAGTAGGTAAATAATAGTCACTGAATTGGGATCACATTAACAAAGACCTGGAAATGATTTCAGTTTATACTGTAAGTCCTTGTACAAGTAAATGTAACACTGTTATTTTAATCAGTCACTTAGTTTTCATCTTATTTATTTTAAGTTATACTTCATTTTTTTTTGTTCAAATGAACATTTCTAGTCAAATCAATTTACATCAATCAAACAGACTACAAATATTGGGGCATTCTGGGACAGCTGTCCCTGAAATAAAAACATAAATACAGTGAATATGAAGCATTTCATCCCAAAAATGTCTAAACTGGACTGATGGTTGATTTCTGTGAGTTGTTCAGTAAAGGATTGTCATTCATTTGGTTCTCAGATTTTTGTTCTTTATTAAAAACACTTTACAAATGTACAAACCTTGCCCTTGCCCTTGCCCAATTGAACCTACAGTTTTAAGTTTTGTTATGCTAATGTTATGTTATTTAGAAAAAGAAAACTCAGAAATAGCAAGATTAAGTTATTTACAACTGATAAACAATATGAAACTATAAATAAATTCTACAAATGTATAATACAAATGAATTTACAATTGTCCCCATGTTTCTGTTATTCCTGTCACATTTGCATTACATTGAACATAACATGCGTGCATTACACCTTTAAGGCTATGACTCAAAGGTTGTGACATCATTTGATGGAGAAGCTGACAGTGATCAAAGATGCATTCTATCACTGAATCATATGATTTTATGCTTGTTTTTGTATGATTCTTTTGATAAAGACAAGCTTAAAGGTCAGGCCCTGTCACATTTTTATAAGTGAAAATGTATGTTTCTGGTAGAATGTCCCTAGAGTGCATTAATGGTGTAAATGGTACTGTAGGAAGTGACAGAAAGCATTTCATTTGACCATTTTAGCTTCACATTTTCCAAAAAAAATCTATTCATCTTTATTTCTATACTCTAGCAATTTTACAATGTACTGTAGATTGTAGGGCTGCACAATATATACTTTAAGCATCGATATCGCAATGTGCGCATCCACAATTGTCACTTTGTAAGACATGCAATGTGTTGAGTTAGGATTATAGATGACCAGAAAGCACAGGTCTAAACACACAAGATTTGTGGAGACACTGCAGAATCGAACTGTCATAGAGTGAAAGTTTATCCTCTGCATTTGTTTTTAGGGCTATTGACTTTGTGAGCATTTGAGCAAAATCATCCCAAGTATACTTTGCAAATACAGCTATTTAAATCTGTGAAATTATATCGAAATATATAAATCGCAGAGAAGAAAATAATGCAATGTAAAAAAAATCATTTATATTGTACAACACTAGTAGATTGTGTCAAAGCAGCTAAACATAGAAGTTCTAGTAAATTGAAACTGTCAGTCCCGTTTCAAGAGTTGAAGAGTTCAGTTTAGTTCAGTTCAGTGTAATATAAATGTCACTGCTGAAAGTCCAAACACTGAAGAGCAAATCCATCGATGCGCAGAAAGTCCCAAACCAAACAGCACATTTTATTTTTTGGAAGGCTTTTTTTTTTTTTTTTTCAGTCTCATTGACACCGTGTATATTTTTCTATTTAACAGCTATGAAAACGTACAACATTTTAAAAGCTCATAACATATAAGCCGAGATATTTCGAGTTAGTGTATGGATGTTTCCCAGAGATGGGTTGCAGCTGGAAGGGCATCAGCTGCTTAAAACATATGCTGGATAAGTTGGAGGTTCATTCCGCTGTGGCAACCCCAGATTAATAAAGGGACTAAGCCGAAAAGAAAATGAATGAATGAATGAATGAAAATTTAAAGGGATACTTCACCCAAAACTGAAAATGTGCCCACTGTTTACTTGCTCTTGTAAGCTGAGAAAATATTATATGGTATTCCTTCTATGCTAATGAAGGACTACCGGGACATTCCAAGCATGGGATGGGTCCTCCTGGCGTGGCAGAGTTTATCACAGCTCCAGGAAATGTTCCTGAATGAAAGTGTCAAACTGCAGTTAAAGTCGACAAATTAATAATTTGGCAAATATTTTGATTACTGATATCCATGTAAACACAGTCACTGTCTTTCTCCTCTGCGTCTGTGTGTTTGCTTTGCCTGTGAAATCAGCATGTGCCCAAATGGAAACCTTCTTTGCAAATCCTTCCCTCTTTCCCCACTAGTGTGGACGCGGATCGTTTTCATTCTAAAACGCCGTTTAAAACTAAAACGTACACGTGTAAACGGGGCCTAAGATTCTTTCTCTTTATCAATGATGATAACAACTTAATTAAAGTTAGATCAATTACAATAGATTTAAACACACCATCCTTATAGCAGCGTGAGCTTTAAGCCTTACACCCTCCAGTGGTTCCAAACCTTTCTGAGTTTATTTCTTTTGCCGAACAAAGAAGATATTTTCAATAAAGCTGAAAGCCTGAAGCTATTGAATTCCAAGAAAAAAACTAATACTATGGAAGTCATATTTACAGGTTTCCAACAATTTTAAAAAATAACTTCTTTTGTATTTAATTGAAGAAGAAACCTTAAAAAGGTACAGGTAAGGAGTGAGTAAATATTGACAATTTTCATTTTTGGGTGAACTACCCCTTTATTTACTTACTCCAAGCTGTTAATGCAGGTAAATGTCATAATTACCTAATCTTATAAATTCCAATCAAATTAGAATTTTAAAAACTTCAAGAGGTTAAAGTGCGTTTGACATACTGTCTGAGGGAGAGAGCCCTGATCTCAGAAGATCATCGAGCCCAGGGTTCCCTCCTGAGAGCAGTACTGAAGGTCTCGAGAGGATGCACAGTTTACCGGTACTTCGGCAGCACCACGATACTATCGCTCCAAAATACTGGCGGTGCCTCTGGAGTTTGTAAACGTTAGTATCGTCATTAACGGTTCTACAATGGTTAATGTTGCGTTTGGAAAAGTCAAATGCTCACACGTTTGTGCCGGCAAATCAGTAGACCACTTTATTTATTTTAATTTCAACAGTCTGCATTTAATGGTATTGCAGGTTTTCTGATGCTTCAAACACTCATCTGAATCAGTTCATTTCTGTTCCTGTGAATATGATTTAACTACAACTACCACGTGGCAATCTTTTAAAAAGAACAGCTCACTAAAAAGACATTTGAAATGACTTTGGGTTCTTACCTGATAGGACCGAAAAAAAAATACAATAGATGACAAACACTGAAAATAGCAACAGCTGAACACCATGAAAATTATATTTTTTACTTCATATTTGGTAGAAAAAAATTCTCATCTTGTAACGAATTTCATTTGCTATAATTTCTATCTTAATTAATGTATTTTTGTTGGTCAGTAAACTACAAAATAAATAAAATAATAATAATAACGTGACGTAAAGTGATGTGTGTCAAAAGCCACTATTTTTCCACGGCCCAAACACAAACTGTTAAACTGAAGTAAAATATTCATAATGTTAAATGTCTTATTGTTAAATGCATAACCAAAAATAAAAGAATAAACTCAAAACTTTAAAATGTGTTCAAATTCACAAGATCCCGATCACAAACTATTTGTATAAATCGCTGTCAAGATTCAAGATTTGTATAAATCTGCAAAAATAATTCAAGATCTCATAACCCCTGTGAACAAAACCAAGACCCCCCCCCCCCCTTCCCCATACCACACCACACGACAACCTCAAAACATTCAAATTCTGAGTGCGTCTTAAGCCCTGCTTCCCCATGTGAGATTTAACCATGATTTGGTCATCTGAGACAAATTTGGGAAATCCTAAAAGATTCCTGAAATCCTAGGCTAAAATGTTCTTTATTCGTTAGTTTGACATGCTCACAGATGTCAGAAGATTTCAGACACTTTCCTGCAGTGTGACAAGTTGCAATGAGCGTCAATCCAAGAACCAATAAGAGCGCAGAGACTGATGACGCAATCCATGCAAATTTTTGCTCAGATAAAGGCAAAAATGGCCAAAAAACCATGCCCAGGCCCGTTTCGTTTGAGAAGTGTGAGTGCTCTGAATCGGGCTCAGGCCCGGTTCAGTTGGCCGGCCCTGGCCCAGTTGGAAGAGGTGTGCTAGAGTGCGGTTTACTTGGGCTTTGGCACGGTATGCTTGTAGAGTGTGTGCAAAGTGCACCTGAGCCTTAAACTGAAGACACGCCAGCCCTTTTTAAGGGATTGTTTCCTATGGATTTATTAATCGTTTTTACTGTTTATTGCACGCAAACTGTTAGTTTATTAAAGACGCAAACCCCTCACTGCACATTAGCTGTGCCTTCAGCAAACCTCCTAATTCCTGCAGAACAAGGACTTTATAATTGTTTATGAGCGTTAAAAGTGGCTGATCTGTTCTGTGAAATATTTGACTGCGTGTCTCTGCATATCAAACGATTTAAACGATATAACTAAAGAAATCTCCACTGTGCTGAGTGAGAGCGCTTACTGAGCAGCGCATCATCGATGACGTAAGCGTGCTCAGGCTCGATTGCAATGTGAGTGTGGGTTATCGGGGGAGACGGGAGAGGGGACAAGCATGCTTTGGACTGGGTCAAGATTTCAGACACTTTCCTGCAGTGTGACAAAAGCTGCGATGAGCGTCAATCCACGAACCAATAGGAACGCAAAATCTGATGACGCAATCCATGCGACAATTCAAATGACCGCTGGGAAATGACAAAACATTTTATTATCGAGACAAGCTGTGTGCTGTGTACAGATAGTTTACGTTTGCTGTGAGGAATCATTTCAGAATGCAGGATAGTGAAAGTGTCCAAACTCCAGGGGTGTTTTATTCCATGTTTGGTGCAACTTCATTGCCGTTCAGTCTGACATTATGACAGCAAATATCTTATAGTGTGACATGGGAGCCATGTTCGTGCAGTCTGACATAGTTTAGGATTGTACATATATATTTAAAAAAAGTATAATAATAATAATAATAATAATAATATTGCACAGTGTGAGCCGGCCTTTACTCAGGAGAGTGGGCTTGACAAACCAACTGAAGAAAACTCACACTTTTATCTCTCACACCTTAACTGACACCTACACCAGTTGACAGTTTTTTACAATTACTCCATGTCTTAAAAAAGAAACATTGTGCAATTATGCCTCACACAGGTGAGTGGGCTTGACAAACCACCTGTAGAAACATTCCTCTTTCTATAAAAACAACACTCCCTCTCCTTACTCTAGCCAAAGAGCTTAGAATGACCAAAAGGCGACACTCAATAGAACGTTCCATTGGAACAGCAGCGCCCAGCAACAGCCCCGTGATTCCTCCACCGGCTGTCCATGGGATCTTATTGCTGTTGCGATGGCAAGCAGCAGCTTTGTTTTTTATTTATTATTTAAAAAGCGCATTAAAGCTGAGATACAACCTGGAAGACGACAATACAACACTTACTATCACAATCATCAGCACTTTTAACAGTTTATTTTGTGCCACGCCATCTAGTGGCTATTTCACAAATCGCACTAGAGTGTCGCCTCTTGGTAATTCTATGCTCTTTGCTCTAGCACATAATTCTCTAAACACTAACAGTTCCTTTGTACAACTAGCACTTCTTGTGTGTATTGCCTCTTCTTTTTGAATCACTGAATGCCACCTCAATTGTAAGTCATTTTGATCAGAAGCTTCTCTTAAATCAGTGGCTCCCAAAATGGGGCCCAGGAGACAGTTAATAACGTAAAATGTTGATAATAAACATAAAAAATAAGATGCAAATAAAAAGCCTTTAGCCTTTAGATTATTTTTGCGACCCCTGGGGTGTTTATGTAATATTAAAGACACACCAACAGTGTTAGATGCAGCACATTGATTTTATAGCACTGGGTTAAACTTTGACACTTTTACGTATATTAAAAATAAATACAGGCCACAACTGAACATGGAGGATGGTCTCTGAGTGGCGTTCTCCAAAATGAAAGTATGAATAGACTTGGGCCTATTGGTATGAAAGCACCGTTGTGTGCAAGGTTTATATATTTATAACCACCTCTAAGAATGTTGGTGGTCACAAGTCAGTGACATTATTATTTTAGGGGTCACAGGCTGAAAAGTTTGGGAACCCCTGTTTTAAATGATTAAATATGTATTAAAACATTAAAGTAGATGTTGAATGTAAAAACTCTACACTGAATTTGAATGCACTTCCTGAATTACAGGATTGTCTGCTGAACTATATTCTAATGACGTTAAGCAGAGTGTAAAAACATTTCAGTCATACTATTTGTGCAGTTTTTGACAGTTCATTGAAGGTATTGTGTTTTAGTTATTTTTAAACCAGTTTCCTCGACACACCCTACTAGCTCCTGGCTAAATTTGAGTTTTACGTCAACACTGCGATCACCTGTCTTTTGGGTCATTTCTGTAAGATTAAAACAACCACTGAATTAGAAATTAAAAACGCACATACTGTACTTACCCTTGTGTCCTTCTAACCCAGAATGCCTTCTGTTCCTCAGTGAAGCAGCAGATGATTAATGAATTGTATGAATGTGAAACAGCAGCTGATCACACCTTCCGACAAACATGCGTATAGCAACGAAGCAGAAACGTTGTGTTGATGCTGGGCTTCACATTTCTGCCATTCCAAAGACTCACAAATACAGAAACACTGACATGGAAAGCCTGAAAAGACAGAAGTGAGCTAAAACTGCATAAAACAAACAAGAGATTAAATAAACTATTCTTATAATTAAGGTTACATGATTTGTGGATAAAGATCTGCTAGTTTTTTATGATTTGAAACACACACAAAAATAAACAGAATTTGTTTGAAATAAAATCCATATAAGTCCATTTGTAACACTGAAAAAATGATTTGTGTTGGGACTTCATGTAAGAATTAGGTTAGCTTAAGAGTTTTTACGATTAAAGCCTAGTTTACACTACAGGATTTTAAACATCGGCAGATCGATGTGCAGTTCACACTACATGACTTGATTTTGTGTCTTTTAATCACTGTGGTGTTCACACTACGCGACACTATGTAAATGATCCACAAGAGGGGGGGGGGGGGGGCACACACTACATGATCTGACAACAACTTGTTCAGTCAAGCTACCAAACCACAGCCAATGAAACTTAGAGGGAGGAGTCGTCAGAAAAACCTGAACACTATTGGCTGCTTGTGTGCTGATTACAGCGTTTCAAACTTTCAAGGGAGCATTTCAAAACAGCATCAGTCAGCTGATGCATCAGCGGATCAATCACTCATCTGCAAAGTTCAAGTGGAAAGATACACAGAGTTTTTAGTTTTTGTAATTTTATAACTCTTTGAAACAAAACTAACATATCTATTACCTCCTGACGGTTCCTAAATATCTGTGTATTTCTTTCTAACATTGTTATTTTTTTTATTACAAAACAGTAAAGAACTGAGCATGTCTACCTTTAATTACCATATTGGTCAAAACGACTGCATGCATGTCTGCTTCTTTTTGCTGTGACTTTATATATGTATTTTTTACCTAGCAACTTCCTGCTAAAATAAACAAAAATTTCTGATAGCAAAAACATAAATTTTCTTCAGATATATCTTTCAAAACTGCATATTCTGTGTCGCGAAATAGCTCCTGTTTGAAAGTGAAAATAAAAGCGAGGCTCAGACCTTTGCATGTTCTAGTATCTTAACTACATATTTATAGGCTGTATTACCAAACAAAGATAATATTTTTAGGGTAATGCTGTCATAAAATATGAAGACAGACATTCAAAGCTTAATTTTAATATCTCAGTAGCAGTTTTGAATGTAAATATGATGTGAGAAAGGTCAGAATGATCATTATGGTAAATCTAATAGTTACAGAATTCTAGTTGCACTGTTAATATAGCCTACTCTCGTGTTCGTGTTAACACAGAATGAAGCGAGTGCATCGATGCCCATTCTGGCCAATCACAGACGTTTCTGTTTAGCTCCTGAACACACGGCCATTCAGCTCATGCTGATATGCTTTCTCATTGGCTGCAGCTCGTCACTACATCTGACTACACGTGGGGTCGAGTCGGCCGACTGCTCTGGAATATTAAGCATGCTAAATATTGGATTTCCGTCTGCGAGGTGTCGGCGATGCTTCAGCGAGCCTCTTTGACGCATTGTTCAGTAGTTCACACAAAGACTGCAGAGCGCCGTGCACCCGCAGATTTTTCCCCGATCACAGCCCAATCGGTCAGCGAGCTCGTTAACTTCCAAATCGGGCTTAAATCAGGCTTAAAATCCTCTAGTGTGAACTAGTGGATTGAAGAAAACAATTAAAAGGTGCTGTATATAAGATTGACTCTTCTAAAGCATAAAAACACCATAATATGTTTGTAGATATTTAAGAAACATGCTAAGTGAACATTCTTGTTCTAGTTACTCAGATATTCTGCTTTGAAAATGTGTTTTCCGTGCCGGAACGTCTGTCTTTGTTTTGGTCTTTTAACACGCCCAATGCCAGTTTAACCAATTATATTTCAGCACCTAAGGTTGCTTTGGTGGAAAACAGCATATTTAATTTATTCAGTCAGGAAGGCTTTCAAAGCATGCACCCATGACCGAATGCATCCTCCGGTGGACAGTAGCAGACTCTGAAATTAGATGCAGATTCAGAACTCCACATAAGGTGGTTATTAATTAGCAAATAATATAAATATTATGAACGTAAACATTAGGTGAGCAGGTTACACTGTAACCCCGTGTCCTAACAACATGTTATGTGACAAGATTTGCAGTGATAAGCAATTTGGCTTCAATTTTTGCACCAGACGAAACATGATAGAAATTTAAATACAGCCATTCAGAAGCACAGAATAGTGCACTTACTGCACTCCAATGAAATGGTAAGGTTTATAATCAAATTATTACAACATTATTAAATATAGATGCTGAATCACTCATATGTTTAGTTCAGTTCTGAAGTTCAATTTTTAAACAGTTTATCAAGATCTGAGGTGAACTATCTGCTGCTGCTTTCAGTAGTATGAAAATAAATGTCATGTAAAATGCCCTTCAAACTCACATTATTAACATTGAATAAAGCACATGAGGTGTACCTGAGGTGAGCATTGTTCACCAGTTGTAAAATTTATGAAATACATTTCAGGATAGGACAAAAACTCTTTTTAGTATGGAAAATATTTATTCTATTGCATGCCATTTATTTTAGTTAGAAAACGGTTCAAATCAGCCTTAAATCAGCCTTTACGCTCGATAGTCAGGCACACTCATGTCAATTTGGCAACTTGCACTCGACAGAGGAGGAGATGAGTGAAAATGGTGTTTTGCTCCAGTAGTGCAATACCTAGTTCAACCACTGGGTGTCAAACTTACATACTGCACCTTTAAGTTGTCTCGAATTTTGTTGTTTCAGCTCATTATATACAAGTAGTTTGAACAACCGGCAAACCTAATCTTTTGAGCGTAGTAAACAGATTTACTTACATTTGGAGCTGCCTCTTGGATTCTTAATTGCATAATGTTGTTAAAAATAATTCACGTGTTTCCGGATGTTCTGGAAGATAAATCTTGAACAACTTGCTTCTTTTTTAAGCTCAAGCCTGAACTGTGGTATGTTATTGCATCCAAAAAGTGATGAGGGCAAACAGAAACCAATCTAACAAACCAAAACTACACAACGTTGTCAAAATCATTAAATCCAGTGTATTTATTTTGAGGGCTTTAATACTGTGGCTTTCATAAATGCATTGACCATCATATGAATATTTATATTTATTTCTTCGCCATAATTTACTCAGAGTGACTTGCTAGTGTGATAATGTGAGTTGGGATATAAAATTAAACCATTTTGGGGACACAAAAAAGCTGAATTAGCAATGATTGACAATCAAAATACTTTCATTTCACCAGAATTGTAACAAACTTCAATTATAAATAAAATATAAAAAGTGGCAGTTTTTTTAAAAGTCTTGTATACAGTACTTGATGTGCCAAAATATCTTCAGTTGAAATACCAGTCATATATATCATGAGCTTCTTTATATTCCCTGTGTCGTGCTATATAATCACAGGCAGTGCATATAGCCAGAACAAACTCTTGAGTTTGCAGTATTAAATGAGGAGTTGGAGTGAGATGTTTCCTCCAGTTAAAGTATCTGCGATATGCAACGTCATCTCTATCCAGTAGATGCAGATATTCTGCCAGTAACTTTGGATCTGGGAAGTCCTCCACATGAATAAAGGCGTCTCCGGGAACAAAGTTTTCATAGTTCTTTCTTGGAGGGCCCAAAACCACAGGAACAGTTCCTGCAGCAAGAGGACCATTTATCTTCTCAGTGATGTAGTCCTTGTGGATGGAGTTCTCGAAGGAGAGGTAAAATTTGCAGCTAGCGAGCGTAGGATAGTACTCATCGTAACTCAGAAACCATGAATAAGCCCTCCCAAACAAAGTGACTTTAATGTGCTTGCTTAATTCTTGATAATACTTGTTCCTTGCGCTGACACCAGTTGAAGGATCATTGTTACTCACAATCCAACAAACCAATTTGTCTTTTTTGGGAATGACGAAATCCTCGGCTGGTTTCTTCCTGGTTTTCAATCGCATCCGTACTGCGATATCAGCATCTTGTCTGTAGCTGAGAGTGAGATTGAACAGGTTTTCCAGGCCGGGTATTTTTTTAGTGTTGGTCGGTGATTCTAAATGTAACCAAATCCACTTCTGGAAAGGAGGACGGGGCGATGGAGGAAGATTGGAGAGATCCCAACTAATGCCCCTGTGATAAACCATGACAGCATCTGAATTGCTGTAGAGCGACCGATCATCCGTCAAATGACAATTATCAATATTGTAAAACTTTTTGCAGTCGCTTAAATCAAACCTGTAGTTTTCAGGCCAAACCCACAGCAGAAGGATAGGTTTGTCTTCTGCCGCATTAGAAACGGAATTGTTGCTTTTGTCAGAGCTGCTTTTGGAGTGCTGTTCATGAATAACAAATTGAGGTGGACAGTTTCGTGAGGGTGAAAACAAGAAAAACACGATGCTGAAAGAGATGACACCTGCTAACGTCACTACTAAACCCAGACGGCACAGTGATGAGCCATATGTGTTTGACATTTTCAGATCTGAAAAGAAATAGTGAAGAAAGTTATTTTTCATTTTTACAGACAAGAATTAAAAGAAATGCATCAGAATGTGTGACCCTGGACGACTTACTCAAACACAGTATGTTGCCATATATGAGTCATTGTGTTGAAATTTGGGGGAATACATATAAATCTAATTTACGATCCTTATGTACAATGCAGAAAAAAGTAATTCGACTGATAAAAAATGTGGGGTATTTGGAGCATACAAATCTTTTTTTTTTTTAAATTGAAGATACTGAAGATCAATGATTTGGTTAAATTTAAGGGGTACCTAGGTTACCCCTTTTTCCAGATTTAATATATGTCTTTTGTGTCCCTAGAATGTGTCTGTAAAGTTTCAGCTCAAAACACCCATCAGATTATTTATTATAGCTTTCACTAGTTTGTGTTTTATAGCTCTTAACAGCTTTTTGCTGTTTTTGTGTATTGGGTCTTTAAGGCTAGTCCTCTCCGCCCAACGTTTCCACGTGCCTGTCAGCGTGCCTCAGTCTCTGCCCTCGGCTGCCTCAGACAACTGACACAGACAAAGGAAGCAGATCTCACGTAACGTTTGTGAGAAAAACTACAGTAAGACCTTTAACAATGATTATTTGATGCATTTGTTGTGTTAAGCTGCAGGATGAGTCACACACAATGTCTCTACAAAGTCCACGCACACACACACCACACACATCACAGACACACACGGACATACATACAGCGCGCGTGTTAAGCTTTGCACGCAAATGTGACAGGATACAGGTTAATATCCACTGCTGTATGGATATCTGTTATGTTAATGTACAAAAATAAACCTGATTTAACGTCTTCTTTTATAATTGTTTTGACACGCGGCTGTGTTGATGAAGTAAAGCTGAAGTAAATCGCTGTAATTCATTACACACATGCTCTGTTTTAAAACATTTTAAGCTTGTAAAACTCACTCTTGATCACATTTGATGATGATTGATGATCCTAAACTGAACAGACCTTTTATTTATGGTTGCTTTGCGCACGTCCTGTCTTGTTGATATGATTATACACTTTACTACGAAGACATGTTAATATGGATGGAGTTCTCGAAGGAGAGGTAAAATTTGCAGCTAGCGAGGGTAGGATAGTACTCATCGTAACTCAGAAACCATGAATAAGCCCTCCCAAACAAAGTGACTTTAATGTGCTTGCTTAATTCTTGATAATACTTGTTCCTTGTGCCGACACCAGTTGAAGGATCATTGTTACTCACAATCCAACAAACCAATTTGTCTTTTTTGGGAATGACGAAATCCTCGGCTGGTTTCTTCCTGGTTTTCAATCGCATCCGTACTGCAATATCAGCATCGTGTCTGTAGCTGAGAGTGAGATTGAACAGGTTTTCCAGGCCGGGTATTTTTTTTAGTGTTGGTCGGTGATTCTAAATGTAACCAAATCCACTTCTGGAAAGGAGGACGGGGCGATGGAGGAAGATTGGAGAGATCCCAACTAATGCCCCTGTGATAAACCATGACAGCATCTGAATTGCTGTAGAGCGACCGATCATCCGTCAAATGACAATTATCAATATTGTAAAACTTTTTGCAGTCGCTTAAATCAAACCTGTAGTTTTCAGGCCAAACCCACAGCAGAAGGATAGGTTTGTCTTCTGCCACATTAGAAACGGAATTGTTGCTTTTGTCAGAGCTGCTTTTGGAGTGCTGTTCATGAATAACAAATTGACAACAAATTCATTACACACATGCTCTGTTTTAAAACATTTTAAGCTTGTAAAACTCACTCTTGATCACATTTGATGATGATTGATGATCCTAAACTGAACAGACCTTTTATTTATGGTTGCTTTGCGCACGTCCTGTCTTGTTGATATGATTATACACTTTACTACGAAGACATGTTAATATGCAGCTGTCAATCAATTCGGTGGGCGGGGGGACCACACTCCTACGTCAAGTTGTGATCGATCTCAAAACCACTCCTATTGGTCCACCGTTTTTATGTTGTTAAATTGGAAAAAAAGCACTGAGTGTGTTTATATCTCCCCAATATGATGGTCTATACACTATACCTACTCATATGTCTGTGCAAACTGCTTGAAAAGTAGATTTTTCACCATAGGTGCGTTTTAAAACAGCACAATTTATGTTTAAAGCAAGGAATAAATTACTTCCGAAATGCATATAAAAGTTTTTTTGAAGAAAGACAAGGGGGATATAATAGGAGGTTGAAAACAAGGACAACTTTAAAAAGTTTGTTTATGTCTGTACGTGGTGTGAAATTATGGAACAGTCTAGAACAGATTCTCAAACAATGTCAGGATATTAATC
Organism: Danio tinwini; assembly: GCA_903798205.1. Lineage (NCBI taxonomy): Eukaryota > Metazoa > Chordata > Actinopteri > Cypriniformes > Danionidae > Danio > Danio tinwini. The sequence goes on along the minus strand of CAIGQZ010032119.1, from coordinate 976,893 downwards.
AATATAAAAAGTAGTAAATATATATATTATTAAAGGAATATAATGAAGGAGATTGAAAAAGGATAAAATAAGTAAGGTATGATGAAATTAATTAATGGCTATTTGCAGTACTATGTATTTTTATTTTATTTATTTTTTTGTTATAAAATGTAAATGTACAAATGCAATCAAACATATAATAGGTCAAAGATGCCTAAAGAATAAAATATGTGTTATGTAAAAAGAAGAGCTAAGTAAAAGAAGAAATAAGTTTAAGTAATAGACGAATGATGTAATTATTAATGTAACATGGTAATAGGGTGGGAAAATAATAAGCTTGTGCTTCATCCTGCTCCATTTTCGACCATATTGAAATGTTTTTTTTTTTGTTAAAGATATTTTATGTATGATATTTCTATTCGGAAATAAATCAAATACTTAAATGTTTACTTTATTTATAAATTAACTTCAAGAGGATCAGGTGCTTATAATTGTTCTCAGCTGTTCCAGCATCAGCTCATGATTGATTATCCAATCAGACGACTCCTAACTCACTATAAATAACCAGAGTTTTCTTATCTCAATATCTTCATCTTGAAGAACCACCCCCTACCCACCCCTACTTCCCCTTCTTTCCAGATGGGTGACACGGCAGGCCAGTGATTAGCACTGTTGCCTCACAGCAAGAATGCCTCTGGTTTAAGTCCCTACTAAACCAGACAACATTTCTGTTTGGAGTTTCGCTTGTTCTCCCCGTGCTCACGTGGGTTTTCCCTGGTTTCCTCCCACAGTCCAAGCAACACACACTTTAAGTAAATTGAACACACAAAATTTATACCATAATCAAGCCCTTAGCGAGTACACCTTTCCTCAGTCATCCATATCCATCATTTAGCTAGAAATAAGCCAGAGAAGTTTATCGAGATCTACCTGAGCTCAAAATCTCCTCTCGCCCTGCAAACGGGAGGGAGCCCAGGGCTCGAGGATCTCATAAGCTCAGGGCTCTCTCCAAGGACAGCATGCCAAACAAGCTTTATTATCAATCATCAGCTAAGTGTGAACTCTTGAAAAGACCATTATGAATGAAATTTTAGGCTTATACAGGGCTACAACACTTTTTTCTAATGGCCTGGTTACTTATGTAAATAGTTTTAGTATTAATGGAAGATCATATAAAAAGGAATGTGTTGCTTTAGTTTTCTTTTACTGATTAATTAGGAGAATTTGCTGTAAAAATGTCCAAGAGCTGCTGTGAATTGTCTCTCTTTGCAATAAAAAACAAAAAAAAGTTTTGAGATGGATTATTGGTGATTTGGTGTGCGCCCAATTGGGTAGCTTTACTTAGACATACAGGCCAGTACCCAGCCTGGTAAAAGAGGTGGTTCTTTTTTTCTCAAAAAGTGGACCTTTTTGCAGTTATTCACCTCATTTTCTATTTAACTGCATTTTAGTGATGTTTTAAGCACTATTTTTAGCTGGATTACCTTGTCAGATGATCATCATAACCACACTTTTTAAATGTACCAAAATATTTCCAAAAGATTAAAATAATGAAATATGAATAAATACTTATTTTTAAAATACTAGTTTATTACATTATATATATCATTAGAAAAAATAATAAAAGAGCTTCATGATTAGTCTAACCTCTCTTGTAAAAAAAAGTACATTTGATTAAAAAACTTATGGATAACAACAACAATAGCCAAATTAGTATTTTTGGTGCTTCACACCTTTTTATTAGTAATTTTTTGTTTCAAGAATAAAGTCCAAGATTTAGAATAAAAGTTACTTAAGGCCCGTTTCCACTGAGTGGTACGGTACGGGTCGATACGGGTCGGTACGCTTTTATGGCCGTTTCCACTGTCAAAAGCGTACCGAACCGATCCGTACCGTACCACTTTTTCGGCACCCTTTCGAAAGGGTACCAAAGACGAGAAAGGGTACCCAAAGGTGGAGCTACACGCGCAGCTGAACGCTGATTGGTTTACAGAGATACGTCACGATCTCGTGGAGCTAGCCAGAATCAAAACAATGGAGCCGCCATGTTTTTAAATACACAGCCGAGACAACTATATGCATATAATAACGATCCATGGATGACCCGGGCTCAAAACAAACCTTGTCGTTGTCTTGATGAACAACCACAAAGCCAAGAATCTGCCGTGTCCTGTTGTTTTATGAGGCCGTCTAAAAGTGCGAGCGGTTTTTCGCTTTCTCCAGGGAGCCCGCGTTCGCGTCTAGATTTGATATAATGAACTTCTTGAGCTGATGATAATAACGTGTGTGTGATTAATGAAGCCTCTTCGACATCTGATCCATTCAGAAAGAAAAGGACAAACGCGAGAGTGAAGCACAGAAAAAAAGGAGAAGCCCGACGGGATTACAAGGATTGCCGAACTCAAATAAGGACTTAATGTACGCTGTGTGTCGTTTATCTGTAAGTGGTAACATATCGGAGACTGTAAGGGTCTGTATGTGTTCATATATGTTGCATTTATTTATTTATTTATTTTATATAATTGCAGACGTTACAGTAGGCTGTAACACTGTCACACTGTCATTGATCTGCAGTTATAATCAAATCATGTTCATAGAAATGTTAGTAATAAACATTTATAAACAAGTATTAATATGTTTAAAGCATCTGTTTTGTTAGAAGAGCTTCTCATATAATGTGAACGAACTGTACAGCTTTACTGTAGACATTTATTAGAGCGAGAATGACGTCGACTGAAACTCTCTGTAGTACACTACGCCCACCAAAAGGGTACCCTTTGTAATGGAAACGCAAGCTTGATAAAGGTGACCCGTACTGACCCGAACCGTACCGTACTGTACCACTCAGTGGAAACGAGCCATTTTAAAATGTTTCCTCCATTTAACAGTACAGTAGCTAAATATAACTTTACTTACATCCGATTGTATGTTTTCTTGCACAGCTGGATGTTGAACTCATAAAAAATATTTGTTAGCATTGGCCAAAACTGATTAGCTGAAGTCACAGTGATGAGATGATCAACAGAATTCAGCTTGGTCTTAAAGCCTTTTTCAATCAGTTATTTTCACAATTCATGATGGTGCAGCAGTCAAAATAGAACAAATGAGCTGATGTATGGGACAAATTCCGGCCCTTTGTCATTGAGGGGTAGGTCTTTCGAACCACCCGAACCCGCCCTGGCTACAGGCCTGACAGGAAAATTAAGACCAGTTTAAAATTATTTAAGACCTACAGCACAATATTTAAGAGAATTTAAGACTTTAAGACCACGCGTACACCCTGATCTCAACCAAATATTGTCCACATCCTAACAAACTCTACATCAATTGAAAGCTTATTTATTCGGCTTTTAAATGGTCTATACATGTAAAAAAAAATTAAATAATAAAACACTTATGATTGATGTGGTCCAGGGTCAGACATGACAAAATAATACTTTTAGTCATTCAGTAAAATAAATCAAATTCAGATTACAGGTAAATATGTTGTTAAATAAGTTCCTCACCTGATTACAGAAGAAATAAAGCATAGACATGTAGTGTGGTGTTGCATAAAGCCAGCGTCAGATGACTAGATGAATGACCAGAAATACGGAAGAGTTCCTTTAAAACATGATCTCTCTGAAAAGAATGGGCAAAGAAAACTGGGTTGTTGTTGAGCATTCAAACACCTGAAGGATGACCCAATGCTTAGGAGAGACTTATAACACAGACCAATCACAATCCACTATGCAAATATCACTATGACACCATTCCTTCATGACAGCTAGTGATGTAACCAAACAAGCCAAACCGGTAAATCAACATCGACCCAGAACAAAAGAACATCAAATCCAAAAACAAATCATCAGAAAGCATTATAATTATCAATACTGTTTGCTTTTATATGTTGCTTTAGACATAATCAAAGCACAATGAAGATCATTTAGACAATTATAGTTTTTATAAAGTAAACAGATTTGAGTGGAATGTACTTTCGCCCAGCAGGTGGCACTGGCTTCAAATGATGGATTTCATGACAATGCTTAATCACTGGTAAAAAGAAATGTGTCTTAGCTTTAATAGTGTTTAATATATTATATTTATTTAAATGATATTATATTATATTATATTACATTATATATCATTAAACAAAACAGTAATTATAAACAATTAACATGAACATCTACATGTCATCTATATAAATAAACATGAATTGAATCATTTAAGCCATTAACTCAATGCAAACAATGGGAAAATATTTTAGTGTGTTGTTTTTAACTGCTTTCGATTGTATATTTATCACGATATGTTTTTATATTATATTATATTATATTATATTATATTATATTATATTATATT